>CACVBM020001396.1:0-594407 GCA_902728155.2 Microthlaspi erraticum | reverse complement strand
TGACACTATTTGATCAAACATTTATTAGTTCGAAAAAAACACAACAGAGGAAAGAGAAGCAGGAGAAAGAAGAAAAAGGAGAGTGTGGGGCGTGGGGTCAAAATGATAAGTATTTGTTGCAAATTGTTTTTTCCGGGGTACTAGCAAACCAAATACCCCTCAAAATTGGCTATTGAGCGCAAATTCTCTTATTTTTTTTTCTCTGCAATAAAGAAACGATCTACACTACCAAACTAAAATAATCTGCTTTCATCGACGTGACTTGAGTTTTTTTCTTTTTCGTTTTTGCTCGATCTCTCCGATCTCCTTTGCAATTCCTAACATGAACGGAAACGGCGGTTTTAGATCGTTCTCCACCATTATGTCGCCACCGTCCAAGGCCATAGTGTATGAACGGCATGGCTCTCCCGACTCAGTCACCAGGTCCGTATACTGTCGATCTGTTTGTTTGTTGGTCAGTATCATAAAAAGCTTGGTTTGAGACGTTGCATTAATCAGCGTTTGCTTCTTTCTAACCAAACTGCTGTTATCAAGTGTTTAAATTAAAACTTTTTATTTTAATGTGGTTAAATTCCAGATTTTCAACTTTTTGAGGTTTTCATAAATCATAACATGATTTCGCTACATTAATGGATGTTATATACAGATGATTATGGTTTATGACAAAACATTACGGATGTGTTAAAACATTACGAGAACAACTAAAACATGTTTATGGTTTCATGATTCATTTGTGGAAAATTTTATTTTATTGAATTTTTTTATGTTATTTATTCAGTTATTCAACTATTCAATTACTCCATTATTTTTTTTTTCTTTCTATTTATTGACGACAGGGTAGTGGACCTACCGCCAGTGGAAATAAGAGAAAATGATGTATGTGTTAAAATGATTGCCGCGCCGATAAACCCATCTGATATCAATCAAATTGAAGGTCTGCATGATTTTTTTTCAATATCACACGTAAAACGCTAACAAAAACGTATTGCGATTGAAAAATAATCCAAACTTACAAGGATACTAATTATCATATCGAATTTTTTAGGTGTTTACCCTGTGAGGCCACCAGTACCAGCAGTTGGTGGTCTAGAAGGTGTTGGGCAAGTGTATGCAGTTGGATCGAGGGTCAAGTCTCTTTCTCCTGGTGATTGGGTTATTCCATCTCCACTCTTTTCGGGTAAAATCTTAACTTGTTTCAAAGGGAAAGAAGAAAAAAATGTATTTAAAAAAAGATCTTCATTTCTTTTTATGTCATAAGTTAAACAAGAAAAGAGGGATAGTTTGATGATAATATGTCTCTGGAGAGGCTAGGTACATGGCAGACGTATGTAGTGAAGGAGGAAGGTGTGTGGCACAAAATTGACAAAAGGTGTCCAATAGAGTATGCAGCTACCATCACTGTTAACCCATTGACGGCTTTAATGATGCTCCAAGACTTTGTCGTCCTAAACTCTGGTTTGTCTCTTTACTTAGTTATGTTTCCTTTTCTCTTCCAGTACGATTATACTCTGATTGTTTTCTTTTAAACTCTAAACATAAGTATAGTATTTATAAAAACCATTAGAAACTAAAGCAATATATCTAGGAAGAATAATCATATGATGCATCGATCAACAAGTAATTAATCCTTGGTAGCAGGAGATTATGTGGTACAGAATGGCGCAACTAGTATGGTGGGTCAATGTATCATCCAGTTAGCACGACTCCGTGGCATAAGTACCATCAACATAATTCGTGACAGGTGTTATATATGGATAGTGATTCGAATTTGATAATGAATGGTGTGAGGTAAAGTAACTATGTCTTGAGACTTGAGTTATTATCGTCTTTTTAGGGTTGGGTCAGATGAAGCAAAAGAGAAGCTGAAAGCTTTAGGTGCGGATAAAGTGTTTTCAGAGAGTCAGCTAAATGTAAAGAACTTCAAAAGTCTTTTGGTAAGAATTTAATGTCTAGTGATTGTTCAAAAAGATATAAAAAAAATGTCTAGTGATAATCAAGTTTGCATTATATATCTATGCTTAACATGTGTGTGCATGCTTATGGTATAGGGAAATTTGCCTGAACCTGCTCTGGGATTCAACTGCATCGGTGGCAATGTTGCCTCTCTCGTGCTAAAAAGTATAAGGTGCAGTGGACATTTTCAATTCTATAGCAATTATAAGGTCTCGTTTCCTCTGTTTTTCTTTTAAATAACTACTTGAATGCACATAATAATAAATCTGTTAGGGAAGGAGGAACCATGGTAACATATGGTGCGATGTCTAAAAAGCCAATCACTGTGTCAACCACATCTTTCATCTTTAAGGTAATATCTTGATGATCATTAATAATTGACAATCCGATCGGCCTTTTTTTTTTTTTTTTTTTTCCTGTGACTCTAAAACGTTTTTGTGTTCAAGATTTCTAGCTTGTTTGAAGTTCTTAAAAGTTTGATCATCTTGCAGGATATTTCATTGAGAGGATTCTGGCTGCAGAGGTGGATGAATTTGGATAAAGTAAAAGAATGCAGAAAGATGATAGACTATCTCATTGGGCTTGCCCGGGACGGGAACCTAAAATACGAGTGAGTCCTTTTCTCAAATTAAGATTCTTTTGTTGCATTTACGTACGTTTGATTATATTTAGAAAATAAACCCACAAGGCCATTTAGAATGCATTTTTTTTGTTTGTCAAAAGAGAATCACTTGTTGATATTAAAACACAAACTCTAACCGTATATGGAGGGAAAAACTTATTAGGTACGTTTGAGCAGCTTAACGTTTGCAAAAAAAAAAAAAAAAAAAAATTTATATCTTAATAATGTAATTTTCTCTGCTTTACTTCATAAATGTAAACACAAACCGTCAGGATAATATTGTGTTTGAGATTTACATTTTTTTCAAAAAAAACAATTGACGCCAGAGTATGTATATTTGATTCAATCAAGGGTTGGTTGCTTATGACAGGACGGAATTGGTTCCTTTTGAAGACTTTGCTGATGCTCTCGATAAAGCTCTCGGGAAGCGGGGAAGCCATCCTAAACAAGTCCTCAGATTTTGATCTCCCTGTTTATTGTTCAAAAGATGTTGCGCAATAAGCTTTATAATAATCCTCGTCTCTTGACTCTCTTCTTCTCAAATGTATTAGAAATGTCACCAAATAAATAGATGCTAAAACAAGCAGTCAAGCACTACACTCTTTGTTGCTGCAACTGGTATTGGATTTAAGTCCCAAAACAATTTCTTGCTTCGTTCTTATACCTCTAGTTCCTTGTTTATGTTCAATCATGTGGAAAAAGAAAATATCAAGATAGCCCAAATAACTTCGTCTTATAACTTAGCTTACTGAGTCAATTCGTCTTAATGGTTCATTCTGTAATTTACCTGCGCTCCATTCCCGAACTCGAGCAAATCAGTAGTCAACCATTAATAGAAGGAAACACGAAATAAATGGCAATGAAAAGCACATGAGACGACAAGACGAGCATGACGAATGTCCCTGCTGCATGGTGTTCAACCTCCATCATTTATTTTTCTTTAAATATTGGATTAACGTAGAGAGATATACTCGAACTGCTTCATTGAACTTCTGGTCATGTGTCTATGTATAATTTATTGAAGGAGTGGACACGTTTTAACTTGCATGGCGCACTAAAATACACAATCAGCCAAAAGTTCCATATTTTATGATCTGTCTTAATTTATACAATATATAAACACCCAACCCAAGCTGTATCAGCAGAAGCCAGAATCAAATCAGCAAAATATGGATTTAATTCAGCTTTTTTTCTCTGCTCTCTCTATTTTCTCTGTTTCTTACTTCTTAATGAAGTCACTGCTTGGTCCCAAGAACAAGAAACGTATGGCGCCTATGGCCCCTGGAGCATGGCCATTGATAGGCCATTTAAGGGCCTTTGACAACGGAGAGCCGAGCCACGTTACGTTCGGGGCCATGGCGGACGTACTCGGACCGGTGTTCATGACCAAGCTTGGCTCTATTAACCTCATGATGATAAGCAGCCAAGAGGTTGCCAAAGAAATCTACACTGTCCATGACAAGGTCTTAAACCGACCAACCGTCACTGCGTCTAAGGTTCTGGGCTACAACGACTCGTTCTTGTCGTTCAGCCCTGAACGTTCTTACTGGAGAGAAATGCGCAAGATATCAGTATCGGAGATTCTATCCACCGCGGTCGTTGATATGCAGTGTAGTAGAGCCGGGGAGGTTGAAGTGACGTTGAGAGATTTATACCGGAAATGGGAGCAAAAGGGTGGGCCAAAAAATGGAGTCTTGGTGGATATGAGGCAAGAGTTTCATGATCTAATCCAGAACATCTCGCTGATGATGGTCGCGGGGAAGCGATACTTCGGAGGAAGCCCTAACTGCGACACCGGAGAGGCGAGGAGATGTAGGAAGCTGATACGAGAATTTCTTGATTCCTTCGGGGTCTTCTTGTTTACGGATCATGTACCGTGCCTTGGTTGGTTGGACTGGAGGACTAAGAAGGGCATGAAGAGAACGGCTAGTGAGTTAGATAAAATTGTTGAAGCTTGGGTTGAAGAACACAAGAAAAGGACGAATTCTGGTGGTGACATTAACAAGACTTTCTTGGGTCGACTCATCGAGATCTTTGAACAACACAAGAATCAGGGTCTTGGCGATGCTCATACAACAACCAAGGCCCTATGCCTCGTAAGATCTCACAAAACTTTTAACCTATAGCAAGTATAACAAAGGGTCATGTGTTTATGAGCTAATAATCTGTTATATGTGTTAACATTCTTGGAAACTAGAACTTGGTATTATCAGGGCCAGAAGCAGCCACTGTGGTTCTAATTTGGGCTGTTTCGCTACTCGTGAACGACCCACACGTGCTAAGCAAAGCTCAAGAAGAGCTCAACCGTAAAATTGGCAAAGACAGAGTTGTGGAAGAATCAGACCTTAAAGATTTGGTGTACATACAAGCAATTTTGAAGGAGACATTCCGTTTGTATCCACCACTAACTCTCACCGGTTATAGGGACGTGATGGAAGATTTCAACATTTCCAATGGGAACTTTCATGTTCCTGCAGGTAAACATCCGAAACTCAAACAAGTGATCCTTTCAAATGAAATAAACACTGATCAAACGATTTAGGCACTTAAAAGCTATTAGTCAACAAATATAATAAGGTCAAACTTATAAGATATTACACATATCAAAGGTCTTTTTATTTTTATTTTATTAATGATTTTATGTTAAAGAGCTGTGAGCTTCATGAATCATGATTCTAGTCTCTTTCTTTGAAGAGTTATATGATCTTATTTCATGTCGAATAATTAGGAACACAGTTGCTCGTAAATGCCTGGAAGATGCATAGGGATCCGAAACTTTGGTCTAACCCGGAAGAGTTTGAGCCAGAGAGATTCTTGACATTAAACAGAGAAGTGGATGTTAGTGGGCAGAGTTACAAGTTTTTCCCGTTTGGGTTGGGACGAAAGGCGTGCCCCGCGATCCCCCTTGGTATGAGGATGGTGCATTATGTTCTAGCAAGGTTCTTGCACAGCTTCGATGTGGCAAGACCATCGAGCCAAGAGGTGGACATGACCGGAAACAATGGGTTGGTCAATCTTAAAGCCACTCCTCTTGAAGTCTTCATCACTCCTAGGCTTAATAGATCTCTTTACCACATGGAATCCGATCAGGCTTGATTAGTCCTTTATAAATATTTTGCTGAGACTAAGTAGCCAAAATATTTCGGTATCGTTCCATGATTCCACATTTATCATGTTGTTTATGGAAGACTAATCCCGTGGAAATTATAAGATATTTGGAATATGTTTTTTGACATCAATTTTTGCCGCACCAGCCTGATCATAAGATAGCGTTAGACATAAGCTTGAGATCTCGGATAAACTTCTTTAGTAGCATGTAGCTGTACGAAGGCTCAGAATCGAATATTACTTAATGAAAATTGAAGGTTAGAAACTGTAGTAAATAATCAGAACACTTGTAGAAACTAAACCATGGTTTATAATATCATCCAAAAAAAGGCATCATCCGTAAAAGTTAAGCAGGAGAGAGGACTGGCTCTGAAATTTATAGAATTGAGGTTTGCAAGACAGATGATATAAATTATGGTTTGAGGTCCTCAATAAAGTATTTTGGTGAAATTGTTGGAAAAGAAGATGTCGTAAATAATACATTTCTACCTTTTACTAAAATAAACATGGGAAGTTATAATACAATCCGATAAGACTCTTGACATTTGGTTACAACACTTTACCAGGGCTTTATAGGTGCTGCTTTGTCGTGTCACAGTCTAAATTAAGATTCGGTCTTGTATATGTAAGTTGTAGATTTCCTTTGAAAAATTAATACATTTATAAGGGTGAAAAAAAAACAAAAAAAAAAACATCATAGGCAAGGGAACGAATCTTTTGTCCACACACTCCGTGTTGTCTAAAGAGTAAAGTACGTGATGCAACGGACTCATGCAATTTAAGGAGCCATGCAAATTGATGGAGCTTAAACATCATGCAGCCGGGACACTCGTTTCTTTTCTCTCGTCGGCGATCATGCGCATGCGTTTGTAATTACAGACATTCTTGTCGTCTATTCTTCTATTAATGGTCGACTATCATAAAGTCAACAAATGTACTTTCATAAGCCATGCAAATTGAAATGTGTCCGCTCCTTCATGATCCTAATACTTTTCGAGTAATATAAACAGCATAAGAAGGTCTTATACTAAACATACAAAACTTGGTAAGATGGCAAGCCAAACCAAACCAAGATCTTCTACATTACTCGAAAAGAAAGAAATCGAGTTTGTTAAACCCTTAAAACACACACCTTGTGGAAATCTCTCCCTTTCTAGTTTAGACAACAGCCTTGTCAACGAAGCTATGTACGCATTTATTTACGTTTTTAAGGCAAACCAAAGAAACAAAAATGATCCGGTCTCTTTGCTTAGGAAGGCTTTGTCCGAACTTCTTGTGTCCTATTATCCACTTTCAGGCAAGCTACTGAGACGAAAAATAGATCGAAAGTTGCAGCTAGTTTGTAACTTGGAAGGAGTCCCTTTCGCTGTTGCCACCGCAGATCGTGATCTCCGCTCTCTAAACTATATTGAAAACCTTTCTGATGAATTTGCATTGCAGCTTGTGCATGAGCTCGATGTCAACTATCAAAGTGAGATCGGTTGTCATCCTTTCTCTTTGCAGGTATCTTTATTTCTTTCTCATAAATCTAAACCGACCAAATGTAAATAGGATCTAACGAAAAATAATATATTAATTCCTTTGGATTTTAAAGGTGACCAAATTTCCTTGCGGTGGATTCACCATTGGCATAGCAGTGACACACGCGTTGTGTGATGGCTATGGTGTGGCTACGATCTTCAATGCTCTAACCGAGTTAGCCAGTGGAAAGAGCGAGCCATCGGTAGTGCCGGTATGGCAAAGAGAAAAAATGGTCGAGAAATTAGACGATGAACCGGCTAATGTACCCGGCGCTGATAAGGAATGTCTTTTGGCCATATCACCATATATGCCAAGCTCAAGCTGTGATATGGTATGTTTATTCAAATCAATTTAGATCACTAAACTTTTCAAGTTTATCAGACAAAAAGTGATATCTTCGAAAATTTTCCTTAATTTTCTTTGTTTTTGTAATTAAGTAGAAAAATTGGGTTTCAAGCAAATTTCTCACCTTTGTATATGTAATATTCCATAGGTTATAGAGACAATAGACATTACGGCTGAAAATATGAAAAAGCTTAAAGACAAAGTGGTACTTAAGGAGAGTTTCACTACTTTTGAAGTTCTTTGTGCTTACCTATGGAAATCAACTTCTCGGGCCCTAAAGCTAAACATAGACGGCATCACTGTCCTCAAAATATCTGTCGGAATTCGACATGTTCTAGACCCACCACTCCCCGAGGGATACTATGGTAACGCTTACGTAGACGTCTTTACTGAGATTACTGCGGGAGAGCTGGATGAATCATCGATCTCTGACATTGTAAAGCTCGTGAAGAGAGCCAAAAAGACAGCCCTAGACAAGAGGTTTATCGAGGAGCAGCTAAGGAACACGGAGAGACTGGTGAAAGAGGATGCGAAATTCAAAGGGGTAACCGATGGTATATTGTTAATGACAGATTTGAGAAATACCGGATTATTCAGACCAAATGATTTCGGTTGGAACGAGCCTGTGAATATATGGCCGTTGACGCCTCAGGAGATCCCAAGCAACATTGGAGTTATCATGAGACCTTCGAAGTTGGATCCATCAATGGAAGGTGGAGCTAAAGTTGTCATGACATTGCCAAGAGATGCAATGGCTGATTTCAAGAAAGAGACTAATAATATGAATAAACTTTCTTTTAGTAAGATTTAATCCAGCTGTTCCATGACTATGAGTGAAATTTTCTATATGCGAATGCTACATGCTTATGTAATGAACTAATGACTAATGAATAATAATTAAGTAAGGAATAAAATTGTTGAAGAAAAAATATCACATCACATCATGACCACTTAACGTTTTTAAAAAACTTTTGTCCGTCCACCAGAAACTCAAAAATAAATGATGAAAGTCGAAAATAAATTATTTTATTATTGTTATATATTTATATATATGTATATGATGTCTGTACTTAAAGTACACGATTCTTATCATATAGCTGATGTGTGGGAGACATGCACTGTCATAAGCCATGCAAGTGGAAATGTGTCAAATTAATAACTAGATATATATATATATATATATATATATATATATATATATGCAAGCAAACAACTCTATAGATAAATCTGTTTTTATTTTTGTCCTATTGTTGTGTTTTAACATGAAGCCACAAATTATATCAAGTACTGTTAACTAATAATTTTTATGAAGGAAAAAAAAAGCTTGAAAACACTTCACTATATAAATAACATTAAGAGGTGTATACATTCATGAATCTGGTAAGATTAGAACCACAAAAAAAAAAAAAAAAAAAAACTTAGCAAGATGATAAACCAAATCAACCCGAGCCTTCCTCTATTACTCGAGAAGAAATCAGTTGAGCTTGTTAAACCTTCAAAACACACTCCTTCTGGAAATCTCTTCCTTTCTAGCTTAGACAACAACCCTCTCGACGAAATTAGGCATGCAATCGTTTACGTTTTCGAAGCAAATGAAAAGAATCAGAATGATCCGGTCTCTTTGCTAAGGAAGGCTTTGTCTGAACTTCTTGTGTATTACTATCCACTTTCAGGCAGGCTAGTGAGACGGAAAAGTGATCGAAGGTTTCAGCTGGTTTGTAATAGTGAGGGAGTCCATTTTGTGGTCGCTGAAGCAGCTCCTGATCTTCGCTCTCTAAACTATATAGAAAACTTTGTTGATGAAGTTGCATTAAAGCTTGTGCCTGAGTTCGAGCCTAACTACGAAAATGAGATGGCTTGTCATCCTCTCGCTATGCAGGTGTAGTTTTGCTTACAAAACATATATAAGGCTTTGAATGGTGATGATAGATAAAAGACAAGCTAAAATGTTTCTTTTCATAAATTATGCATGTCTTGGTTATAGTTTGGTCTAATTTTCTCTCTTATTTTTTTCTTGCATTAGACACTTTTTGAAATGGTAATATAATTCATATCAGATATTAGTGTGTAAACTAACTAGATCTAAATTCAGAAAATTAAGAATTGTTCCTTTTTATTTATTTGAAGGTAACCAAATTTCCTTGCGGTGGATTCACCATTGGCACAGCAATGTTACACGCGGTTTGCGATGGGTTCGGTGCGGCTAGGTTCATTCATTCTCTCACCGAGTTCGCCAGAGGAAAGACCGAGCCATCAGTACTGCCCGTATGGCAGAGAGAGCGGCTAGTTAGGATAACAGACAATGAACCAGCTAGAGTTCCCTGCGGTGTCGGTTCTAGAGGGAATCTTTTGGCCACTTCACCATATATGCCCACTAGTGATTTGGTATGTTTATAAACCTTTTTATTTTTTCGATGAAGGAAAATAACAATTGGATATTATGAAAAAACATGATTAATTTTGCCTTTGTTTTCCGTGATGCATAAGGTGTACTATCATTAGATAAAAATGTAATTTTGCCTTTTTTTCTCTATAAACATTATACTATGATTCAATAGACTTGATCATTTAAACAAATTTCTCATTTGTGTATATGCATTCCGCAGGTTACAGAGATAATAAGCATCAAGGCTGAGAATATAAAAATGCTTAAAGATACTTTGGGTAGGGAATGCGAATTCCCAAACGAGAGTTACACTACTTATGAAATTCTTAGTGGGTGCTTATGGAAATCAAGATCTCGAGCACTAAACCTAGATCTTGACAAGATCACTGTCCTTGGCATAATTGTGGGATTCCGACATGTCCTTGATCCGCCACTCCCCGAGGGTTACTACGGCAACTCAGTCATAGACGTGTACATGGAGTTAACCGCAAGAGAGCTACAAGAATCATCCATCTCTGACATTGTAAAACTCGTGAAGAGAGCCAAGAAAAAAGCTTATGACAAGAGGTATATCGAGGAGGAGATAATAAACACGGAGAGAATGATTAATGAGGATACGAAATACCACGAGAGAATCGATGGATCATTGTTCATGACCGATATGAGACATATTGGGTTTTTGGGATCGATGGATTTTGGTTGGAACGAGCCTGTGAATATGAGGGGTCTGATGTTCCAAGAAAGCAGCAACTTGGGGATGATCTTAGGACCGTCGAAACAGGATCCATCTACAGAAGGTGGGGTTAGAGTGGTAATGACATTGCCGAGAGATGCAATGGTTAAGTTCAAGCAAGAAATGTATGCTATGATGCATCTTCGTCCTCGCTTTTGATCTTTCTCTTTGTCATCTTACTCGTCTTTTATGGTATAATATTGTAACATTATATTGGACAGACAATATAAAAACAATGTTACATACTTACATTGGACAGACAAGAAAACTCTCCGGACTGTCGAACACGTTTCTCAAACTTGTACAACTTCAAGAAACATGTGCTCTGGTTTCCCATCAATGGTTTTCCTCATAATGGCTTTGTGATCACCAGGCCAACCTGTTGAAGGATCATCATCATTACACTTGTAACTTACGTAGTAGATTGCGTTTCCCGCCTTGAGCGCCTCTGTTGTGTCTTCTTCTTTAGTTTCAATGACCACCTTCTTTATCTCCAAGGGCGTGTAAGCCTCAAGTGTCTGCAAAAAGAAGAAGGATCACTTTCTTTCTTTTTTTTGTTTTGGCAGAGAATACATTGCAATTTTAAAGACTTACACACTGTTTTTGCGTAGAAGGCAATTTCCGTGAATAGATGAAGCCAGTCATTCTCCTGCAGCTCTGATTCTTGCACCTGCGATGATGATAACATTTCACACAAACACAAGTTGCATCTTCTCAAGCTAAAACTTGATGTTGCAGAGTCAAAACAGTAGTGGACATGATCTTACCACGTAATACTTTTTATTGTCACAGGCCAAGTCATCATCAGACAACCAATTGGGCATCTCACCTTTGTAGAAGTCATCTATTGCCGTATCGTCCCAATAACCATTCAAACCTTTGTTACCTTTAAAAGTGTTGTCTATAAACAGTTAGTCCTCTATTTTTCTGTATAAACCAGAACTCTCCTAACGTACGATCATTAGAGAGATTAAAGTCAAAGACAAGCCAACAAGCGAAGCGAATGGTAATAAAAGTCTTATTTACGTACGTACATTTGATTCTGGAGGCTAAGATCCTCCACTCAATGAATTCGCTTGAATATGAAACGTTGCTTAGTAGCGTCTGAGGACAAACAAAGAAGTGGTTATCTCATTTGAGGACACAAACAAAAAGTGTAAGATACTGTGTGAAATTTGTGTTAATATTTTTATTGGCCCAACCTTTTTATGATTTAAATTTAAGTTTTTTAGCTAAAAAAAATTAAAACTATTAGATTTGTGTGGGACCCTTACAGAGGGAAAGTTTGAGTAGTGAACGAAAAATTAAACTTGTAGATCTTTTTTCTCCTGCGATCAAAGTTTAGGGTTTGACGAACTACAAAAATGGGGGATGATAGCTGGAGGAGCATCGTGGACAAAGAAATTGCGAATGAAGCTTCGTCAGAGAAGGATGATGGTTTTGAGGATTTCCGTCAACTGGTAAATCATTTGTCTCCCTTATCAATATTCTGAATTTTCTTCATAATTCAATCATGTTCATCTTCAGATCACTAGTTTCTCCATCTGCTTTTACATTCATCATTGGGTTTTCTCATAGGTAGCTACTTCTCGAAAGCAAGCCACGGATACGTCAATTGTCTCGTCCGGGTATGGGGGTTTACTGTGTGGCAGATTCAAGAACGTTCCAGATACCGATGTAAGATGTTTTTCTCTCTTTCTACTATATTTTTTATAATGGTCAGATCATATGGTAAATTGCATATGCCTTTCAACTATCTCCATCTCAAAATCGTAATCACTCTCTCAGGTTGTTAATTCATCAGCAATCTCTGTTTTTCTTTTTCATTGGATGTTGATAATATAGTTGTGAATGTGCGTAGCGTTTTGATATGCGTGATGACATAGAGCCTCAACAGTGGCGTGATTATTGACATGGGCCTCTCCGCTAAAGTTGGACTTCTTTGCTACAATATTCAGAAGGTTCTTCTTTCTTCTTCTTACCCTCTTTTATTGCACACTTTCTCATGTCGACTTATATATCATCATCTCACAGACTACAAGTTTGTCTTTGTGAGAAATGCAGATACTGATTATAATTCGGGCTACGAGACGGGTTTCACCAAGTCGTACATCACAGTGGTGGGAGTGAATCAAACCGACAATTCTCCAATCGCTTTTCAGACGTACGTTAATCATAACGATCAAGTAGTTGGGAACAACATGGACCAATGGTGGGAGACGTGCATTTGCAGGCTGGAAGGTATTACATCATTGTTATGTTGCCTCCCTCCATCAGCCATATCAAAGCACTCATGAGAGAGTCATGACCTGTTTTTTGTTTTTGTTTTTTGGGTGATAATAAAGGTAGCGAAGAGGCTGATACTGAGTGGAACTATGAAGCAATAAGTGATTATTACAAAGGTGAAATCCCCCAATGGTTGTCTGATGAGGATAAGCAACGATGCTATGTGGTAACGCTTGCTGCATGTAGATATATAGTTGTCATTTAAATATGTTGATGTTGAGAAAAAGTCATGTCTTGCATGTTACTGAAGATTGGGTTTGTGGATCATTTAGGTTAAAGGGTCAGAGCTGGAGGACATGGACAATATGTGGCTGCATCTCCTCACTGAGATTGCGTTCTACACAAACTGGAATGGATCGCTTGGTCCGGATTTTATTGCGGAATACCCACCAATGTTGACGACTCAAGAGGTGGTTGTGGAAACTCGAGAAGAAGTTGATGAGGCAGAGCCGCGTGATAAGCTCAAAGCGCCCAATGCAATCTTCTACGTAAGCTTTCAGTGTAGTGAGGATCCAGAGACAGGTGAGTTGGTTGATTATCAAGCGGTTGTGCGTAAGACGATGGATGGGAAACCGGGACACATGCGCCTCGATGTTAGCTGCTGGAACATGTGATCAAGGGAGTGAATCAGAGATTAAGTTCCAGTAACTTTCTTTAGTGAGGTTTGACTTGTCAAGTAATATTCTCATTATTGACTATTTGACAACGAAATTGTTGACTATTTCCGAAGTGGTTAATATGATATTGTCCTTGCTTCTCAGCATTTGACATTTTTTAAATCAACTAAAAATATGAGTTTGGTGGGCAAGTCAACGGTTAACGTGTCCATAGGAAAAGTCAAAAGGTATGATGCACTCCTAGCCCAAGTCACCGTGTCATTGTTTATAAGTTACTCAAAAATCAGATTAGTGATGCTGATGCCATTGCCATTTGCCAAGTGCCAGCCAAAATACGACTAGAACCTAAAATCATACTAGTCAATAAATCTCTATTATAAAAGATGGTGAACTCTCTCCATATGAGAGACATGTGACCAATCTCCTACTTTCAATAAAAAAGACATGTGGCACGTCCTTTTATTAAATTAAAAATTTCAATTTGGTCCCTAAACATTTGATTTTCTAAGAAAAAAACACAAATTAGATTATGCAATCGCCATCGGCGCATTCGCCAGCGCCGATAACCAAGCTGACAACGGCAATAACCCTTCCGTCTTCCTCTACAACACTCTCATCTCCTCCATCGTCTCTAACCACCAATCCACTCAAACCCATCTCGCGTTTTCTCTCTACGCTCGGATTTTAACCTCTAGATCCGCCGCGATCAGACCCATCCAATTCACCTACCCTTCTCTCTTCAAAGACTCTGGCTTTCAACCATCGGTGGCATCGCCATGGAAGAGCTCTTCATGCCCATGTTTTGAAATTCATCGAACCAGTTAATCACGATCGGTTCGTGCAAGCTGCCCCGGCCTCTCCACTACTCCTCCGGCGTGGTCTCGATCCAATCTTCCCGCCGTCTCCGTATGGACCACATCGTCGATTAGTCATACCGAATATTAGGGTTCATCTTCTCCTTTCGGGAACTTTCGTTGACTCTCAATCACAATGGGCCCAAGACATATCGGGTGCCGTGTCCAAAAAAATAAAACGCTGTGGTTTCGTCTCTTTCCTTTACATCGGCAAGTTCTGAGTTCTGACCGACGATTGGAGTTCTCATCTCATCTCTTTGCCGTTTCTATTTCTCGCCTTAAAACCCCCTTGTAGGAATTTATAAGCTGCTTCGGAAGAAAGAAGATTTGTAGAAATTATTGTTTATCGAAGATGGTTTCTCGCGACCATAACCATTCTCCGTGCAGATCAAACGCCGTAACCCCTTTTCCCGTTCTATGCTACCAAGTTTCATGTCGTTCCAGTCACTGAATCTGACTTCTAGGTGTCTTTCAGTAGCTTGCCAGATTAAATTCACCAAAACCAAAGCTTGAAGAGACTTAACTTTCTCAATAATCTTCCTCACATCAATCTTCTAGAGAAGTTCAACAGCCTCTGGAGACAAGAAGCTGCGTTCTCAGTAGCGAGCAGAGAAGATCGCAAACACAAGATCATCGAAATCGCCATTCCTGAGATCGGAGCTCCTCTTGGAGAATCAAAGATGTTGAAGCTCTGGTTTGTATGATCCATTGTTCTCGCAGTTTTATCAGGTGAGAAGATCTCATCCCACACTATCAACAAATCTTGAAGCACAAACTCTCTCCCAAACCAAACTCGTAGCCAACGAAGACCAAAGTACTGAGGCTAAACACTAAGCTCCACCAAATGGCTATGCAGAGACGAATCAACGAACAATAAGAGATGGTAAAACGCAGTGCAAGCTTCAAGAACCGGAGGTAAACCAGTGTGTGATCCAATAGCTGGAGTGTAAGAGAAGAATCCAGCCATTGAGACACAACCGTGAGCTCCACTCATGAGAGCATCAAACATGCAGTAAGCATCATGCTCCATGAATTTCTCTGACAAGACGATCCCGAGCTCTCCTTCGGCTCCATAAGCATCGCTTAACATAACAATGGATTGGATCTCAGGATCAAGCTCATCTAGACTCTTTGTTTTCTTTGAGTTTCCTTGCATACCACCAATCTCATCGTCTGTGAAATCCTCCAAGAACTTCTTGAAGTCAAAGTTGTCAGTGATATATCTTTCTTCGAACCATCGAATCTGTCAATGAAATGATCTTCGTAACTTTTACGCACTTCAAAGTGACGATCAACATCAACATGAGGTACATAAAGCAACGGAGCCAAAAGCTCATGCATTCCTACAAATAAAAATGAAAAAGAGATGTCAGATTATCCATTACAAAACTAAAGTATACATTTTTAAAGACAGAGCACATGTTGTACCTTGTCGGTATCCGTACTCGGGATGTTTAAGGCACCATAAAAGTAGAATTCGTCTTTGGAAGTAGCTCTCTCCATGATATCTTTGTCAAAACTGAAATCAACGAAGAACTTCGTCAATTTAGAAAAATCAATGATTTAAGTGGCGCCGGAAAATTCCTCCGTTGACACCAGAAGAAGTAAATTTAATCGATATTGAGACCTGAAAGTGAAATGATAACTAAAAAAAAGATAAGAAAAAAATGTAAATTCAGATCAGATCGGAACACAATAAGATAGAGAGAGAGAGAGAGAGAGAGAGAGAGAGAGAGGGAGAATCAATTCTGTTTCACTCTCCGAATCAATGTTTTGAAAATCGGACCGACCCGGTAGTCGGACCAGGTTCGACCATGACCCAGACATGTGACTGGATTAGATTTTCTATCCAGATTAAAAACAATTAAGAGATCAATTAATTAATTATTTTCTTTTATTTATTTTCATTTTTGATTTTTTAAAAACTAATTATATTTGTTTATACTATAAAAAAAACTAATTAGAATAACAAAAATATAAGTTTTTATTTTAAACTCAACAAAAAATTATGATATATCAATTTGAAACTACTTATAATATTTATTTTCAAATTTAATATCAATTATTATGAATTGGGTTCAACCCGGTCGAACCAAATTAAACCATGATCCAAATATTTATCTGGTTCGCTTTCCGCTACGGTTTTAAAAACATTGCTCCGAATCCAAGCAAAAAAAAAGAGAAGACTTTTTGATTTTTTTTTCACACCAGCTCCATGAGAAGGGTTTTTCACAGCAGCAATTATGTGTGAGATTTAAGTTTTAGATTTTAGTTGACATTCATACAAAAAAAAAATAGTTTTACAATTTGAGATTTTGGATTAGGTATATGGGATTTGTGATTTCGAAAATTAGATTTGAATACTTTTGAAATTATTTGTTAGTCTAGATTATGAATTTTATATAATCATTAATTATGTTTAGGGCTTAGAGTTTAAAATTTATCATATAATTTTATTTAAATTTGTTATAAGTGTTAACAAAATAAATATGTAATCATACAAAATATATGATCTTTTATAAGTGTTAGAGTTCTTTCTCATGTAAGGATTAGATTCAAGGGTTTAAATATAAAGATTTGGAATGGCTTTCAAATACCTTTTGTTAATTCTGATTTAATATTTTTTTTGAATAAAAGTTTATGATTTACGATTTATGGTTTAAGTTTAGAATTTCGGGTTTGCCTTTTTAGTTTAGAGTTTATGATTAGGGTATAAGATTTTCAATATGCTACAACTAGGCACAATTTATTTGTGACACATGAAAAACATTTTAAAAAATTTTGATTTTAGAATAAATAAAGAGTTATAGAGATTTATACTTTTACAGCGCTTTAACATATCTGAATTGAATAAGTATAAAATAAAATATATTTACAAAATTCAAATGACAATTAAAGTATAAATAACAAAGTTTTTTTATAGTCATAACCTGCGCATCGGACGGGCTTAGCCCTAGTAAGTATAATGAAGTTTGAAAGTTTTAGTTTAGAAATTAATGTACCTGAATATAAAAGTATAAGCAAATAACTAACTAAGATTTTACTTTTCAATAGAAATCCACTTTTTTGGTAGGGGGACTAAATCCAGTAAAATTCCTTGATCAAATATGTGCACCTAAGTGATAATTTTCTATATCAATATTTGTTAAACTTTTGGTCTATTCATCTTTATACGTTCATCTCCATATCTACAAAATTAATTTCTACTATCTCTAATATTTCATCAATTTTTACGTTCGTGAAAAGAGAGGGAGAACAATTAAAGATAAATCTTGTTCTTGTTTCTTTTTGTGTAGGGTATATCGCAAGCTCAGAATCGGAGCACGTGTTGCTTCTAAATCCATCCTTGTCGACGTCATAGTGCCCTACCATCCTCATAGCGTTCTATCTTAAATTACCAATTTGCCACTTCCAAGAAACTTCTTATCCTCTTTTGGAAACGTGTTTTTTCCCCAAAAGTAACTAATCAAAGAGATGAAGTCTCATAGTTTATCAAATTAATAATTAAAAAAAAAAAACGAGATGTATTAAGGATATTCCAAAACGATGTCTATCAAAAAACGAAGGCATACAACAACACACACCAACCATGCTTCTTCCTTGCCGCGTAAAATCTTTTAAAAATGGAAAACAAAACTTTAATTTCAAAGGTATATTACTTCGACTCGCCATTTAGTTTTATTTTATCGTATTATTTTAGTTAAAAGAAAATGTTACATGTTCAAACAAGCTAGTTTACACTCGTATTTTTTACACACACAAAAATAACTTAGACTAACATATTCATAGGTAAAATCCACTCATATATCTATATATTACAAAAATACAATATTGCTTTTAAATTGATAAACCTTAAAATAATACTCCTATTAGTTACACTTGGAAAGACTAATAGATCATTGACTATGTATTATACTATTATCTAATATTTTGCCAGATTTTATAGTTAATATTATAGAACAAAATATTGGTATCTTGTGGTGCACTATTCTTCAATGCATATAGAATCTCTGATAGATAAAAGGCTGTATCAAACATGTTTTTCTTTTTGTCTTTTTATGAAGTTATCAAACAAGTTTTACGCGGTGCAATTGCAATCTCTCAATGAAACAGTGACCAGTAAACGCTTTATCCGAATAAAATATTACGAAAAATAATAAAATAATCAGAAAAAGAAAGTCAAGTCACCGTCAAACCCATCCGCGCTCACCGCGTTCACACCTTCACGCGCTTCCTGCGTCCTTTCTCTCTGTATTTCTCCCTTCGCAGACAAAGAAAACTTTTTTATAAATGTCTGAAACCAGAACCATAAAACCCAAAATCGTTGTCTTCAACTTTCAAACACTTGCAGCTGATAAATTGATTTCACATCTAAAGAAAGTCAAACACTTTTCAAACATTTCGTCAAACTCTGAAAAAACTAAACCTTTATTTCCCCCTTTAATGGAAATCTCTCCTTTCCCATTTCCATACCTACAAGACGACGAGTGTTCCCATTTCCTTGGTCTATTTCACGACATGGACTCTTCTCCTTCTGACTTCGGATTCGAAGGTTTTGGCAACGACAATACTAACCCTAAGAAACGCCCAAGAAAGGAAGACGAAGACTTAGCAGGAGAAGGAGGAGGAGGAGCTGTGAATGGTAACAACGCTGCGTTTGGAGATATACTCGCGACGCTTTTGCTCTTGGACGAGGAAGCAAAACAGAAACAAGAGCAGTGGGATTTTGAATCCATCAGAGAAAAGTCTCTTCTCGAAGCTAATCACAAGAAGAAAGTGAAAACAATGGATGGTTATTACAATCAACTACAGAATCATTACTCTGCAGCTGGAGAAACCGATGGTACTCGTCCCAAACGCGCACGAAAATCTGCCGTTGCTGCGGCGGTTTCCGCGGTGGTTTCCGGCGAGGAAGCAACCGGTGCTCCGGTTCCGGCGGCGGATATCCCTAGTGGTTCCGGGTCTGCCCCGGGTCATAGGAGGTTGTGGGTGAAGGAACGGACGACGGATTGGTGGGACAGAGTTAGCCGGCCGGATTTTCCGGAGGAAGAGTTCCGGCGGGAGTTTCGGATGAGCAGATCGACGTTTAATCTGATATGCGAGGAGCTAGACGCGACGGTGACGAAGAAAAACACGATGCTTCGCGACGCGATTCCAGCTCCTAAACGCATTGGCGTTTGCGTTTGGCGTTTGGCCACTGGAGCTCCGCTTCGCCACGTGTCGGAGCGGTTCGGGCTCGGGATCTCCACCTGCCACAAGCTAGTCATCGAGGTCTGCCGCGCGATCTACGACGTTCTGATGCCGAGGTATCTCCGGTGGCCGTCCGATTCGGAGATCCAATCGACGAAAGAGACATTCGAATCGGTCCACAAAATCCCAGACGTCGTCGGATCGATCTACACCACACACATCCCGATCATCGCTCCGAAGGTCCACGTGGCGGCGTATTTCAACAAGAGGCACACCGAGAGGAACCAGAAGACGTCGTACTCGATTACCGTCCAGGGAGTGGTTAACGCCGATGGGATCTTCACCGACGTTTGCATCGGAAACCCAGGATCTCTCACCGACGACCAGATTCTCGAGAAATCGTCGCTTTCCCGGCAACGAGCGGCTCGTGGGATGCTACGCGACAGCTGGATCGTCGGAAACGCCGGGTTCCCGTTGACCGACTGGCTCCTTGTGCCGTACGCGAGGCAGAATCTGACGTGGACGCAGCACGGATTCAACGAGAACATCGGCGGGATCCAGACGATCGCGACGGCGGCGTTCGAGCGGCTCAAGGGACGGTGGGCTTGTCTGCAGAAGCGGACGGAGGTGAAGCTTCAGGATCTGCCGTACGTGCTCGGTGCTTGCTGTGTGCTTCACAACATCTGCGAGATGAGGAAAGAGGAGATGACGCCGGAGCTGAAGTTTGAGGTCTTCGATGATGTTACGGTGCCGGAGAACAATCTCCGATCTGCGGTTGCGGTTAACAAGAGGGATAACATCTCTCACAATCTCTTGCATCGTGGCCTCGCCGGCACAAGAACTCTGTAGCTATGGACTCTGTTTTTCTTTGAAATGATTTTTTATTGCAAATTCTTTTTCCAGAATAGGAATAAACAAACAAACAAGTATTTTAGAGATTGGATACAAAAGCATAGTGGAAATGAGCGTAGAATTGGCAGATTTTGTTTGTGTTACTATTAGCATTGTGTAATCTTTAGTTCATTTATTTCCTATACAAATCAAATTTGAACCTTCTCAACTCTCAAGCTATAAGTTATTTTTCTTTCAATGTTTTCACGAAATAGGAGGAAAAAGACATTCCGTTATTGATCGAAAAGTACCATTACATGTTCAGGCTCAGACAAAAGTACAACGATTAGTTAATGGAAGTTGTACAAAATCTGTTTGTTTATATTCATGACTTAAAAAGTGGGCTTTCTGGATCTTTCTTCTCTGTTTTACAATTCCCAATGGGGGTTTCTCGTTTTGCATCTGCATCACAGCATAAGAAACTCTGTAGATTTGGTTTTAGTCAAATGATGAAATCCTACTTCGTTGATCGGTTGATGCATTTGTTCTTCTATTTGGGAATACGATTTTTTTTTTCCAGAATATATGGAGAGGTAAAACAAAAGTAGCAACTATGAAAATGTATCACAAACGGAAAAATTTCGTCTTCTGAATGATTCGGAGCGAAAAGATACAGAAAGATTGCATGTTCCATTTTTGCTTCTTAATCAAGGTGGTAAGTTCTGTAATAATGTTAATCTGGGGTTACTATATGTTAAAAGAGATAAGCATGTTTATTAATCATTATTTCTTGGCTAATGTGTGATAACTGATAACAAAGGAATGGCAGATGAACATGCTACATATGCATTTACCTTCTTCTTTCACATGGCATATGCGATATAAATTTTATATTTGATGTTAATTACAAAACACTGTATTTAATGAAAAAACAAACATTTAAAACCTCCTCAATATTCATTTCATTTTACATAATGAACATTTATATATTTTAGAATCCATCTTTAATTTTGTGTTTAACTAATTAAACATGTTAGTTTTTTTTTTGACGGCATTAAACATGTTAGTTAAGTGAAGCAGAAGCCATCGATTTAACAGAATACATAAACAAATGAAATTGAATAATCAAGACAATGATTATTAGTCATGATTCAATAATATATAATCTTAAAGATCCTAATTATGGTTTTATAATATATGTAATCAACATATAGTTGCTTTGAACAAATCTGATTATCTGAATGCAATTAAGATGACATCACAGATGAAATATTCTTAAACTTTAGAAAATGTGAGATTTAATTGAATGTTGGATTTACAAGAAAGATATTTTAAACTTTTAACGAGAAATAAAACAAAAATAATTGGAAACGAATAATTTATTGTGATTATCCAATTTTGTTCGGACAATATATAAACAGTAAAAAGCGTCATTCGTCAATCGTCACAGCTTCGTTCCTTAAAAAGCCATAAGCTACTTTCAAGCCGGCTTGACTCCTAATTTACCAGATTATCCCTACTGTCACCATAAGGGACCGGTCCTCCTCTGAGATTATCCAATGGGTAATATCGTAATTTCGAAATAGCCATTTTCCATTGCCGATCAAAAACAAGCAACCAACGAACGCGCGGTTCGTCTCGATCCCGTCCTCTCACGGCTGTTGCAGGGACATAGTTGGATTTCAATTTCCGATTTCGAGCTCTTCGCCTACTCTTCTGAAACCGATCCAATCTCGGAAGTCCCTGATTTCGGGGGAGAGATTTCGTAACTCCGGGAAACTTATCATTTTCCCCTTCACGCGATTTTGATTCAGAGGTACGAGGTTTCGCTCTCGTCTTCTATCTTTGAAGTTTGATCCGGGTTTTGGGGCTCCGTTTCTCTGGGTTTATCCTCCTTATTGAAGATGATTGACTTCGTCTCATGAAGTTCGTATGATTTTGATTCACTTCTCTTCTAGGGTTTTCTCGTGTTAAGAGTTTCCCTGGATTAGTTAAGCTCTGAATTTTGGTCATTTCTAGTTTATTGGGCGTTTTGGTTATTGAAGTTTGATTATGGCGAAAAACACGAATTTTCAGGAGAAGGGTCGGTTCAATTTTTTTTCTTTTTGTAATTTTGCTTGGAAAAGTAATCTGTCTCAAGTTGAGGCATTTAGTTTCATAATTAGTTGGCAATGCAAATAAGCCGTGAAGAAGGCAATTAAGGAAATGGAAGATGATTCAACACCATTCTTCTGGATCTCAGTAAGAGAAAGATAGGATAGTTCCTGAGGAAGTAGGTTAGGCTTATTTGGATACCATCTCGATTCTTGTGTAGTTCACTTTTCGACTTTACTAGAGCTTTTCGCATTTTTGAACATTAGCTAAATTGGTAAATTCAATTTTTTTTCCCTTATTTGGTTTTAAGCTCTTGAGTTGGCTGGTAGGTTCGTTGCTTAATTTTAGAAGAAATATTTGATGATGTTATGGATCTGAGCATGATTTTCTGGAAATTTCTGGCTTTAGGAAGAAATTTATGTGAAGAACCCAAAGTACTCTGAAACCACATTTACGAAGTCTAGTGTTTCTATATATGAATAGATTTGAGAATTTGGTTGGTGCAAACCAAATTCATGCTGCTTGTTTTCATGTATGCTTACAAATATCTTTTGATTGGTTTGTCTCGCAACGCCATTGTTCTGGAAGCTTGTCACTGAGGTTTTGATTACACTTGTGACTTTGCAGGTGCGCCTTCACGTGCATTCCAATTCGACAGCTGAGAATTTAGCATTTATGTGCTGCAACTCTGCAAGCTTGTCATGTGGCACTGCGTGTATAGTGTTTATAAATAAAACAGTGGACTTTAGAAAGCTAAGGGAATGTCAGCACCTGGGAAGTTTGATTATTCTTCTGGTGGGCCAGATAGGCCTTTATACAGGTCTAACTTAGCTTCACAGATGGAAAGATCCAGTAGCTTTCGCGAGACGATGGAGCATTCTGTCTCATCTTCTCACCCGAGCATGTT
Organism: Microthlaspi erraticum; assembly: GCA_902728155.2. Classification (NCBI taxonomy): domain Eukaryota; kingdom Viridiplantae; phylum Streptophyta; class Magnoliopsida; order Brassicales; family Brassicaceae; genus Microthlaspi; species Microthlaspi erraticum. Next base: position 570,960 of record CACVBM020001396.1, on the reverse strand, counting down.
GAGGAGCACTTCACCGTTAGCACAAACCGATGTAACAAATTTCTTCCAGTGTTTGCGTTTTGATCCTAAGGTGGTTGCCGCGGATCACAAGTCTATTCGTCAAGGTGACTTTAAGCGTCATGTCAATATTGCTCTTGGGATTCAAGGAGATGAATCTCCAAGCACGACGCTGAAAGGGAAGTTAGTTCCATCTCCTATACCAGAAGAGATCAAAAGACTAAAGGCTGGTCTACGCGAAAACAATGTGAAGGCCAGGTAGTCTATTATGATAACAAAGTTAATAAATCTTGATTTGAGTTCTGTTTACCTATTTGAATTTCTGTTGTTGCAGGGAGCGTGTGAAAATTTTCAACGAAGCTTCGTCTGTATTTAACAAGTTTTTTCCTACTGTACCTACAAAGAAAAGGTCTCGACCAGAAGGGTATCCTAATGACCGCTCTGGTGATCGCTTGGCTTTAGGGCCAGGTTTAGGTAAAATGGGAATTCAAGGTCTGACTCCGCCTGGTTGTTTTGAGCTTGACCAGCAAAAGGTGGACGAACGGCCTAAGAGTGGTGCACTAAATAAGCGGACACGTACGTCCATGATGGATGTTCGAAGTAATGCTATTGTTCGACAATCGCCTGCTGTAGATAGGGATAAAGACACAATGAGGATGGCAACTCATAATGCAGTTCAGGGTGAAGATCGGTCTTCAATTGGTATCGATGGTTGGGAGAAGTCGAAAATGAAGAAAAAACGATCTGGCATAAAAACAGACGGTCCTTCTAGTCTGGCTTCAAATAAGGCTGTTGATGGTTACAGGGACTTGAAGCAGGGGATACCAAAACCAGCTGGTGATTCCCGGTCAAGATTGAATGGTGACTCGAACATATTAAGGTATGGCCTATTAGATCATAACTTTCTGGTCCAATGCTGACTTTTAGGATCTTTTAGTTTGACTATTTTTTCCAAATTACCTCTTTAAGCTTCTTTTGTTTTGTTAAGAATTCATTGAATTAGGCAAGTGGAAAAGAACAAAGTTGATTCAGTATTAAATGGGTTTTTTTGTGCCTCAAACCCTGAAAGATTTTTCATAATTTTTTGGGTTACTCATTAGCCATTTCTGGTGCAATTTATCATAATCTGTTCTAGTTTTGCTAATATATACATCGTTTTGGAGTTTATTAGGAAAAATATTTTAGAAACGGGATTTCACTAAATTAAATGGACAGCTATTCGTTTCCTATTTTGAATGATTATATCATTTCTTATAGAAGTAAACACTGGATTGATAAGCCTTTACGCTCTCACGAAATTCTGTATGTTGAGATGCAACAACAGTGCCTTCTGATTATCACTACAATTTTCTTAATGGTGCCTTTGTAAACGTAATCAATGACCTTGATTCAACGATTGCTTTAATCTATCCCTTTGGTTATGGAGTTGAGGTTGGTGGCTGATAATATGTCAAAATCCTGTGTGTTTAGCACAATCATTTTTCCGTGTTCTGTGACTTCTGTCAATGAAGGTTATTGCGGCTCTCTTTCAATTTTCATTCAATTGGTTAATGTTTATGTTTGAATTACGTGTGTAGGCATGGGGCAGTGAATGGTGCTGTTCCATATGGAAGATCTGATAGCTTCTCTCAGCAGACAGGCTTGGCAGGGCGTTCCTTGCTCTCCAGGGATTCTGATCACAATTCGTTGTATGAGAAGAGAGAACGAGCCATTGGTTCTGATAAAGAAAGGGTGAATCTTAGAACAATCAACAAGTATGTGTTAACAAACTTCTAGATCACATTCGTCAGTTTTCCTAGGCTCTGTTCTTTCTGATGGTTTATTATGTTCTTGTTACTCTCCGCTGGGTTCTTTTCAGGTCAAATATTCACGATGAATCTAATTCTTCAAGCCCAACTTCAAACCCAAAAATAAGTGTTTCAGTTCGTGGTCCGAGATCGGGATCAGGGCTGCCACCAAAACTTTCTCCGGTTGTCCACAACACTCCTTCTCCAAGTGATTGGGATATTTCTGGCTGTACAAACAAACCACCGTTGTTGTCTGGGGTTCCCAATCGCAAACGCATGACATCAAACCGGTCTTCATCACCACCTGTTACTCAATGGGCCAGTCAAAGACCACAAAAGATATCTCGTGTTGCAAGGAGAACGAACTTGGTCCCCATTATTTCAAGCAATGACGACGTTCCTTCATCAGATAACATGTCAGATGTTGGTTGTAGCGAAACAGGTTTTGGATTTCACAGACGCTCTCCAGCAGCTTCTCCTCAAATGAAATTAAAAGGTGAAAATAGCTTGTCTACAACAGCTTTATCAGGAAGTGAAGAATCCAGCCCCCCTGAGATCAAATCTAAAGACAAGGGAAAACAATCTGACGAGTTCGATGGGAAAAATTCTCAAAATGTTCCTAAACTCTCCATTGCTGGTTTACAATCTAGAAAAAACAAGCTTGTCTCTGGCGAAGAGCTTGGAGATGGTGTGAGGAGACAAGGAAGGACAGGCCGTGGCTTTGGTTCAACAAGGTCTGTCAATCCAATGGGAGTAATGAAACATGGGACAGCAAAACAACTTCGCAGTGCAAGAAGTAGTTCTGACAAGAATGAAAGGTAGGGAATCCTGTTTCAGAGTGTCTCATTTCCGATTTTCTGGTATGTGTAAAACATTTTGGGTTTCATGAGGCTTATTCGTAGTTTTTTTCATATGCTCTCTGCAGTAGGGCAGGTCGCCCACCCACTAGGAAACTCTCTGACCGAAAGGCTTACACGCGTCAAAAAAGCACAGCGACAAATGCTACAACACTAGATTTTCTTGGTAAAAGAAGTTCAATTGCTCAGAGTGGTTCTTTTGCAGGATTTTACTTTTATTCTTTTATTGATGGATATTTTTATTTTTCTTAGTTGGTTCAGATGATGGGCATGAAGAGCTAATGGCTGCTGTTAATTCGGCTATAAACTTTGGTATGTAATTGTTTCAGGTTCTCTCATATGTTCTTTTTTTTTCCAGAATTTTCTTATCTAGAATAATTGGTTTGGTTCTTTGATGCAGCTCAGAATTTTCCTAGCTCTTTCTGGAAGCAAATGGAGCGCTACTTTTGCTATATATCTGATACACATATAAACTTCGCGAAACAGCAGGTAGTTTGATTTCCTGCACTTCATAAGACAGAGATTATACATTCTAGACTTCACAGTTTAAAGGATGTGACATATCATTATTATATGTTTCTATGCATGTGCATATTACTTGAATCGGTGTATATTAGCAAGCTGCAGATTTCTAGTTTAGGTAAGACTAGCAAGAATTGCATTATGCTTATGTGCATATGTATTTGTTTCATTGTTCCTAAGGTATTTTTCCTTACCGCAACACATCCTTAAATAAGAGATGTGTGTAGATTTGCATGCTCCTTTGGACCTCTGCTTTCCCAAATTTTTGTATAGATAATTATAGCTCTAATATGTGGACTTCTCATTTTAGATAAATATCTACCATTTTCTCTCAGGGGGAACTCTCCTCCATGGGCACTACACCAGTCGGGACATCTTCAGACTTCGATAGTCGTGAAACATTTCCCGAGGAACTTGCAACTAGCAGAGCGGATTCTAAAGCTGCACCCCTTTATCAGAGATTGCTATCAGCTCTAATTTCAGAGGACTCAACCAGTGTAAATGAAGATCTACAGTTTGATGGATTTGGAGCCGATGCTGAGTCGGAGTTCAGTGTATTGAATCATATGGTGGAGTTCAATGGTTATAGGAGTGATAGACTGGACTTTGATGAGCTAGAAGATGATGTTTCTCTTATCCCGCTCAAGGGTGTTAATAGCTCAGCCCACCGTGTCAATGGAAGATTTTCAGATCATTTATCCACCGACTTCTCAGACATTCAATATGAAACTTTGGGGATAGATGAGAAGATTTATATGGAAGCTCAATCTATTGGAATTTGCTTGGATCCCATGGTAATAGTCCCCAGAAGCTCATTTACTCCAGAAATGCTGCTTTCTGATGCTATTTGATTTGGACTTGGATTGCTATAGTTCCCAGCAGATTGATGTGTTGTCGCTGTGTTTTCTTGCAGCCTAGTATTTCGAACCTGGAGGATGAAGGAATTGTTGACGACATAAAAGCACTAGAGGAGGCTATCTCTGAGGTGGTATGTTCTCTCACGTGTACTTGTCTTCTTCTTTTTTTTAACTACATGGCGTTGGCAGATTATGGTTTTTCGTAACTACTACTGTGTTCTCAAGATAGCTAACTTTGTTATGTTGTCTTATCTTAAAAATTAAGGGTTCCAAGAAGAAAGAGATGTTGAATCGGCTACTAAAGCCTGCCTTGGAAATGAAAGAACTTCAGGAGAAGTATGAATTTGTCTTTCTTCCGCTTTTCTTGCACGCCTTAAATGATCTGGACTGTGACTGATGCTTTTGTTCTGATATTTTTCCCTTACATAGGGAGTTTGACAGGCTCGCTTATGAAAAACTCGTCGAAATGGCATATGAAAAGAGCAAGGTAATTTCTTTTTTTGGCCTATATGTTCACTTCTCAGCTTTGTTCCCCTGTTGCCGATTTATTCCAAGTTCATTGTTATTGATAATTTAATATGGATTTTGTTTTACAGGCAAGTCGGCGTCATCACACCGCGAGTGGAAAGAGCTCGGCTAACAAGATATCAAAGCAGGCCGCATTTGCTTTCGTGAAAAGGACGCTTGGAAGATGTCGTCAATTCGAAGAGACGGGCAAAAGTTGCTTTAGTGAGTCTACATTTAAGAATATCCTCATTGCCGGGTTGACACAAACTGAAGATAGTCATACGGACAAGGAAGATATTCCATCAGCACCCATGGGATCACAACCAAGCTCATCATCATTGGCATTGCGAATGACTCAGAACGCGGAGAATTATGCCAATTCCTCTGAAAATGCTTTACGAGATGGGAGAGATGAAACGATGTGGTCAAATAGAATGAAGGAGAGAGAGTTACTGCTTGATGATGTGGGTGGGGCACCACTTTCAAGCAGCACGAAAGGAAAGAGAAGCGACAGGGACAGAGATGGAAAAGGACAAGCGGCTTCTTCATCGAGAGGCGGAGGAACTAACAAGGTCGGTCGGCCTGCACTGTCCAATGCCAAGGGAGAACGGAAATCGAAAACAAAACCGAGGCAGAAAACAACTCCCATGTTTTCTTCTCCTTCTTCTTCTGTCAATATCTTGGAGCAGCCCAGAGCACCATTGTCAAAACCAACTAACAGCAACAACAGCGAGTATAGTAACTTGGAGACACTGGACGAGTCAGAGCCTCTTGACCTGTCTCAACTGCAGATACCAGACGGTTTAGGTGGTCCGGATGATTTCGATACACAAGCAGGAGATCTAAGCTCGTGGTTGAACATCGATGACGATGCATTACAAGATAATGATATTGATCTCCTTGGACTTCAAATACCAATGGATGATCTTTCAGACTTAAACATGATGGTATAAGCTCCCTCTCCCTCTCTCGTTCTCTTTGTAATCTGTATAGTCTCGTTTGTTATACCATTAGCGGCGAAGAAAGACAAGGAAAAGGAGAAACAAGTTTTGGTCCCCGGAAAGAATAACCAGTCACCACAATCAGGTTATTCGGGTTGGCTCCTGCAAACTAGGCGATATAGATTCTTTTTTCTTCTTCATCATCATCATCTTTAGGGCTCGTTCTTTCTTTTCTTATAGTTCGATTACTCGGGTGGTGAAACTGTTTTTGTTTATTGGGGATGATGGGTGGTGGATTTGGCTCCGGCGGTTAAGATAGGTCGGTAGTTAAACTTCAAGGAAACAGAGTGATAGTAGTGTAATGTTGTGTAGTGATATATAGATAAGTGTCAGGTTTTCTTCTCTCTTCTTTGATCTTTGGGATTTTGTAGCTTTCGTAACCTCAGAACCATTATTATTGCCTCTGTACATACATTTTATGTTCCTTAATAAAAATTCATCTTTCAGTTCATGAAACAGGCCACTACAATACATTACACAAAAAGGTTATAGACAGATTCATAACAGAGGAGAAAGCGACAAGAAAGTATCTAAAATCACTTGCCAAATGAAAACATGAAACAAAAGGACTTCCTGAATATATGAAAATATCGACTTCTCTATTTGAATTGCACTCTAATTCCTTTTTCATTTTATAAAAAATAATGTCATCGTTGAAGCAAAACAGAGAAAAGCATAAAAAACAAGCCTTCTTTCTTCTTGAAAGCTGGTTTCATCTTTCTTTAGAGATAAGAGTGAGAGTTGCGTTTATAGCGTTGCGGTTGGTTTTGGACACAGCTTGCTTTAGCGTCACGGTTGGAGACGCTCTAACACTTCGTCGTTGATGCTCAATCACAAGCTCGCTTGCGAACCACTCTAACTTCTCCGAATTGCTCATTTCTCCGATCCTTTTGCTTCCGAACAAAACCGATTCCACATTGTTTTGCTTCAACATCTCATCGGCGATCTCCGTCAGCTTCTTCACATTCTCTGCTCTTGGATCTGTGTCCACGTTCGGCCCACAAGCTCCTAACCGCGATCCGTTTGCCTGCTGCACCACAATGTATTTTTCTAATGATTTTTCCATTCATAACGCAAAAACGTTAAAATTAGCAGCGAACCATACATTAAATTACAACGTTTCAAACGCTGAAATGGTTAAAAGAAAAAAAAACCTGAATGCGGACGTAGTTACTACTCCGGTAAGGCCCAAAGCCCATAGCAACGGCCTGGTCAACAAACTCAGCAGATCCATCACCAGAGATTCGAGCCATGGGTCGAGCCCATTCTTTTACCCGCCAATTCTTCACTTGCTCATAGTCATAATTCACTTCAAAAAGTTGACCAGTCCCAAGCGACAACACCAACAGATCCTCCACTCCCTTAACCGCCGGAAACTCCTGTTTGTTATGGAACACGTGCGTTATCGCCGCCGCCGTCGGATTGCTCATCGCGAGCCCACCTCCAACCGCAACGCACCGCGTTTTCCCATCGACGGAACACGTGCGAACCGGATCGAACGTACCCGGCTCTGCCCACGTGGCGCGGCAGATATCCCGGAGACGGAAATCGAAACTATCGCTCTCGAGCGCGTCGGCGCGTGAGAATAGAAACGGCGCCGTGCTGGAGAGATCGTAGCAAGAGATGAGAATCGGTTTCAGTGTGTCTTTGAGCGTTAGATCGGCGAATGATGCTTTCATGGCTTTCTCGAGCTTTGCCGTTGCGGCGGTTACAGAAGACGAGGAAGATCCGGATCCGGATCTCATGACCCGTTTAATCGCCGCTCCTGCTCCTCCACCTCCTCCGCCGCCTGATCTGTAGAATCCCTCGGCGTTCTCCACGAGGAACTTCCAAGTGTCCTCTGCTTTGAAAATCGGGCGGTTACCGTCTCTCGTCGCGAACAACATCGCCGAGAACACGCCTCCGACTCCCGATCCGGCGGCGACGTCGAAGTAATCGGCGATTCGAGCGTTCGGATCGCCGGATTTCTCTTTCAGCATTTGCTCCAGATAGATTAACGACTTTCCCGCCAAAAGCCCTCTCATCCCGCCGCCGTCGATGCTCAACACGCAGATTCTCCCTCTCGGACTCCTGAACGACGACGGCGTTCCCGGATTAACGGCGCCGTTGGGAGTCAACGGCGATCGCGGAGAAGGTCCAGCCTCGGAATCACCGGGTCTCAACGGACTCCGAGGAATCCACAGTAGCCTCGGGTCTTCGTAACCGAAGAGAAATTTGCTCTCGAGAATCGAGAAGATCTCGTAACTGAGCTTATCGTCGGAGTCGATGAGCGGCTCGTGCGATCGAGTCGTCGACAAGGTCGGGCTGGTTTGAGTCCTCTCGTAATTTCCGGGAGTGTTGGGAGCTGTGTGGTTGACGAAATGCTTCTTCTTCCCCTTTGAGGAAACTTCTAATGGCGGCGGCTTATCGTATCGTCGATTCATACTCGTTATAGAGAGAGAATTGAGGTTTACACAAATCTCGAAATGAAAGCTTTTCGCAGCAATGGCGGATAATCTGGTGAGAAAAAGGTACTTCTTCAAAGACGTGTACAAAAAGATTTAAAAAATTAGATTTTGTTTGGAAAATAAAAGCAGAGGAAAGTATAACTACCGAAGTAGAGGCGTAAGTTAGCATGAGATGGCTAAGCACTAACTCGTGTGCTTGGAAAGGTCATCGCATCCACGTCCGACGCCGCCTATAGCAAAATTAGCTCAGATAGATTTCTTCTTTATTTAATTTCTGTTGGTCGGTATTTTGTTGAGTATTTTCAGTAAGCATACTACTTAGTCAACAATTTATTACTTGATTTTTTGTTTTTTTTAATTTGTGTAGACAGATCAGTTTATTGGTTGGTAAATATACTAATACACCCAGCTAGATAAAGTGTTTAATGGAATTTTAACGAAACCCTTAATGTTTTGGGAGGAAACAAACGGTTTCATGTTTGCTCATTCATAAATTCAACCGAAAATGTGATTTCCAAGTGAAAGCAACATATTTTCAGTTTCAATAAAAACACTCTCATGTTGCTCATATATCTCTATAATCTTGAAATACAACAACAACACAAATAGTTGTACATTATATCTATATTACTATATCAAAGTTAAAAACAATAAGTCTCAAATGATAAATAGCTAGTAACCAGATGATGATACTATTGTTTCCCTGGAAGATTAAACAGAGAACGTACTGGACAGATTCCCAAGCGTTGCAAGCGGCGATCCTGCATCTGTGAAGTAGGACGCGAGATTGATCTCCGAGTTGTTGTATCTGTTCAAGAAAGGATGTTCCTGAAAAGTGTTTTCGACAGAGAGGATGAGTTCAACATATGAATTAGATGAAAAAGGATCTGTTCAGATAAAACATACCATTAGTTCCATTGCAGAGCCTCGACTGTTCGGATCCTTCTGCAAACTGAAAGAGAGTAATAGAGTACAATAACCTGCGTTAGTAAGTAATAACGAGAAAAGAAGAGCCGCAAGTTTCTTTTTTTTTTTTTTTTTTTACCATGTGGAGATGAAGGAAGATAACTCAGGGGAGAAATTATCTGAAGGAAGAGCAGGTGGTGGTCCGTCAACAATGGCTTCCATCAACTCGAAAACACTGGTCCATGTTTCCCCTTGATCCGGTGGTAAATAAGGGAACTTTCCTGTTGCGCATTCAAGCACTACTAAACCCAAGCTCCATATATCGCTTTTGTTACCGTACTTGTTTCCAACGATTCTCTCTGGCTGTCAAATGAACAAAAAAAAAGCTTAGATTATGAGTTTGTTGTAACACTTTGAAAGGGTTTCAAGTTAGTCAATGGTAAGAGATACTTACAGACATATAATTGTAAGTCCCGACAAATGTGTTGGCTAAACCTGCTGTGTTTGCCATAACAGTACTCACACCAAAGTCGGTGATTTTGACTTCTCCTCTGTGGTTGATCAACAGATTGGACGGTTTCAGGTCACGGTGGATGATATGCCTATCGTGATGAAGATAGATCAGTCCTTGAAGCACCTGCGTTAAACAGAAATCACATCAATCAACCGATTTATACAGGAACGTGTAGTTTTCTCTGTGACTCATGTGTGTTCTTACTTGTTTGAAGATGGCAGAAAGATAGGACTCAGGGATGGTTTTGACTGATTTGAGAAAGTCTTCTAGAGATCCGCCATCCATGTACTCCAAGATCAGCGAGATTGCGCCATTGTCGTAATATGACTGGTAAGAGGTAACAAGATATGGACATTGTGTCGATTGGTTTATCTTAAGCTCTTGTGCAATTGCCTTGCGAACTGCTTCATCCACATTTAGTTGAATCACCTAAGTTGTATATAGCAACCAGAGTCATGAAAGAAAGAAGAGAACAAAAAAGAAACTAAGGCTCAGCTGAACAGAGGAAATGGAGAAGAAAGGAGAAAGGTTTTTAAATTGATTCCAGAGACATTTGTAATCTGTCAGGTTGTTACCTTCAAGGCGAAAAATTGGCCAGTCCATTTGTGTTGAACCAACTGAACAACGCCACTGCTTCCTTTGCCAATGACTTTAACCATGTCGAAATCCGACAAGCTCAATTCATCATCCGCTGGCTTTATTGGAGTCAGCTGAAATAAACACAGTCACAAGGAAACAGATTACAAACACTAATCAACAAGACATGAGCTTCTGTGAACTTAAAAAGTTTCTAATTATGATCTCCAGATCCAAAACCACATTTTCAGTCCAATTCCATTCCAACATTCAGCAAAAAAAAAAAAACCCTACAAATTCAGTAAAATCAGTAAAAAGGAGAAATGAAAAGACTTACAGCTTCGGGCTCAGATTGAGAAACGATTCGAACTCCATCCTTGTTAACTCGCAGATCTCCATCCTTAAACGTACCACTCTGCGTACTACCAGAACAACAACAAAAGCCCTAAGCTCCCACAAGACATTTCCACCATATACGGCTATCAATAGATCTAATCGCGAAATAGAGAGAGAGAGATAGAGTCGAGATAGTTACAGGAACTTGGTGACGGATTGCTCATCCGCAGGCGGGATTGAGAGCTTGAGATTATTGCTAAAACCACCCTTCTTCATCTTCGTCTACTTTCGCTTATTTTTTCTTCTTCTCGACTCAAATAAGTGTGTATAAGCAATACACTTTTTTTTTGCGGGACTGATCGGAATACTAAACAGCAATAACAAGAAATGAGAAAGAAACAGCCATTTAATTAAATATCAGTTGACCAACGACTCCGACTTCCCATTTACAACGTGTTTTACCCGGTTTTTCTTTGACCTCAATTTATAATTTCGTCACATTAACCGCTAACAAACCGGTCGGTTCGAGATGAAAACAATCAACACATCAAAAGTTCATATACCTCGACACATAAGCAATTTTTAAGTGTTTCTGGTGGTGATACCTCAACAGCCAATCAAAACATTTTAATTAATATAGCTCATCGTTTTTTTAACCACATCAACCTATTGTCTCTCGCACTAAAACGCATCACTTCATCAACAAAATTTGCAAAATCGATTTCGGTAATCGATCCTTCGTCGCTCAGGAAAAGAATTTTTGATGGGTCGTTCCTCTGTTGTCTAATCCTTATGTTCATCACTCCCAAAGTTTCTCTTAATTCCTTCCGTCACCACGTCTTCGCCGATAAACGCAATTTCATGGGTATCTCATACACACACTCACTCTCTTTACCTCTATCTCTCTGTCTCTCTGCCTGCGTGTAATAACGACATGTGTTTTGTGTTGAATTGATAGAACAGGAGTGCCAAATACAATGAATGTGATGACCAACTTCCCCTTTCTTATTATTGGTGTTCATGGTTTCGTTCTTTGCATTGGAGGAAGCTTCTTCAATAAAAGGTGCTTCTCTCTCACTCTCTCTATCTCTCTCTCTCCTCTTTTAAATTTGAGTAATCTAGATTGCTTATGATAGCTCAATTATATGTAATCCAGTTTGAAAGGTGAAATCTGGGATACACTATTCTACACAAGCATTGCAAGTATAAACATAAACAAGATTGTTTCTTATAAAAGAATTTAGTCTAAGTTAAACTTTTTTTTTGAAAAATCTCTTCATCTGAGTATGTGACAATTTAGAATCGATAATCCAAGTTGCATCTCTTATCTTTTTTTTTGTTGTTGTTGTTAAAGGCCTGCATCTTTTGTTATTTATTACTCAAGTAAGACTTTTTAATGTTCTAACTACACTCAATTGTTTTACATTTAGATTTTTTACATAATCTAATTTTAGATAATTCTATATTCAAATAAATAACTGCTTCTGGTTTTTTTCCAATGTATAAAATAAAAATAAATGATATTATAATTAAATTTTGTTTTCCCAGTTTCATTTCGGACAATAAAATTAAGAAAACAAATGTAATCCTCTCTTATAGAGATCGATAATTTTAGAGTGTCGGAACGACCACCGAACACAATTAAACAACATGTCTATAACAATCTTCTTTGGGCCTAGGCCTAATAGTAAACCATTTTAGTTTAATAGGAAAAGTTAAGTAATATCTTTAATTAAATTAATTCAAACATAAGAAACAATTAAATTATATTCTCCCGCAGCGAAGCGCGGGTATTTACCTAGTATATACAACATTTCTTAGAAAGTTCTGATTAGGGGTGGGCATTTTATCCGGATCCGAAAATCCGACCCGATATTTACCCGAAAATATCCGATCCGGATCCGATCCGATTTTGAAAAATACCCATTTGGATCCTTTTCTTCTCTCCATTCGGGTACCGGGTAATACCCGATAATACCCGAGACCCGTAAACGTACCCGAAATATCCGCACAATCTAAACTGACCCTTACCTGCATTAGTCGATTCGATTCCACTATCTCCATTCCCCGCTATTTTCGTTTACATGATCTTCAATATCAAATCCCAAACTGAAAATCTGGAAACCCTCATTCGATTTTCTCATCCGTCTCCTCCATCAGAGACGTCAAGAAATCATTCAAAGGTGATCTCAAATTCTTTTCTCTTAATTCTTTTGATTAAGTCTGCTTTGATTTGCTTTCCGAATCCTGAGTTCATAATTTGTTTTTGAAAAATGTATTGTCATGTTTCTGGTTTTTATGTTCAGTTACTTAGCTTTTGTTTCTTTGATTCAATTCAGTTTGCATTGTCGATACTCGATGTTATTGGATTTATTTCTCAGCTTAGCTTATAATTTTTAGTTTAATTCCAAGTCTTCTTATGCTTAGTTAGTTTAGATCTTCTTCTCGTTCTGTCTCTGTACTTACTAATCTTGTTAACCCTTGTGATTTATTTTCTTGCTTAATTATGAGATGAGATTCAAAGTGATGTATCTGTTTGAGTTAATATGTGACGTTGATGTCTTGTCTTGTTCGAGTGAATATGTGAATTTAATACTTCTTAGTTTAAGGTTTTGGTTCTTAGTTCTTAAGACACGAACAAGTAACTAGTTATTAAAATAATCAACATTTTTGAACAATGTTTATTTCTTGATCGGTTTGTTTCTGTTTTTGTCTTGTCTTGTTCTTAAGTTTTTTTTTTTTTAGCGTTATTGTGTCTTATCTCTCTGTAACTGTGTTTGTTTTTCTGGTTATTAGCTTATGTTTCTTAGTTTTTTTTTCTAATTGTCTTCATGTTTCTGTTATTTATCAGTTCGATATTGAGTATTATCTATCTGAATTATTATTTATGCTAACTGATTTTGTTTTATTGTAGATGGATTCTTCATCATTTCCCGATGGTGAAACTCAAGATACAGCAGAAACCTTTACCACACAGTCCACACCTAATCAAGGGAAAAGGAAGGAGACAAATGGAGATACTTCTGGTCAACCCAATGAAAAGAAAACAGCGGGTAAAAGGTCTAAAGTGTGGAAACATTTTGATCCACTTGAGGAGGACAAGGACAAATGCATTTGTCGTCATTGTAAAAGAGTTTACGGTTGTGCATCATCCAAAGGGACTTCTAACTTGGGGAAGCATATGTTAACCTGCAAGAAGTTGTTGGCATTTGAAGCAAGTAAGTCTGCAGATACGAGAGCTGTTACTAAGGATGGACGATTGGTGGAAGCAAAGGTTTCAGAGGATATCTTCAAAGTGGCGACTGATGAGTTGCTAGTGTTAGGAGAATTGCCACTTGCCTTCATTGAAAGCATGGCTTGGAGACACTTCTGTAGTCGAGTTAATCTCTACACACCGCATTCAAGAAGAACTGCTACCAGAAACATTGTGAAGATGTATGAGGAGAGGAGAGCGGGTCTTAAAGTTTGGATTGCAGCTAACAAGCAGCGAGTGTCACTTACTACTGACATATGGGTGGCTCAAGCAACAGGTGCTAGCTATATGGTGATTACAGCACATTTCATTGATGCAAATTGGGAAATGAGGAAGCTAATCATCGGGTTCAAGTACATCACGGATCATAAAGGGACCACTATAACAAGAGTCCTTATGGAGTGTTTGGCTGAATGGGGAATACAGAAGATATTCACCATCACGGTGGACAACGCCACCGCCAATACATCTGCCCTAAAGAGGTTTCAGACCCAATTCAGCTTAGTGAGCGATGAGGCATTGGTTTTAGATGGAGAGTTTATGCATATGAGGTGTTGTGCACATATTATCAACTTAATTGTCAAGGAAGGATTGCTAGAGTTAGTTGATAATGTGTGTGCCATTAGGAATGCCGTGACGTATGTGAGGGCGTCTACTAATAGGATCGACACTTTTGATAGCCGTGCTGATAATGCCAAGGTGACTAGAGGGAGTTTGCCTTTGGATATAAAAACTAGGTGGAACTCAACATACTTGATGCTGCTACAAGCTATTAAGTTCAGGAAGGCATTTGATAAAATGGAAGCTGAAGATCGGCTATACAATGATTACTTTCTCGAACAAGAGAATGGTCAAAAAAGGATTGGTCCGCCTACTGAAGTTGATTGGAATGCAGTGGAGAGGTTAGTAAGGTTTCTGATCATCTTCTACAATTCTACGTTGATCGTCTCAGCGTCTAATTCGGTTAGCTCCTACAAGTGCTATACTGAGATAGTTACTATAGAGAAGAATCTGATGAACTTGAGCAATAGTTTAGACAGAGAGTTGAGTGAAAAGGCTGACGACATGAGAGGAAAGTTTGACAAATATTGGGATGGAGTGAAGAACATCAATAGGCTTCTGATTGTTGCTAGTGTCCTTGATCCGAGCAAGAAAATGCAGTTTGCTAAGATATGCTTTGAAAGACTTTACGGCAAAGATACTGCACAAGCTAAATGGATGTATACTTCAGTCACTGAAGTTATGAAATCTCTGTTTGCTGAGTATAGCACTCGGTCTAAGAAGGAGGCCATTGTCACACCATCACAGACGGATCAAGCATCAACTTCCGGTGGCCATGGTTCATGCTCTGAGAACATGGATTTTGTGAATGATGAACAGGGGTATGAAAGGATGGATCAAGTTTATAAGGATATGATCAGTGGTTTAGGCGTTGAAGATGAACGGTCTGAGTTGGATATTTATCTGAGTGACAAAGTTGAAAATCCTAATACTTTGCTTGGAACAGAGTACGATGTCTTATCTTGGTGGAAGGTAAATGCAGGGAAGTTCCCAATTTTATCAGAAATGGCTCGAGATGTTCTTGCTATGCAAGTGTCCTCTGTTGCATCTGAAAGTGCTTTTAGCACTAGTGGCCGAATCATTGATCCGTATCGAAGTTGTTTAACTCATTACATGGTTGAGGTCTTGATGTGTACTGAGCAGTGGATGAAGGCTGAGATTAAGTTAGGCGAGAAAACATTTGTTTCAAACACGGAGATGCTTGCTGATGTTACATTGCAGGATGAACTCCAGAAAAGTAAGTTCATTTTACGGTTTTCCATTTCATGATTGATGTTTATATCCTAACATTCTGATTTTATATATCTTTTTCAGTGTATCCTAGACCCAACTAGAACTAGAAGTGGATATGGTCCTCAAAGTTCAAAGGTAACATGATTAATAACAACTTAAGTTATTGGGTTTCTATATTGTGCCGTGTTTTTGACTTGATTTGTTTCTGTTGTAACAGGCAATCAAAGATGTCAATGAGACATGGACACGGAGAAACAACGCGTTTTGGACTTTGAGACTCACCACTCTTCTTTCTTTTCATTTGATTGCTTTGAATTTCTTTCTTTATTTTCATTTGGTTGTGTTATGGAATGATATCACTTTGGTAATGACTTTTGTGTTGCTGGTTTTTAGTGTTTGGACGAGAATGATTTGTATTTTGTTCTTAGGTTGAATCAAGTTGAATGGTTGTTTTTTTATTTGTTCGGATTTCATTTGAAGTAACAGGTTATCAGGTCAATTTTTGTTTAAAACAAAGGAACTTACTCCAAACCGAAAGTATTTTTAGATCCGAAAAGTATATCCGGTAATACCCGAATCCGAAGAGAACCGAACCGAACCCGACCCGAATTTTATAATTATCCGAACGGATCCTTTTCTCTTAGGACCGAAATACCCGAAACCCGAAATACCCGATCCGAACCCGACCCGATAATCCGAATGCCCACCCCTAGTTCTGATCATATACCATAATCTTATAACCTTTACTTTCTGCCAACATTTACATATAAGAAAAATACAAATAAAGCATACGTATTTTGGTTTACACGTATAAATTCAATTACACTTCCAACATAATCAGACAGAGGAAAATACATGGTTTCGAATAAAATAATTTATCTATCAGTTAACATTACTACACAGTCTACACATATATTATCACAAATGCCTCATCGCAAGGCAAGAAGCTAGTAGAGGCAATGATTGTGAAGTTCTGGTTTCATATCTCCATCATGTTGAAGGAGAATTTCGAGAGAAGCTTGGGGATTTGCGATATGATTGGTCCATAAGTCTACAAAGCATGAACCAAAACATCATATCGATGAATCTGATGCATTATGCATAACACAATGAAGTAAAAGAAATGCGAGTAAGATACTAATACCTTTTCATTTTCATGGATTTGGCACAAAGGAACAGCGAGGAGTTTAAAGTTTTTAGGCACGACAAACTGTTGATTCAGAGGTAATCTAACAAGAAAGAGCTTTGTGCATTCCTGTACAAAAGATGAAGAAGATACAACAGAGCTTTAAGCATATGTATATGAGCAAGAATATTCAAAAGTCATCAACTAATTATTACAATGGAAGTGGAACTAACTTAACCTTTGGGTGTTTCACATTTGGAGGCAAGAAAGGAAACATCAATGTCTCAAAGTTGGGTCTCCACCAAATCCCAATGCATTCTCCTACCTACACCAACCTTCTTTCTAATTAGAGAGACCATTCTTAAGCCAGAAAACACTAAGGACAAGAATCCATAGTTGATAGTTCCTACCTCAAAACCTGGAACACAGACATTTTCGTTAATCGAAACCTTTGATGCTAGTTTGCGTTTTAGACCTTCAATATCTAAAATTTTAAGTAGAAACACCTGATATTAGCATTGAGAATTTAGACAGAGAGATTATGCACAAAGAGGTAAAGCAAACCTGATTCTCCAGGTCTTAAACGACCACCGGGAAGCTTGAAGATGGAGTTTCTAAATTGAAGAAGCAAAACATGAGGATGCTTGAACAACTCAACCTGATTTATTCTCCAACATTAGATGTTTTAAACAAATTTTAAAAAAATAATTCAAAATCCCTAATTTTTGCTATCAACCAGTAAAATTACCAGAAGAACAGCTTCAACGCAAGTCCTCAATCCATGAGCAGCGTAACTTCAGTAAGTTCAAATTTAGCAACAAATTAATAAAACGGTAAAGAAAACAGAATGAAAAACGAAGAAAACTGGAAATTTACTTTGATTTCAATCTGATGACTCGATCAGAGATAATCTCGTCCTTGACGCGAAGGGCGTCTCGCGAACCGAAGTAGTAGCTGCTCAGCGGGTATAAATCGACTACCGATTCATCAATTAGATGATCTCGTCTCGTCCTGTTCTCTTCTCTACTCTCTATATCCAAAACTCGAGCTTCTTCACCCATTTTTTTCCCGGGAAAGTCCAAAGACAGAGAGCTAAAATCGATCTCTATCGATTAGAAATTGAATAAAAGAGTGATCACGTAGACAGAGAAGAAGAAGAAGGAAGAAGAGTGAAGAAGCGAAAGCGAAGTTGTCGTAGTAGGATCACTGATACGTGGCGGCTCCAGAGAGTTCTTCTCCACTAAACGCTGCTCATAGCTGACGCCGGCGGGAGAGTGAGAAAGAAGAAAGTCAGATCGATGTTGGGCCTCATGATATTAATGGGCCTAAAGAAGTGAACAAGAAAACGGCAGGATGTTTAAACAATCTATTGTTTCCAACTGCTAAAAACGACGCACGTTGCTATCTTTTCCAATTAAATCAGAGTCACTCTTTCAAATTGGCGTCTTTTTGCTTCATCTTGTTCACTTGAACACACAGTAAAAACCTAAAAGGGAAAAGAGATGAAACTCGCAGGTCTGAAATCGATCGAGAACGCACATGAAGATTCCGTTTGGGCGGCGACTTGGGTTCCGGCGACGGATGATCGACCTGCGTTGCTTCTGACTGGATCTCTAGACGAGACGGTGAAGTTGTGGCGAGCGGATGAGCTGGATCTAGTGCGGACTAATACCGGACACTCCTTGGGAGTAGCAGCTGTGGCGGCGCATCCTTCCGGGATAATTGCAGCGTCTTCTTCGCTCGATAGCTTCGTCCGCGTCTTCGATGTTGACACTAATGCTACCATCGCTGTTCTGGAAGCTCCTCCTTCTGAGGTTTGGGGGATGCAATTTGAACCAAAGGTAATTGACCTACTCTGAATCTCTAAAATTCAATACTCTTTTGAGTGTTTTTAAGGATTTGTGTTAATTTTTGGTGGACGAATTTGATTGCTTCAGGGAATTTCACTTCTTTAGCTGCGAATAATTCTTCTCCTGATCTATAGATGAATGCTTAGAAACTAATTGGAATTGTTGAGCATTGCTTGAATCTGTAGCTCAAAATCAGATAGGAGCTTGATTGTTTTCATCAATTGTATTATAGATCACTTCTGATTTACAAATTGGCTTACGACCTTAGTAGCATGGTAACAGTTAACCTTGGTGAAACATCTTTGATTTGGTAGGGTGTTGCTTGTCGTCGTTTTTTGAATCAGCCCTGACTTTGTATTCACTGACGTACTTCAATACATTACTAATAGATGATTACTTGAAAAAAAGATCGAAGCTTGTTTTACATGATTTTTTCAACATCACTCTTCAGAATAATGCTCTGCGTCTAAGTGCTAACATATTCATTTACATGCTCCAAGGGTACAATCCTTGCTGTTGCAGGTGGAAGTAGTGCCTCGGTCAAGCTTTGGGACACTGCAAGCTGGAGATTAATCTCAACTCTATCAATCCCACGTCCAGAAGCGCCAAAACCTTCTGATAAAACCAGCAGCAAGAAGTTCGTCCTCTCGGTAGCTTGGTCTCCAAACGGAAAACGTCTTGCCTGTGGTTCAATGGATGGCACGATCTGTATCTTCGACGTTGACCGCTCAAAGCTGCTTCACCAGCTAGAAGGTCACAACATGCCTGTAAGGTCCCTTGTGTTCTCCCCTGTAGACCCGAGAGTCCTCTTCTCTGGATCAGATGATGGGCACGTGAACATGCACGACGCAGAAGGGAAAACGCTGGTTGGGTCCATGTCAGGGCACACGAGCTGGGTGCTGAGCGTTGATGCTAGCCCAGACGGTGGAGCTATAGCCACCGGGTCGAGCGATAGAACTGTGAGGCTATGGGATCTAAAGATGAGAGCTGCGATTCAGACAATGAGCAACCACAATGACCAGGTTTGGTCTGTGGCGTTTAGACCACCTGGTGGAACTGGTGTCCGGGCTGGTCGTCTCGCTAGTGTCTCTGATGACAAGAGTGTCTCGCTATACGATTACTCATGAGAAAAAACTTATTTTGCGTTTAAGCATTCTCCAAGACGCATCTTAGTTTCCGAGGATTTATGTAAACACTAGCTTGTAACAATTTAATCTGCAACATGTTTTTGTTCGCACAAGATTTTGACTTTTTATATAGTTCGCTCACATTTAAAAGAGAAGAGAAAATGGTTCAAACTCTGCGTTAGAACTTATTGAAAAACTGAGAAACAGATCAAGATCACAGAAAGAGTACACAAAACAAACGTCTAAAAGTTTCCGAACAAAAACAAAAAAGTACAGCTAAAGAAAATGGTCAAGTCCTTTATGACCTCAGTGACTTACTTCCTAAGTAACTCTTGAGCACATCCATGACAGCTCCGAAATCCGCCTTCACTTCCACAGGAGGATTGGAGAATCTGCAAGCCATGTCAGGGATGGCTTTCGAGTGATAATCAATCTTAGACTGAGTAAACTTCAACCCATGAGCAGTACTCACAACCACGGTACGATCAGTCGGCGCAATCACTCCTTGGTTCCTCAGCTTGAACAGAGCGGTCAGCGCAACACCTGTATGTGGACAGATAAACATTCCCGTCGAATCCGCTTGCGCCATCGCGTCCATCAGCTCCTCCTCCGAAGCTTCTTCCACAATGCCGTTGCACTTCTTGAGCGCGTACACAGCTCTATCGATGGAGACTGGGTCACCGATCTGAATCGCAGAGGCGAATGTGGTGCTCGCAGTCATTGGCTTGAAGTCCTTCCAGCCAGACTTGTAGTGCAAGTAAAGAGGATTAGCATTGGCCGCTTGCGCACAGACCAGCCTCGGGATCCTATCCACGAGTCCCAGCTCTTGGCACATCTTGAATCCTTTGTAAAAGGCGTAGATGTTCCCGAGATTGCCTCCAGGAACAATCACCCAATCCGGAACCTGCCAATCAAACTGCTGCAGGATCTCTATGGCTGCAGTTTTCTGCCCTTCTAACCTCAAGCTATTCAACGAATTGGCCAAGTAAATCGGCAATTCCGATGTTATCTCTCTAATCAGCTTCATGCAACCATCGAAATCAGTGTCAATGCTCAGAACAAACGCACCGTTGGCAATCGGCTGGACCAGCTGCGCCATTGAGATCTTGTTCGCAGGTAGGAAGACGATCGATGGGATTCCGGCGGAGGCGCAGTAAGCGGAGAGAGCAGCGGAGGTGTCTCCGGTGGAAGCGCACCCGACGCCGACCACAGGTCGTTTCATCTTCCTCAGGCGGTTAACCTGGCTGACCAAAACGGTCATTCCGAGATCCTTGAAACTTCCGGTGTGGCTAATCCCGCAGTGTTTCACCCACAGATCGTTCATTCCGAGAAACTGTTTACCAAACCTCTCCGCCCAGAAGAGATTGGAGTTTCCTTCGAAGGCCGAAACGATGTCGTCGTCGTCGATCTCGGGAAGAACCCACTCTTTCTTCGACCATACGCCCGATCCATACGGCCAAATGCTTTTGCCGACTCGCGAATCGAAGAGATCACCCACAGATCGTTCATTCCGAGAAACTGTTTACCAAACCTCTCCGCCCAGAAGAGATTGGAGTTTCCTTCGAAGGCCGAAACGATGTCGTCGTCGTCGATCTCGGGAAGAACCCACTCTTTCTTCGACCATACGCCCGATCCATACGGCCAAATGCTTTTGCCGACTCGCGAATCGAAGAGATCTCTCCAGTAAGCTCCATCGAATCGCTTCAGAGCCTCCATATCGTGCTCCACATCGAGCAAACCGCCGGAGCGGCTACGGTACACGATCTCGTCGAGAGAGTAGTACTCGTTGGATCCAGGCGCCGCATTGAACGGAACGTACCTAGCTGAAAACGGATTCACGGCGGTGGAGCGGTGGCGACGAGCCTCGTCACGAATGTTATCCTCGGTGCGGCGTGGCTTGACGGCGGTCTCGATCGGAGTGCTGTTGTTGCTGGCGGTTCCATCGGCGGCTTTCGCGGAAGAGGTGCAGGAGACGACGAAGGGACGGTGGCGGAGGAGAGCAGGCGAGCGGTGGCGGCGGATGGGGTCTTGTTTAGGGTTGAAGGAAGATACAGAGGCATTCGAGAGGCACGAGGAGGCCATTGGTGGAGAGGTGGAAAGAGAGAAGTGAGATGCGGCTGAGGATTTTGTGGAGACACGGGAGAGAGAGAAAGTGATGACTGCTGAATTCAGATTAATAGGATTATATTAAACCGGAAATGTTTTAAAACCGGCCATTCGGTTTAGGGGATTTGCTCATAAAAATCCTGAACTATTTGAAATGAGAATAAATATTCCCCAAGTATCACTTGCGCAGTTTTATTCCTCATGTTAACGTTGACTGCTTAAAATTGAGATTAATGAAGTCAACTGTTTAACAGTAGATGGAAATCGTTAACGTATATCGCGATAATAATCGCGTTTTCTCTTTCTAAACTCAAAAATCAAACTGTTAAAGAGCGGAAAAACGAAATCCCTAATTTAGACCTAATTCCCAAATCCTCCAATCCCTAAACATTGCGATTTTGGGGGAAAAAACGATTTTGGGCAATTGCAAACGAGATCCGGCGAAGTTCAGTGAGAAGCCATGAAGAACATCACGAAGAACAAAAATCGTTGCCCAGAAACAGAACCAATCTTGTCTGCCACTAAAAATGTAAGTGTGTGTATCTCTGTAAATAAAAATCGATTGATGAAATGATAGAATGATGGAACTGGATCTGATTACGTGTAGGAGGAGATAAGTTCCAATTGTAGAGACGAATTTGGGAACTCATCTGGGTATGGGTTCTTCTATGGAGAACAAGGATTTCCCAAAAAATGTGTTTGTGGAAGTCATGTTAGGAAGTATGTATCAGAGTCAATAGATAATCCTGGACGTCCATACTTTCGCTGTGGTGCTTCTCGTAAGGTTAGCTAGTAATTTCTTCGTTTTCTGTAGTTGGAACGTATTTGTAATGGTACTAAGCTCTTGTTTCTTGATTTTAGAAAGGTCACTTATTCAGGTGGGTGAAGATGCGATGTATGAAGAAGTGAATGAGCTGAAGGTTATGGTTGAGAAGATTGAAGTGAAGAATATGACAAGTGAGATGGAAAATATGGTTGAAGAGGTCATCGAATGCAAAAAGGAACTAAACAAACTCAAGATCAAGAACATTGTGCTTGTTTTTTGTTTGTGTTTGTTGGCATTTGTGATAATGTATCACATTGTGTTTAACCATGGTGAATGAAGCACTCTTGTATTTGGTAACTAATGTGATTATAGATTATGTACTATGATCAGTTTATTAGATAGATGTAAGAGATTATGTAAGAGATGATGTTAAAGCTTTGGAGACTTGTAAGAGATGGTGGTGTAAACGGTTTTGAGACATACTGTTTTGTCTAAAACAAAAAGAATCAAAAAAATAGAAACCAAGTCTAAACAAAAAAAACATAAAACGTACTTCATGTTGTAAATGCTCAAGCTTGATATGATTCAACAAAACAAGAACACAAGTTTTTCACGATTAAGAAGAGAAACCGAATCTTCCTTGTGATGATTGAGAAGCTCCTACTTGTGATGATCCAGCTTGAGAATCTCCACCTTGAGAAGCTCCACCTTGAGATGACTCTCCCTGTGTGTAACACAAACAAAAGCAATGAATTAAGCATAAGCAGCAACAGATCCAAACCACCAATCAAGCATAAAATCTGAAATCAACGGTCTCAAACCTGGTTTTTTTTTGGACGACCTCTTGGCCGTTTTGGTGGAGGAGGTACACTTGGATCCGGACACCTTGTCTTATTATGTCCTTCTTTTTTGCAGTTTGAGCAAGTTCCTACACGACCATGCCGTGTTAACTTGTAAGGATTAGAGGACGACTCATGAGGAGCTTTTTTTCTAGCATGGTCATGAGGTTTTCCCTTTTTGTTCCTTGGTGGTGGTGGTAAAACAGGCAACCTACCTAACCGTCTCCACAGTTTCATTCCTTGGACAGGTCTCATACCTCGAAAATACAATTGCCTCCACTTTGAAGTCAAGTAAAAATCAGAGACATAATCATTGAGATCTAACCTTGTTGTCGTGATTACACACATAGCATGCATACAAGGTATGCCATTCATTTGCCAATAGCCACATCCACAAGTTTTCTTCTCCATATCCACACGGTAACCAGTACCATTAAAGTCCACCTCATGTAAACTTCATGTGCTCATGTACCGCTTGCAGTCTTTAGCTTTCTGCCTATTTAGCTCAATCTCTTTGTCTGCTCTTGGTGTAAACCTTTTCTTCCATCTATGAGTTATAAGATTTCTCTTTGCGTTTCTCACCATGCATTGCCTCCTCACATCTGTTAAAAAATCAAGCAAAGGTTTTCTTCTTGCCTCTCTAACGCTTCTGTTAAAAGACTCTGACAGGTTGTTGAGGTTATCATTGCAATAAGACCCGAGTTTGAAGAAAGGCCGAGACCATGTTGTTGGTTGTGTGCATTGCAATGAATCATATGCACCTTGGTTGTATTCCTTCAATGCTTCTAAGTTACTCTGAAAGGCTTCTATTGTATAACTTCGTGCTATCTTCCAAAACTTACGCTCAAGCTCAATGTCTTTGTTAGTCTTCTTCCAATTTTCAAGAATGTGTCTTGCACACATTCTATGTTCTGCTTTTGGAAGCTCCTCATGAACAGCAGCTAAAATTCCCTGTCACACAAAGAGAAACAAAACAGACACAAAAATCAAAACCAAGCGAAAAATGTTTTCATAAAACTAAATCATCTTCACACAGAAAAAAAAATGTTAAACATAGACATACATTATGTTTGTCAGAGATGATAGTAATGTTAGCTCCATCTTCAAGTCCCAAATCCCTTTTTAAAAGTTGCATAAACCACAACCAATTCGGATTATCCTCCACATCCACCACTGCCCAAGCAATAGGAAAGATTCTATTATCCCCATCTCTACCAACTGCAGCTAACATTTGGCCTTTGACATCCCATTTCATAAATGCAGCATCTAATCCAATTATGGGTCTACATGACTGCTTCCAAGCCGATTTCAATGCTTCAAAGCAAACATAAAGACGGTAGAATCGTTGCTTGCCTCCAGGGACTGGTCCAGGAATTGTTTCAATCTCCATAGTCGATCCAGGATTAGATTCAAGTACCTCTTCTTGATAGTCCCATATCCTAGCAAAATGAGCTTCGTGACACGCCTTTCTTTTCCTTGAGAGAAGATACTTTGCTCTTCGACACTGACTGTAAGTAACAATCATATTGTGCTCTCGTTTAATCTCGTCAACCATATCTTGCGATTTGATTTTAGAATTAAGCCGAAGTCTTTCCTCCCAAAGCAGTGCGATTGCTCCACTTTTCAGAAGCTTTGTGTAACCTGATCTCACACAGATGTGATTGTTGTTGAAGACTTTTACCAGCAACTTGTTTCTGCCTCTCTCAAATGAGCAATACACTCTCCATTGACACTTTTCTTCAATGTGTTGTGTACACCTCGCACCAAGCCTATCCACCGATGATTTGTAAAACACAATATCGTATTGTGTCGTCAAAGAATACTTGAGGACTGCAAGTTTGAATTCCTCTGCGTTATTGAATGTTTTCCCTAACGCTAACAGCTCTTCAGGACCATAGTTGAATCGCTGGACATGCTCTTCCTGTTCGCAATCATCATCTGAAGGCGGATCTGGAATGTGATCATCATCCCACATATCATGGCCGATGTCATCAGAATCGTCATCTGCATTTGCATTTGCATCCTCACAACCAGCTTCCACAAAATGGGCTTCCTCACAAACTTCTACTTCAAAAAAATCACCATCATCGTTCATCCTCAAAGATGGCTCAGTTTCTTGGTATCCAGCTCTATCTTCAACAATGACTTCACAATCATCTCCATCAACTGATGAATCATCACTTGACTCTACAGGTTCTTCTTCATTCCCAATATCTTCTCTTTCAGCTTCAGTTGCTTTTTCACGGGACCTCTCTTCTTCACAATTTTCTGTCATATTTGTGATTCTTTCTTCTTCTGCTTCGCCAACTCTGTTTGTTTCTTCAGGGACATTTGATTCTGCATCTCGTGGCCTGCAACAAGTTGAATCAAACTCAAAATCTTATCTTCAAATTTCTAATTTCTCTATACAGTAATAGAAAATCTCTAACTGTTGTTTCAAAATCCGAATCCCTAATTGCTCCACTATAATTTTCTTAAACTAACTTCAATCAAAATCACAGAGAAGTTGATTTTACCTTTCATCTTCTGTTGCATTTGAAACCATCTCAGATTGGATCTCATTCTGCCTTCGAACAGGAATTTTTTTCCGTCCTCCTCTTGTTCCAGTAAAAGTTTTCACCATTCTTATGTCGGAAATTGGCTATGCACGCCAGAATCCGTCTTCCCTCGCCGGATTGCGCCTCTAATCGTCGGATTCCGCCAGGAGTTGTCGGAATTTGGGTCTTCTCTTCGATTAGGGATTTGGGGTTTTGTGTTTAGAAAGAGAAAACGCGATTATTATCGCGATATACGTTAACGATGTTCCGTCTACTGTTAAACGGTTGACTTCATTAATCTCAATTTTAAGCAGTCAACGTTAACATGAGGAATAAAACTGCGCAAGTGATACTTGGGAATATTTATTCTCATTTCAAATAGTTCAGGATTTTTATGAGCAAATCCCCATTCGGTTTACGCATTTCAGGTCTATTCATCTGTTTTCGTTGTTTTTCGATTCTACGCTTTCAGTTTCAGGTATCTTATCTTACTGATTAGGATGTAGAGATCTTTGGGCCCATGAAACCACTCAAATATCCAGATATTTTCTGCATTTGTCACGTTTGTTTACAACATACTGATAAAGTAGATATCCATTTGACCCAAAAAAACAAAAAAAAGTGAAACATATAAATTTTAATCAGTCACGTTTAAGAAAACATCATCGCCATCCGTTGTCTAAAACCGGCACCAAGACTAACTTCTGTTAACTTTTATTCAATGATTCAATCACAAAAAAAACATCATTGTCCATTTGAGGATGGAGAAATTGGAACCGACACCAATACACTAATCTATGCAACCTGTGATTTTATTGTATAAAATTGATGGGGAAAAAACAAGCTACATCAGGTTTTTAACACTTGAAATCAAAATGCGAATACTCCAAGTAGCCACATATTACTTGGTTTCAATCGGAAATCTTTAAGAAACAAGTATTTCTCTGAACCATGTGTATATATAATATTAGATATGTAATGTCACAGACTCGCAATTATTTAACAAGAGGAACTAGAAAGCAAGAAGTATATATATATCAAACATGGACTCAACTCAACTCAACTCAACTCCTGTAAAACTAAACTAGAGAGGAACCAATAAAACATCTCTATACATTGAGTTGGAGAGATTCGAAAGGTGTACTAACTAAACAGGCGGTATGTTTGAAAAGGAGAAGCCTTGGTATCCTTTGTAAGCGTAATACGCGATCCGCGTATAGTAGAACCCTGGGATGAACAGAAGACACCCGAGGACGATGAAGAAGATCCCTGGTTTCACCATAAAAAAAAATCAAACAGAGAATGAATCATCGTTATCTGAGCTGATGCATAAATGACATATAGGAAACTATGAATGATAGATAGGTCAATGATGCAATAACGAGAAAGGAAAATCAAAACCCATTTTCAGTATGATGCACATACTTTCTAAAAGGATTGAGTTGGAAATGTGTAGAAATGCATCAATGTAAGCATATGAGGTCTAAGCAATTTATGGACTGTTAAGCTTAGAATCATCATATAAAAGTTCTACTTCTTCCAGAAGTTTAGCACTTGAAAAGCTTCCGTATGTCTAATATTTATTCATCCAAATCTCCTCTATCTACAGAAACTAGAGATCAGAAGGACAAACTAAATCCAAATTACACACCACCATAGCTAACTAGAGCACTTGTAATCAATATATCAGCTCAATCACCTAAAATTCCGATACAGTTTCCTCAAATCTAAATTTTACCTAAAACAATCTAGTTGGAATCCATTATTGCTTTCTATGTATCTCTCAAATTAGTTGTTTTTGTAAGGAAATTAATGAACCTATAGATATCAGAGGAGCACAAGCATAGAAAAGTCCAGATTCTGACGAATTTCCATTTTCTACAGTCAGATAAAAAGATAAGAAACCGCACCGTGGCCTCGATCACCGCCGACTTGGTTGTACGCCATGAAGAAGCCGGAGACGATTCCTAGAGCTCCGAACACGAGAAGAGCCACCGCGAGTGCGATCTCCTTCACCGGCGGTCGATTATTGACGGTGTATGAGGTCTCAATCATGATGTCTTCGTCCGTAATCGAGAACGCATGGTCGACGTACGCCATTTTACACAGCTCCGGATCCAGATCAATGGGAATCAATCGCGACCGATCTAGAAAAACCAGAAATGAGGTTGAATCACCGTGAATTTCGAAGCTCGAGAAAAACGAAATCGAACTGTTTGCTTTAGCCTTTAGGTGTGCCTGCCCTCTTCAGAAGTTATGAGTCAGTCTATTGTGACGGAGACGGATAGTTTGGTGCAATTTCATTTGTCGTGAATTCAACTCAACCTACACCATCGTGCCGGATCTGTTATCTAAATGCAAACAACGCGTCGTTTTATTGTTATTTACTCATTGAAAACGCCATAACGTGCGAGTTTATTTTAACTAACAGAGAAAAATGTTTTCTTTGTTCAGAGCCTCTCAAATGTAGAAGAAGAGATGTTTAAATACAAATCACACTAAAGCAAACCAGATAATAATCTGTAATATTCATTTGTTCTTTTGATTATGACTTGACGCATTTACAAATTCAGGTCAATAAACCAAACCAAACCGGATCAGAGAGATTTGTGGGGAGGATAGAGTTTCCAGAGAGCAACGGTTGCATCCTCAGACGAAGAAGCCATTAGCTCACAGTCTGGAGAGTAGGACACGGCGTTGCACTGCAAACAACAAACACATGAAAGCATAAACATTTCAGAAAAGTAACCTTCTCTTAATGAAAGGAGTGGAATTGAATACAGAGTTGAGAAATATTCACATACCGTTGCTTGGTGGTACTTCAGTATCGCTAGAGCATTTCCTTTGCGGTAATTGTAGACCCTTACTCTGTTTCCAAAATATGAAACGAAAATGTGAGCAAAACAATCTCTAATTTCGATCTTGAACTTGGAAAACATGAACCAAATCATCAAACTGAGTTTTAGAACTGAAGAAGTGGATGCTAACCTGTGGTCCCAACCAGCTGTGGCTGCAATTTTCCCATCGGATCGGATTGAGGTGCCAGATACGCCTGGCCTTTCCATAATAATCTCTTTCCTCAATGTACAAGAACCCTAAAAAGATATAGCAAAAGTCAGCATCAGCCTATAGCTTTACAGTGATTACATAGCAATCTTTACTTACAGTTGAATGGTTGAGATTAAACATCACGACTTTGTCATCTGCCCCTCCTGAGATACCTCCATCACATGATGATGCAACGCAAAGGCTTAAAACTGCATAAAGAAGACAAAAATTATTGTGGAAAATTTGAAGACCCGGAACAAAAGATATGAGAAAAGTTTGAATACAAAGGATGGGAACAAGACCTGGCTCTGAATGAAACTTCACGGTTGTTAGAGGAATCTTAGGATTGCGTAAATCCCAAAGCAGCATTGAACCATCCTCATAACTACACAAGTTTGGAATTAACCACCCATAAGAAAAACAAAGAATGAGAACTTGGAGTTTTGTCTTTCTTGATTAATGGAAGACAGATTCCGATTGAGAGCATACCCAGCTAAGACATTTAAGAAACCCTGTGATTCAGGAGGGCAGAATAACTGAACAGACATACACATTCCTGCAGATGACCCAATTTACCACCATGATGAGAGAATTTTAAGCAAAGTTCAAAGGTGAAGTGATGAAGAGGCATCCTAGTTTTCACTATATTACTGAAATGTAGAAAAACATCAACCTTTAACAAGAAATGTACAAATGAAGAATCTCATAGAAAGAACAGTATACACTTACCTCTTTCTTTGGTAGAATCATCGAGCCATTCGTCAGAGCTAGCTTGAGGAAGCTGTATGATCTTGTCTCCGGTATTGAGATCCCATATCTCCACCTTTACGTATACACCAAATTAGAAAATGAAAGCAGGAAACTGATAACCAAAATTAGGGAGAAAAACAATTCTGTCGGTTTCTAATCACCTCAGCAGGTTGCTCCCCTGCTACTGCTACATAAGTGGTACCTTCATCATGATCTCCATCTGTTATTGTCAAATTCTTAGTAAACCTTAGGTATTAGATAACAGAAAGATAAAACATTTTTGACAAAAGGATCCATCTTTAAATATATGGAGAACTCAACGACCTTACGTTTTAACTTTGACAAATTGCATAGTTAAAGTTCAGTCCAAAAACCATGATCAGAAGTCAGAACAAAAAAATTCTAGACAACTCAAGTAAAACATACCCTGAAGCAAACCAGAATCCCCCGCAGATCCCTCACTATCATCTATACGTTGAACATTACGCGTGTCTCCAGCATCTTCCTCAGCGCAATTCTTTGGATGACTTCCAACTTCTTTTAGAGAAGTCTTAGGCTTCTTAACAAGAGAGAACTTGCAAAAATGATAGGAGCTTGTATTGAGTACTAGTAATGGGTCCCTACGAAGCATGTCACGAGAATCAGCGGTTATGGTTCGGTAGCAAAGTATGCATAAACATTTGAAAAAGGGACAAATGATATCCACCTTGATAGACCACCATCTTCAATATCCCAACACTTGACACTTCCATCTCTTCCCTGGCTATAACCATAACAGTCAAGCATCTCAGAACCTTGATAGATTATGAAGCAACACTTGCGGGAATTGCTTATATTTACCTGATAATCTTGTTCTCTCCTAACCACGGACTAGCTGCTACAGCTAAAACCCCATGTGCTTTACTATGAGCCCTGAAAATCCAAGAAGAATCAATAAGCACTACTTCATTATGAAAACTAAAACACGAAATTTCAAAAATAAAAAATCACATACCAAGCAGAAGAAACTGCACGGTGCTGAATAGTATCCCAAATCCTCAACTCTCCATCAACTGAACTGGAGAAAAAAAACTTCAATTTGCAACCAAATTATCAAAATAAGACAATGCAGGAATTGAATTTCTCACTAGTGAGGGAAGACTAATTTACCCAGTGAAAAGCAGAGATTTCGATGGATGAAATGAAACGTCCATAACAGAGTGGCGGTGACCTCTAAGCACAGCCACCGGATCAGGCGGCGGTCTCTTGCTCATCTCCGTTTAGCTTCCACCACAGAAACCAATTTTTCCTTTCCAAATTCTGTAAATTTTGCCGCGAGAATAGCTTAAGATCCAAAAGCTTAAAAAATGATTGCTTTTAGGTCTTTTTAAGTTTAGGAGAAGACGGATAAAAACTACGCGTCGTTTCATTTGAACTATTTTCTATAGAAACGGCAGAACGTGCGACTACCTGAAGATTAATATCCTTCAAACGGATAATATTATCCGTGTTTCCAAATAAGCCGAATCGTAAACTCTTCTTCTCACTAAGGATAGCAACAGAGCGAAGAGCAATTCTGAAGATCCGAGGAAATGGCTCCGAGATCCGATTCACAAAACCTAGCCACCGGCTCCGCCATGTCAGAGACGTCTGGCGAATCATCGATCGATCCGATCTTCCACATTCTCCGTATCGTCCCTTTCTCTTTCCTCCGGCCACCGCGTCTTCGTCTCAAGCTCCCTTCCTTCACGCTC
Organism: Microthlaspi erraticum; assembly: GCA_902728155.2. Lineage (NCBI taxonomy): Eukaryota > Viridiplantae > Streptophyta > Magnoliopsida > Brassicales > Brassicaceae > Microthlaspi > Microthlaspi erraticum. The sequence continues at coordinate 539,724 of CACVBM020001396.1, read as the reverse complement.
CCGTCGCCGATGACTGTGTTCTCGCTGATCCTCCTCACCTACTTCCTCGTCATCTCCGGCTTCGTCTACGACGTGATTGTCGAGCCTCCGGGTATCGGTTCGGCCCAGGATCCAATCACCGGGGCGATAAGGCCCGTCGTGTTCATGTCGGGTCGGGTCAATGGTCAGTACATCATCGAAGGCCTCTCCTCTGGATTCATGTTCGTGCTCGGTGGGATCGGGATCATAATGCTGGATCTCGCTTTGGATAAGAATCGAGCTAAGAGCGTCAAAGCATCGTACGCTACTGCTGGAATCTCCTCCATTGTGATCGGTTATGTCATGAGTATGCTCTTCATCCGCATCAAAATCCCTGGTTATCTCCAGTAGATTTTAGATCGTTTTCACTTCGTTCTGTAATTTGGATCTGTAGCTTAAGGTCGTTCGTTGGAAAAGATGAGCCTTTTGTGTTTTCTAAGCTCACTCAAACCAGATTGCACTTGGTAGTCGTTGAGTAACATCATGAAGTTTAAGTTTGTTTAATGTGAATTGTTGAGCTTTGAATGTTAGCATCTTGACAATGATGTTCAGAAATTTTGCATCTGCGTTGCTTTGATTCTATCAGTCGCATCGTTTAACCTTGCGTTGAAAAAGATAACGTGAGACTCAACTTCTATGCAACAACTCAATAATGGTGCTTAATTTCGGAAATTGCACTTTTCTTAAACTCTAGTTCTTGTGTCAAATCTATTTGATTTCTTCTAAACGATTGATAAGCAAGTATTTGGTTGTTGAGTTCTAGATAACCCAAGATTAAGACTTTGTTTCTAAAGATATGAAAGAAGAGACTGTTCAAAATATTTACAATGAGAAAGTTTGAAATCTGAATGCTGTACATATACATACTCTTTATACATTTAGTGATGAGTTAAGGAAATGGTTTGATAGATTGAATTGTGGCTACTGTCTGCATTGCTATCATCTGCTGAAGTAGGTTCTTGGAGAAAAGATACGGCGAGGTGAGCACATAGCAGGAAACCTAGTCGAAGCTAAGATATCAATGGGACGGTACTCAGGCATGATGAGTCCTTCTCTCTCTTCCCTGCTCCAAGCTCTTGCTCTTCCATTGAACGTTCCATACTTAACCAGTTTACGGAATCCCCATGACGTCTTCTTTGCTGCGGTGTTCACCAGTCTACCGTTCATCTTCTGGCTCAGATACTCTCTCACCGCCTGCAAGCTCTGCTCTACAACCTCAACCGGTGGGGACACGAGCGGGTTTCCTTCAGCGCTCAGCTTCCTCAGCCGTCTCATGCATCCAATGGACTCAGGCAAGACTGTGATCTTGTTGTAGCTTATGTCCAGCTCGAGGAGGTTCATGAGAAGGCCGATGGAAGATGGGAGGGCGGTGAGATGCTGGAAGTTCTGACTGACGTTGAGTATCTCGAGGTTGATGAGATTCTCTAGGTCTTCAGGGAGGACCATAAGGCAGTTGAGACGAGCATCGCGGACACGGAGGGAAGTGAGGTAGGTGATGGAGGTTGGTAGGGTAATGAGCTTGTTTGAGTTGACACAGAGCTTCCTCAGATTGGTTAGTTCTAATCCTATTGAGTCTGGTAATCTGACCAGCTCGTTGAAGTTGGCGTTTAGTTCTTCAAGTGACCTGTGGAAAAACAGAGGACTCAAATCATCAGATTGTGAATGGTTTGGTTCAGGATTGAGAGTTTGTGGTGAGGGGTGAACCTGCAATTTTGAATAGTTTTGGGGAGGGAAACGAGAAAGTTGCCAGAGACGTTAAGGATCTTGAGCTTGGAGAGACAGCCAATGGAGTTTGGAAGAGCTTTGATCTGGTTTGAGTGAATATCTAACGCTATCAAGTTCAGTAATCTCGCTGTTAGAGATTCTGGTATTTTCTGTTATCATTCACAAACAAAAACGTTAGAAACCAATATTTATGTATGTGTGTAATGAGTGTATGAATAGTTAAAAACCAACCTTGATATGATTGTTGGAGAGATCAAGCTTGCAAATATTTGTCAAATTGAGGGAAGGATTCGGGAGAGATTGTAATGCCAAACCACTCAAATTCACAACCTCTAATCTCTCTTCCTCATCGTCGTTAATGATGTTTGATGGTGACTTTGGTGATGATGATAGTGGTGATTGGCTCAAGTCCACCATCATCATAGTCATCATGTGATCGTTTTGTCAATGTGGCTGTTGATACTGATATGCCTCTTCGCATATCATCGTTTATGTATGTGTATGTATGAGTTTGTTCCGGAGGAAGAAGAAGATGATGATGGTGGTTTTGATGCGGAAATGAGAGTGATTCTTGTGCTTATAATGGCAACACAATACAAAGAGAGACTAAGGGATGTAGGGACGAGAAACTTTGGTGGAATTTTTAATGGAACGGAATAGTTCTCGGAAGTTTAAGGAAACAAAAGGCAATGAAAGGAAGGTGATTAGCTAATTAAGGCTGAGAGAGTTATGCGGCGCCAAGTTTTTTTTTTTTTGTTGAAACTTGAAAGCAAATGCTAATAAGATTTTTATCCACTAATTTCTTTCCACATTTCAAATTCAACTCATAAGAAAATGCTAATAAGAGGTTGAACGGGTTTATCATCATCATATTGGATCATCAAGTGAAACTGTAAACTAATAAATCGATAATTTTCCTGTTAGGTTTACAATAATGTTAAGAAAAACAAAACTTATTCATATACTTCAACTAGAATATCTCAAAATTTTGATGATATTTCAAAACGCGGTAGAAACCGGTCGAGTTCTAAATACTGAAATTTCAATCGTCTTTAACAGAGTTTATAAACAGAGTCCGATTTAATCGGAAAGAAACAGAGCAGAGCCAGTGATGATGATGATGATGATGATGATGGACACGATTACGGCGACGATGCCTGAGTTTCTGACACCGAAGCTGAATTCCACCAGTAGATACTTCACTACTCATAGTGAATTTGGCGATTCAGTCTCTCAATTCGGCCGGAGAAGACTTGTGTATCCGAGCAGAGTCTTCGCCGTCTCCGAAATCAGCAAGCTCGTGGCGGAGTTTGATCCGGAGATTCCGTTGGAGAGAGCATCTACTCCGCCGAGCTCGTGGTACAGTGATCCCCAATTCTACCGATTCGAGCTCGATCATGTCTTCTACGGAGGATGGCAAGCCGTAGGTTCGGAAAATCCACACACTTCACTGCACCAAAAACGTTGTTTCAATGAGTTCTGAGCGTTGACTTTTTTTTTTTTTTTTTTTTTTTTGTGGAGAAAGTGTTGACTGTTTCTTACTTTTCCATTTCTTGTTGTATAATTGTCAGGATACTCTGAGCAGATTAAAGATAATCGTGATTATTTCACTGGGAGGTAACTAAGTGACCACTTACTTTGAGATTTATTCGTTGCATCGTCTAATCTTAATTTCAAACATGAGAATTTGGAAGAGAGAGATCAAAACATTGGTTCATGCAGGCTTGGGGAAGTAGAATTTGTGGTGTGTAGAGATGAGAATGGAAAGATTCAAGCTTTCCACAATGTGTGCTCTCACCATGCCTCTATCTTGGCTTCTGGAAATGGGAACAAGTCTTGCTTTGTTTGCCCTTATCATGTAATCATCTCTCACAACACACTTTAAAACCGTTAATTCAAGTGGTTTTGACTTTTGAGTGATGTTTATCAAATTCTTTGTGGTCAGGGATGGACTTATAGCTTGAGTGGATCGCTTCTCAAAGCTACTAGAATGGCTGAGATTGAGAACTTTGCTTCAAATGTATGTCATACTGTTTCACTTTCGTTTTTTAAAAAGAGTAGAGAAATTGCATTCTTGAACTTGACTGTTTGAGGAAATAGGAAATGGGACTCAAATCTCTGAAAGTGGCTTTATGGGGACCTTTCGTTCTCCTCAAGGTAGCAAAAGCTGAGACTGATGGTTCAGTGGCATCGGAATGGCTTGGTGCTTCTGTGGAGAGGTTGAGCCAAGGTGGAGTTGATTCATCGCTTAGTTTCATATGCAGACGTGAATACATCATTTATTGTAATTGGAAGGTGAAGTCTTGTTCTTGTTTAAAAAAAGAATAACAGAACTTTTGGAGATTGATGGTGGTACACTTGGAACTTTTGTAGGTGTTTTGTGATAACTACTTAGATGGTGGCTATCATGTACCTTATGCACATAAAGGTTTGATGTCAGGACTCGATCTGGAAACCTATTCTACAACGGTATTATTCCTTTTGCTCAATTTTTACTTTCAAGTTAGTTGCAAATCTTGTGATGAACTTTTTTTGTTTTAAGATATCAGATATTTGATAGGGTTAGTATCCAAGAATGTGGAGGTGGTTCCAAGGCTGGTGAAAAGGACGGTTTTGATAGGCTTGGATCTAAAGCTCTATACGCTTTCGTCTACCCAAACTTCATGATAAATAGGTAAAAACAGACGTTAACTCCATTTGCTCAGTTTGTTAAACTAGTTTTGATTCATCTTCTCATGACGTATGGATTTATCTTTAAAAGGTACGGACCTTGGATGGACACGAATCTAGTGATACCGTTAGGACCAAGGAAATGCAAAGTTGTCTTCGACTATTTTCTTGATCCATCTTTAAAGGTAACACAAACCAACAACATATAATCCTATATAGCCATGGTTCTTGATAGGAGATTTTTGAAATATTCTTTTGGCTTTTAGGATGATGAAGCTTTCATTAAGAGAAGTTTGGAAGAAAGCGAGAGAGTTCAGGTACGAGAATACGTAAATGATCTCATTATACCGATAGATAATGCATTTTTGAAGACTTTTGAGTTTATGGATGTGTGTGAATTTGGTGAATCAGTTGGAAGATGTTGTGTTGTGTGAGAGTGTTCAAAGGGGTCTCGAATCGCCGGCTTATGACAAAGGAAGATATGCTCTTGTGGAGAAACCAATGCACCACTTCCATTCTTTGCTACATCAGAATCTCAAACTGTGAAACTGTAGACACCTTATTGGTTTTATTTGTGTATAAATGCATTTATTCATGTGAATCTATCTTTAGAGATCTTTTTTTTTTTTCACTTGGGACACATTTTTGTCACTTTGGAATTTGGATACTCTGGACTTTGAACATTAAAGGTAACAGCAACTCAACAAAAATATTATATTTTCCATTTGTTTAATGTATTAGCGATATTAAAACGAAGTAGAAGCCATTTGATTAAGTACTTCCGAGAGAATCGTAGTATTCACAGATTGGATACTAAAAAAACCACTTCTGGTATTTAACTGTTTTCTCTTTTCAAACTAATTTGTATTAACCTGAAAAATCAACAGAGAGTTTAAAAGCGTGAGTAACAATCTTAGCATTTTAGATGCGTTTGATTCATAGAGAAAAGGGTAAACTTTAGTTACCTGATGAGTTCCTTCTCCACCTGCTCATTCTAAAGTATTGGCTGACCGGAGTCTCTGGAACCGGTATGAATTTTCCGATCACAGCCAATGGCCAACTGGTTATATAAAACACAAAACAGATTAATAAACCAAACTGTAAACTTCATTACCCACTCATAAGATAAACAAAGTTAACATACAAACCTGATGGAACCGATTCCAATGGAGACAAGCCACATCTCCCAATCAAGCTTAGTCGTTGAGGCAAATGTTCCAAGGAACTCGACGATGACTACCTATATTAAACATTATATATAAACGTTATGTCTCTGTCTCAGATGTACAAGAAAAGAAGTGACCGAAGTATCTTTGAAGTAACAAGAGACAGAGAGAGAATCAGTACCTGGAGCACAACGGTGATACAGATGATGCCCACAAAGAGGTGGTTCCTGAGAACGCCTCGGAAAATGTTTATTTCATCTGGCTTCCTTGCGTTGAACTCGTTGAAGATCTATAAAAAAAAATTAGCAGTTTGTTTTGTGATGTGACCAAGCTTTTTCTTAAATCTCAACAACAGAGGGGGCAGTATCTTTTTACCTGGCAGATGACAAAGGCATTGAAGATTACTGTATTCTTTACTCTCTCGGAATTGGGTTTACTCTCCAGATGAAGAATACTTACTCCACGGAAATTGAGGATTAGCAAGACGGTCACTTGATACATCGCCTAATAATATGCAAAAAAAAAAAAAAAAAAAAAAATGGAGCAGCAGAGAAAGCTTAAAGATTGTGTAATCTTTATAGATGTGAGGGAAAGAGAAAGAAGAAGATAAAATTTACTTGTATAAACAAGTTTCTCCACATGATATTTGTGATGAGAGGTTCTCTGCAAATACGAGATATGTACAATCGTTAGTTACGTAAATGGAAGAGAAATTGAGATCCCCACATGCTCAAGTCTAATAAAGTGCGGACCTTCTGCCAACAGGAGTTCGATCCATTAAGTGATCGGTTGGTGGTTCGGTGGCTAAAGCAAGAGCACCAAGAGTATCCATTATAAGATTGACCCAGAGGAGCTACAAAGATAGGAGAGAAGTGAATACTCTTGTGCAGATGAGAAAGAGATAATAAATTTACTATATCGAACCTGTACTGCAGTTAGAGGAACATCACCAGCGGATATGGCAGCCACGACATTGATGACAAGAGCTGCGACATTAACCGTGAGCTGGAACTGGATGAACTTTTGAATATTTGCATACACAGATCGACCCCAACGCACAACCTATAGGAATCACATCATTTCAAAAATGGATATTTCATCAAGATATCATAAACACCCCAAAAGAGACATTTCTGAACATAAAGTTGAGTAACATGCAACATAAGTGAATGAACAGGAAGCTTATTATATAAGAAATTTGAATACCAACCTTCACAACGGATTCAAAGTTGTCATCCAAGATAATGATGTCTGATTTTTCCTTTGCAACTTCGGTGCCTTGGATACCCATAGCGAGACCTATATCTGCCTGAAATTCACAAGACAAAACAGAAAGTTTGATCCTCAATAACAACATTGTTCTTTAAGGGTTTACGCATACAAAGTCTACGTAAAATGTATTCGAACCTCGTGCAGTGCAGGAGCATCATTGGTTCCATCACCAGTCACAGCCACGACGTGTCCCCTCCTCTTGAGCGATTGCACAAGAAGAAGTTTGTCATTGGGTGATGATCTACCCATTACCTTCCAAGTTTAGCAAACAATGTCAGGTACCATTTAAATAACTGCCTCCAACCACAACGTTCAATCATAAGGCTCTTACAGATATCTCTTCAGAGATCCTATCTCTTTCTTCTTCTGAATAGGATCGGAATACTTTTCCTTCAATCAGATTAGGCTCACTAGCGTCCGAGTCTGAAGCTAATATACCGCACTCCAGTGCAATTGCTTTGGCAGTTTGAATGTTATCACCAGTCACCATTCGAACCTGAGTGCCAATAGTTGAAATTAGAAGACTATACACGCCCATGAAGAACAGAACAGACAACAAAATAAAGGAACCAGATGAGATACAGACCTTGACTCCAGCATGCTGACATAGTAGAACTGCGTTTTTGACACCTGGACGACAAGGATCCTACAATGTATTGCAGATAAAATAACTTGCCATGAATTGCCATATGGTTTACAGAACCACATCAAGATGCATCACAAGACTCTTCATCAGGTACCTTGATACCAACGATAGCCAACAACACGAGATCATCATCAGGTAACACCCAGGTAGAGAGTTGCTCTTCATCAGTTGGAATCTTGTCCGCTTCGAATGTTCTGTAGGCAATTGCAACACAGCGCAGACTCCTTGCAGCCATATCATCGATAGCATTTTTTAACTCGGTCATCTGAAACAACAACAAAACTTGATTCAGAAAAGAACAACAGTCTGGCACTAGTTTATTTTAAAACTCTCATTACCAAATCTGGCACTAATTTGGGATACAAAATTTTAGTATCGTAACAAAAACAAAACACATCAAAAGCAAGAGAACAGTCTTGAAACAAGACACACAATAGTAGATTAAAATCTTTTCGACAAATTATATTATGATAAAGAGAAAACACGGTTGTTAACCTTATCTCCACTCATATCTGCAAGACTCGCATTCTCATCCATATAGTGTGTGCAGGAACCCAAAACAATTTCGGCAGCGCCTTTCCAGTGAACATGGACACTCGAATCTTGCTGAAATTTGAGTTAGAAAGTTCATTAGGATGGTGATTGACAAATGGAAAACAACCACAAACGAGAATGATGAGAAAAATGAAACACAATACTGATTTCACTGCTACGCCTCCACGTTTCTGCTCTGAGTTGAATGGAAAAAACTGTATAGCAGAGGCCGCAGACCTAAGGGCATCGAAATTCATGCCTAACTGCAGAGGGTAAAAGATATAAACGGATTTTAGTTCTCCTCACAACTCTATAAACTGGAACAGAGAAATGTAGCTGGAATATAAACCTTTATCGCCCAATTTAGGATTGCTTTTTCTGTCGGCGATCCAGAAACCTGAATCTCACCACTCTGTCATCAGCAAGAACATATATTATTACATTGAATCAAACTGAAGTAGAAACCAAATAGAAAACCAGTAAAGTTCCAAAGGAATTTATCTTACTTCAGATCGGAACACACTGCCAGTTGTATTATGAGCAATCCCCTCAACAAGTATGGATGTAAAACCAGGTGGCAGTTTTGAGCTACTGTCCGGAGGATCCATCTTTTGGAAACCAGCATAACACTCGACAACGGTCATCTGAGAAAGAGAGAAAGTATTAGGGGACTCGCTTGTTGGGCACGCAATTTAACCTAGCAAAAGCTTGCAGCTAGTAAAGCGTGTACCAAAACTGTAACTTGAAAGCACTAAGATTCACCTCGTTTAAGGTCAAAGTTCCAGTCTTATCACTGCAAATCGTTGTTGCAGAACCCATGGTCTCACAGGCAGAAAGCCTGCGCACCTGTAATAAACTTCCTATAAGGTCTTGAATTATTTTCAGGCAGACTAATTGGGTCCTAAAATGTAAAATATACATACCAAAGCTTTATCTGCCATCATTTTCCTCATGGAATACGCAAGACTGGCAATAAGAAGTAGAAAAGATCAGTGACGAAAGACAAAATTGTTCCTTTCTCCAACTCTAGGGCTGTCATCAAATATTTATACAGAAGATGGTAGACTTACGTCAAGGTAACAGCCAAAGGAAGCCCTTCAGGCACTGCCACTACAACAATTGTCACCTACAATATTCGACAGGTTGAGCTGAATAAGAAGCTAGACAATGGTATTAGCCATGCTGGTTTCTTCGAAGGAACACTTACTGCAACAGTGATGATTTTAACAAGATCATCTAGCACGCGCTCAAATTTCGTCTTCCCTCCAACAAACTGTGGTCCTCCATCTGCATTCTTCGTGTGACCAGTAAAATAGCTACAGAGAACAAAGATTCATTCAATGACCACTAGCGTTTATTACTCCGTGCGGTACTTAGATGTCAGAAAGAAAATTTGAACTCACCGGACGACAAGGACAAATAGTACAACGCCAGCAACTGTAAGCCCCACAATCCCGATAAATGTAGCAACACCATTCAAGCGTACCTGAAGGAAATAAGAATATTGAGCAACAAAAACCAAAAACAAATATGAACAGATAAAGGTACTCACCTGCAATGGTGTTTCTCCACCATTGTCTTCTGAGACGCTAGCCATTAGTAAGCCCCATTCAGTGTTCACACCTACCCCAGTAACCTGAGTTTCAAAGACAAAATTTACACTCAAATAAGCTATTAAGGAAGAAAGTAAAATTTAGTGTTTATCAAGTCTTACCAACATAGTGCCCTGGCCATCTGCAACTTTGCAGCCGGACATAAGGAATGGAGTCTTAGAAGAGTTTTTTTGAACCTGCGAGAAACAGCTTGCTCAGACACATGAAATGCAAAGATGGTATGTTTGCAAATCAGGCAGGAGTTAAAAACATACAATTTTGCTCTCCCCAGTCATGCTGGACTCATCAACTGCAAGGGAATGGCCAGCAACTAACACTCCATCAGCAGGTACCTAATGAAATCATTTGCAGATTAAACTAAACTGTATTTATATCAGAATTCGAAAAGAAAAGAGCTAATAATTACTGAATTGACAAATTTCGTGCAACTTGCCTGATCACCAATATTGAGGGGTATGATATCGCCTACCACAATGTCATAAATTGAAATCTCAACTCTTCTCCCACCGCGGGTAACCTAAAGCATGTGCACAATGCGCTTTCAACAATTAAAACCAACGAAAATGATTTCCATCCATTAGCTGCAGCATGATCATCCAAGCTCTCACCTCTATAGTTATATTTCTTTTCTCTTCGTTTAAGTTCTGGAATTGAAGAGATTGCCGATAATCACTGGTAGCTGCCCACGGAAAAAGGTATACAAATTAGTATAATACATGCAGCAGTCACATGCATGAGTGAAATCAAGAAATATCAATACCTGTCACTACAATGACAAGAAGAACGGCAAAAGCTATGCTGATACCATCGTACCATCCCTTTTTAATACCCTAAGAAGGCAGCAAAAGAGGTGCCAAAAGCTCAGAAATAACAAGAAAGCTATAGAACTTTGGATAATGGAAACTCTTGTTTCTGTAATTGAATACCTCGGTCTTTATTCCCAATGCCAAAGAAGCAGCTGCTGCTACAATCAGTATGATCAAAGTAAGGTCTTGAGAAGCTTCCCATACAAACCTCTATTGGGACATGAGGAAAAGAAAAGGAAGGAATCAAGACATTAACTAACTGGAATAGCCTCCAAGATTGAAGCTGAAAAAAATCTCACAGTTATGGAAGCTGCTAAAAAAGCAAAGATTTAAATAGTATTAATACCCAGAAACTCCTCCCTTTCTTCTGGGGGTATGTGTTTGATCCAAAAGCAGATTTTCTTCTCGATATGTCATCATCATCCCCATGTATACCCTTATCCAAGTTTGTTTTCAACAGCTCAGATAACCCTTTGACCTAATGAAAGAAAACAGAGGACAAACATACATGACTAAGGTTTTATGGCTGAGAAATAAGTGCCGTCAGAGAAAAGCAATAGAGTAGCTAAAGCAGAGACATACCCCTCCAAGTTCTTGAAGAGATGCTATATTTTGATCCCTTGATATCGATACAATCTGCTCCTGTCCAATACCAAACTCACCACTGCCAGGAGCTGGAGGTGAACTTGTGATTCCTAAAAAGAAACCTCAGTCAACTACACCATGCCAACCAGAAAAAGTAATAACCCTATGAATGATAAAATACTCAACCAGTTGCAATGAAGATCATCATGAAAACATGAAACAGATGAAAAGAAACATGAAACAAAGAAAAAATTGTGGAAAATAATAAGATTCTGAGAGAACCTACCGTTCACTCGGCTTGCAGCTGCAGCTGCTTTAAAAAGGTGTGCAGCCTAAGAAGAAGCAAACACCATTGATTAGATTAGACACTGCCTGAACATTTTTCTAAGAAAAATTACAAGCAAAGCTTTTTATACCCTTATTGCTTGAGCATGCGCTCTCATCTTCCTCAGCATCTGTTTCTTGTCTTCCTCCCTTTTCAAGTCCAGAGTATATCGAAACCGACGAGAAGCATTAAGCACGAGCGCCGCTTGCTACAAAAACTCATAATTGTTGTTCCAAATGTTGACTATATGGCTAAGGCAAGTAACAATATATCATCCCCTTTCGAGAAACTAAACTGGAAATAGAACAATTTACCCTCCAACGGCGTAGTCGTTCCACCGGAGCATTCTTGGTGCTGGCAATATCAAACGGACTATCTTCATATTCAGTGAAGCTGCTCGTTCCAGCCTCCACGTCCTTGTCCTCCCCTCGTGGATAGTTACTGAATTGTCCACTCATCACTGTCGCAGGAGAGATAGCACTCTCAGAGACACTATTCTTCTTTAAGCTTTAGAGAAAAGAAAAAAAACGCACCCAAATTAGAAACTGTTTCAGCCTCTTCTTCAACATAAACTTCTAAAACGATCTCTATCGAATCCAATCTCAAAATTTCACAGCTAAAATCAATCCAAACGCGATTCGAAATTACAGTTTAACAACTCTTCACATTTCAATGTTCCAAAGCAACAACCACTACTCACCAGCACCAAACCAAATCATTCCACCAAAACAAAACAAAATCCGTTTACAGATTCCGGCGACGAAATCACAGAAACGGAAAGACGCCGGAAATGTTTCCCGGTAATTCAAATTTCAAATCGAAGAAGTAGGAACTGATTCAGTGATGTAATTTGATGTACTAGTCCAACAAACGTGTGGGATAACATCGTAAATCGTGCAGACCAGGAGGGAATCCAATAAACAAACACGAAGAAGAAACAAAAAGGTAAGAGGAAGAGAAAAAAACATAAATCTCTGCGATTTCTAGAAAAAGTATATATAAATACAGAAACAATTTTTCTATGGTTTACTGTTGAATTCTTTTGAATAGAAAATCTACCTCAGTTATCGGCGGAAGGAAACTTCAGAGGCTTTCTCAGCTACTTCCCTTTGTTCGTTGATACACACTGCTAATTTTATTTTCCGTCACTTTCCCGAGAAAATAAAAAAAAATACTAGAGAGAACGACTTAACGAGAGAGCTTTAGGAAACTTCCTGGAAGGCGCTTTGACTCGTCAATCGGGTCCTCGTGAAACTATTTAAAATCTAAAAAACAAAAAGTTTTATTCCTTTTTGTGTACTTCAAATTTTGGATCGAAAAAACAAAAAACGTACTTACAAAATTTGGAGAATACAAAATATATTTTAGATTTAAATTTGAAAGTAACCTCAGTTAATTTTCTGAAGCTCCCGAGAATATTAAATTTATTCTTCTCATCGTTGAGAAGCTACAAGGCACTAACTCCAAATTTTGTGTAATGTTGCGAGCGAGTCATGAAATCATCTACATTTTTTACTGTAGCTACTCCAACCAAAATTTGGAGGTAGATTCTTCACATCACTTGGAATCACACCACTTTTCAAATCTAACAAAATCTTAATCCTTGTTTCTATGTTTCACATATGTAGAATTCTAACACTTTTTGGTGGTCGTAAATGTCATTGAACTTGGCATGGAATGAAATCATTAAAATGTGACAGTTGACACTCTTAGACCATTCATATCCAGAATCCCTCCTATTCCCTACTCTGCACGCTATAGAAAAAGGAAAAAAGGTATGGACTTTTTTACAGCAAAATATATTGACTTTTCGTATATACTCTAGAAATTTAACACTCAAGAAAATATTTCGAAAGTGTGATGGTACAGTGGTAAGATTAAAGAAGATAGTGGAAGTTATATGGTACACTCAATTCTTCACCTAATTGATGCTTAGTTTCTTTAAGTTAAAGCATCCGTTAGTATGCAGTTTCTATATCTTTTCTGTCCAGCATTAGTTATTTGTATAAATCAAGGAAATATCTACACAAAAACTTAACTTTTTATATGAACTAATATTTCAATTTTCAGTTGATAATTAAAATGGTAACTGTTGAACATGCTGAGGTATTTCGACAATAAGCTCGGGTTTATACTTAACTAACAATCTCTAGATTAAACTGATGTTTAATTAAACAGTATTTCATGTTTGAATACATATATGGCGGAAAGCTTAACTACGTACTAAATTCTGCCTACATCATTTTGACTCACTGGATATATAAGTTCGCATTATTATATATTAATGGAGACAATTATGTTATGTCTGAAAGCTCGATATCGCTATGTTGGGGTTTTTTCAGCTAAAGTTAGCTTCCTTTTTTTCGAACAGAATGATAAATTTTATAATCCAATAGAATTTGCATTTTGATACATTATATGAAATTAGTAGTGTTAGTTCGGACTTATGCTTTGAAATGCTCTTATCTAGTGAGGTTGATCAATGTTTTTGCATCATGTTTGGAGTGTTGTACCCGACATATTCAATTTATTATTGATGTGGCCATGTGGGTTATACTATTTGCGAAAATAGTTAGGTTTCGTTTCAAAACTCAAACTAATTTTCGAAGTTTATAATTGTTATATTAATTTTAAAAACTCGTAGTAGTCAAAAGCTGTTTTTTTTTATATCCATCTTACACATGCACTCTTAGTGTATAATTCACCTGTGGAACAGCATAGAAAGAGTGAAAGACCACGTCCATATGAGTGCTTCAAAACTAATTTATACATTATACGATGATTACATTCGTGATCATATTATAATGTACGCTTAGATTTATAATTATAAAAAGAGGAATATTTCATAATTTAAATGGAAGAACATATTCCAAGCTCTTGGAAATAAAGTAGTGTTGAAAAGGTCAAAAGAAATCAGCAAATTACTTAAATTACTAATAAGATGTTAAGAAAGTGGAAATGACGCCAAATAATATTCCGTCGGCACCGTCGGTGCAATCAGGCGTCGTGCATGCTTACATTTTCAATAAAACGGCGAGGACGGTGATACGCCGTCATCTTTCTTTGAATCCTTAGTTTTACTTTTTGGCCTAAACAAAAATACATAGGATAATATCTAAAAAAAAAGATAGATGCAGTTTTGCGGCTAGAATTATTTTGACTAGAGGTGCATGTTTGATGTATTTTGCTTCAATATCAATAAAATCATGCTGTTCCATAGTTTGGTCGTTGATTTGTGTGTGTGTGCGTAATCCTTGAATCACTGTAATTATTCATCATTTATCCCATCTTTGCTTACTATTCTACAACGTTGTAGGACCAGTTTTGTAGTGCTTAATTAACTAGGTACAGTGAAAAAAAAACGATTGATCTAGTTAACTTGAATTAAAATTAATTGACTTTCAGTATGAACAAAGCTCGGTTAATGTGAAACATAGGACACACTAATTATGATAACAAAGTTGCTATCATTGGAACCAAACATGTAAAGTTTTTTTGCTAGGACCAAACATGTAAAGTTCACACGTTATGTTGTAATACTATGCTCCAAAGGAGTATATATCACCGAGGTGAACATTTATATACAAGAATGGGGTACAAAATAAAAACGCGAAATCATTTTATCCGCGTTATGTTGGATTACCTTGGGTAGCATGAGTCATAGGATCAGATATATTAGAACTTGGTTTATAAAGATAACCCGAACTATCATATCGATCAAAAATGAAACTGGAATAAGTTAGATTAAAAAAACAATGGAGAGAGAATACATAAAAGCTGAGTAATGTGGCACCGAGGCATTCAATGCATGCACGTAACTAACATTGGTCAGCTCATCAATTCATATAGAACCATCGTTGATCGTTCCATGTTCATCAATCATCATATACTGAAATTCCAATTGATCTTTATAAATTATGTCCTATAAAAAGTACCCTTATACATATTCTTGCGTTTTATAAGTATCAAGATTCTCGATATGTTTTAAACTCCGTCTAAAATGTGTTATATGGTTGATTTTTTTTCTAAATGTAAAATTATGCAATAGAGGAAACTAATTAACTAATGTTTGCGATCATATTCAGATCAATAATGATAGTATTTGGAATTAACTGGCATTTCGTACTGTCTGCATGTGGAGGAAATTTCTAGGAAAACACAATACACTAGCTCTTGAATGTGACTCCTTACTCTTGTCATATCCTTATATATGACTTATACGTAAACTACTCTCTTTCTTTTTGTCGTACAATTTTTACAAAAAGTTATCGATTTTAAGAGTGCCTTTTGAGTGATCCCTAAGTGAGGCTAATAGTCAATTGTCCCAAGTTGGTACACCAGATTATGATAATATACACTGCGGGAAAATGTATTAACCCCTCGTAATTTGAATAAGAAGCCAATCTGAGTAACAAACATCAATATATAGCGAATAAAAAAAATATATATTTAAATTGGAGTATCAAGAACAAAATTATAACAACATTTGGAAGAAAAAAAAATCAAGATTTGACGATGAGTGACAACATTCGAAGAAATTCACGATTCTGATCAGGTGGATTAATTGGAAAAGTGAAGGGATTTTTCACTGAACTCAAAATAGGGCCTAGACCCAATAACTTCGTAACAGATCTATTTCTTTTGAAATAGGCCCAATAACTTCGTAACAGATCTATTCCTTTTGAAATAAATCCTCGAATCGAGTAGAGAAACTGGTGCATGAATTACAAAAGAGGGCCACGTCATCATCTCTTACGAGTCACGTGTCAGAGCAAATGGAAATGGAGCAACGAGAAAGGAAGACTCGTCGCTTATTACATTTCTGAATCAATAGTGAATGGTCGTTTAATTTTGCAAACTGATAGTATATTAGTATATGTAGTGTAGGTTTATGTATATATGAATCTCTAGTAATTTAGTTTAGTGTATTTTTAATTACTTTGGTATGCGATATAAACCTTACTAGTCCCTAGTACATATAACCTAGTTTAGTAGATTCATTTTGTTCAAATCGGTGTGGTTAGCTTGGATTTCACGTTCAATTATGACTCCGAAGTTTGAACTCCAAGAAAGAAGAAAAAGGAAGAAGAGAAAAATTAACTTCAACTGGTACTGAACTACTGATTCACGAAAGGGAAAATATTAACACAAAACGTAGTAATCAGGCAATTCTACAGTTTCAAATCATTAATGATGTGAAATGTCTATTTATGTTTTGTCATTTTAATACATGTAAAAACTATGTCTTTTTATTCATGACAACATAACGCCATTCTACGATTTTTATTTATTTATTTCATTCAAAAATTAGATAATTTTGTTTAACGATTTCTTCATTCTTCAACAAACCTAAAAAATTCACAATTTTATGTTATGATTACGTAACAGCAACGAGTGAGAAGATAAGCTAACATCAACCATGATAAACAAATTGCTCGGAAAGTATAAGATTCAAAAATTCAATCGTTGTAATCATTTGGACCGTAAAACTATGAATCCACGTCTAAATCAATCATCGAAAGACCTGAAGTGATCGTGACTGGTGAATGTGATGATTATGATTTGCGTAAGGTAATTGTGATTTGTTATGGGTAATTGTACGACGTACCACTTCATAATCTCCATTCTCCAAACATATCAATTGCCACATTGAAAAGAAAATTAAGAAAAAAGAAATAGAGAAAGACTGTGCGAGTTTGGCTTTTCGGGCACAGAAAAGACATGAGAGTGTCCAGCGACAATGATTTGAGGTCTGAATATCAAACCTTATCTACTCCAACACATCAATCAAATTTTGTTCATGGGTCAGATTAAACAATGCAATATATACCCTCATCACTCAAACAATATATGTCTAATGTCTTCTTACAAAAATACAACGTAAGAACTAAACCATGTCATCAAAATTCTTTATTAGCCTAAAAGTATCCCGGTTATCAAATTTCCATCCTAACAAGACATCAAATCTATTAAGTTTTCCGGCATGTATAAGTTGAATTATCTACATACTGTATATGTAATAAAATCATGCGTGTGAGAAAATTCTGTTATTTTTTAAATTCGAAATACGATAAGATCTGGTACTGTACGTCTCGAATCCAAAGAAAGAGATGGGGAAAGATTGAAGGGAAGAGATTTTGGGCTTATCCACCAGAAAAGGATGATAAGTGACAGCCCAACACCTGTCCACCTGGTTTTGCCTCTGTCCCTTTTATCATGTACATACGATTCCAGTAAACTATTATTCAATATTTAGACATCGATCGATTTGTGTGACTTTTTCCAATATTATAAAATATCTGTAATACAAGATCGTACCTAAATCATCAAATACGGAAAGTTTCTATATGTGCATTTAATTATGACGTTGAAAACCTTATGGGCAAATTCTGGATATCTTATCAAGTGTCAACAAAGTAATAAAATATACATTTACGTATAATTAGGTATTGACTATTGTAGCAATCCACTAGTTTAAAAAGAAATAAAAAATAAAAAGAGTTGAAACAATTTGAAGATGATTAAAAAAAACAGTTGAAAATGTATCAACTATATGATAATTGTTTAATATTCATATATATGGATGATTTCATTCATTCTACAAACTGGTTTTTATATTTTGCGTTCATATCTCAGTTCGTGTTCAATAACTTCTAGTCTTTCGCGCTATATTTTCAACCGAACGTTAGAGATGATAATAGTCTCTCTAAAGGATTCGTTTGAGATTGATTGTGCTTTGAAAAAACCCAAGCGAAATGGAATCAAAGTGAAAGATACTCGAATATGCAACGGAGCCGACTAATTAGTATGAGAAGATTCATTTCTTTACCTTTTGTGGACACACAAATATTCTCTTAAACAAGTGAACGTTAGCGATACATATATTTTATTGCAACTCTTAGGTCCACAACATTTTCTTCTTCGTTTTTTTGTCTATATCATGTCAGTCCAGCTAAGACGTACAGCAAAACTTTGGCATCATTCTTATACAGTAACGCTCGTATCAATCACTCATATAAAAGATTATTTTCATTTTTTTAAAAATTACTTATCTGATATATTTTATGTTGAATCTTGCAGTAACATTGTTTATTTTTACTTCTACAGTCCTCCAATTTTTCCTATGTTCGTTCGTCTCCACAATTTCTATAACTTAATATCATGGTGTTTAATCATTTGTTGTTCCAGGTTGTTACTTCAGGTTCAGGTTATTATCCCTAACTGGCTATTGATTATTATTCACTGAAATGAATAAAGCAAAAAAAAAAAAAAAAAAAAAAAATAGTAAACAAATTCAATTAAGAATGACAATCTTTATTACACAAAATGTAGTTCCACTCGTGTAATTAACGAAACAGAACAAACATATTATTTACACTGAACAAAAGATCTCGAACGTGAATAAAAAAAAACAAACGAATTATTTAATGAAATTGACCAATGTCTCACCACCACGAGGGGCGATTCAATCAAATCAGAAATTACAGGCAAATCTGCAAAAACCTCAACATTGAGAGGAGCAAAGCAAACAATTAAATAAATAAATAACAGTTTCAAACTTCCATGGCCTCTGTTCTTCATTTGCTCTCTCTTCTTTTTTCTTCTTGTGTTTCAATAATACAAGACGAGACGACGGTCGCAGGAAGAACAAGAGTACTTGCGTTTGACCTTGCAACAGAGTGGCAAGAAGCAGAGCAACCACTTCGTCTCGACGTCCACCGCCGCCACTTTTCCGCCGCAGTATGGACACACACCCGGTGCTTGTTGCCGACCAAGCTCCGTATTCTCCTCGTGATACACGACCTCCAAACACATTTTTGCTTCTCTTTTTCTTTACTTCAATTCTCAGAACCCTTTTGGTTCTATATATAAATTTGCTTGTGGGCTTATCTCTCTTATTTCTGGTAGGAAAAACCTAGAAGTATCAAGAACAAGAAGAAGAAAATGTAATATTTATTACCAGAAAGGGGAAAAACTTTTAAAGTGGGAAGATGTTTAGTTTTGGTTTTGGTTTATGAGTACAACGACAATGATATTTATAGAGGATGGAAGGAGGGGTTACGTGGCATACTCTTCAACGATACATATAATATTATATATTACAAAAATCTTTTGAGTCTTGGAAATCATTTTTTAAGGTTTAGAACTATCTGTTGATAATATATGTATGTGACAGCTTTCATTAAACATTAACCATGTATTTTCGAACATAAATACAAACAATTAAGAGATGGGAACAAAAACTTAAGTCGACGAAACAAAAGGAGAAGATGATGGGAAAGAAAACTCTGTCGTTTTAGCGTTTCACTTTCCTCATTTGAAGTCGACAAACAGAGGAGGTTAATTAATCTCTTCTCAGGTTTTAAAGAAATGAAATGAGAGACTATTATTCCTTTGAACGATTGTGATAACAGAAACATGCAAATGTTAAGGTCTTAAACGGCATCGTTTTCGAGACTTCAAATGTTTAGCCTTAGAACGACGTGGTTTTTGCCACAAAAACATGCAAGTTTGATTTGCTTGATTGTTTTGGATTTGCGGCATTTGCCAAAAAGACTCTTAAAACATACTTTTTTTAGATACTTAAATTGTCAACTTACATAAATTAGTCTCCTAAAACATAATGTTAACTTCAAATCACAAACAAGTTCCACAAACATTCCTAGTTTAGCATACTGTTTAGTTTCTAATTACTACCAAAAGCTCTAAGCTCTTATTTTACTTGGTGGATAAGCGTGGGACACAATATTCAATGATAAGATGTCCTGGCTTTGATACAGTTTCGTCGAGCACAGAGCCACCAGCATTTGATAGTTGGACAAACATAAAGTCCAGAGACATTTTGATACTTGTAACCTTGTTTGTTGTAGTACATCTTCACTACCGCAACAGTGTGTCCTTCCACTTCCTTGGCTCTCCATATATGATCACATCTCTAAGTGTCCAGCATAGCGAGTTTCGTGACATGACGGCCCAAGGCAAACTCCCTACATCAAAACAAGATCATATATAATGTCATAGAATCTCTGTTTTTGTTTTTTAATTTGAATTTGAGTAACAGCACTTACGTCTCCAACACGATCAATCTCTGGACTGAACACTTGCGGTCTTTCTCCTACCAAACAGTTTGATGCTTAAACAACTCATATATATGCTTCATTCACATCCATAGTCTCTACCACTTCTGACTTCTCCTTTCATGGAAACGAAATAAGGTCTGAATCTTCATTCGCACTGGAGAAACCTTGGCTGCAACAACCCTTTGCGTAGAGCTAAATTTCTTGTTTGTGAACGAAATCAATCTTTTCCTTTTTTTTATTTTTGTTTTGCTAAATATACATTATGATTTTACTTTCCTAATGTTCAGTGAGTTTTGCAATTAAAATTTGAACTAAGATGTTTATTATATTATTAGACATGTCCTCACTTTTCTGAAAGCTTTTAAACATGGATCAAAGAATAATAGTTTTCTAATATTGCTTTATACTTGTATTTAGAATACATGTTTGGTTTTAACAATGGACTTATTTTGATACACATCCCTCATCAGCCTTTGCCTAAAGATGTTCTTAAATATCTCTGTGAACTACCCGTAGAGGTAGACCCATTTCTGCTAGAAATAATTGAATTGCGTCCGGATGAAGGACATCTATATCATTTCTGCACTAAGAAAGCACACGGTAAATTTCTGTCACCAGTTATCTGTTTAACTTTAAAGATTCCAGTACAAGACCAAGGACCCCATAGTAAATTATATTCAATTCCCATTCGTTTTTCTAATATTTTTGTTTTCATTATGAAAAAAACACTTTAATCAAAATTGTAGTCAATTGTTGGTCGGTCATGGGTGTTGAGCATATAAGTGATGTATGCTACATTCACCGTATCGATGAGAAGATCACACTATACTCTGGTCAGTATATGTCGGATTTGCCTGATCCTCTACATGCATCGCAAAGATACTACATGCATTGCTACCGCTAAAGGTTTGGAATTTGCAATGTTCTATGGGCTGCCAAAAAAAGTTGACTGCATGACGTCGAGGTGTATCACGTCCTAAATGATGTAAGAACCTTTACGGATGTAAACAAGTTGTTTCGCTACTTAAAAATCCAAACTGTTCTTGGAAGCCTTGCTATCTACGACCCTGAATTTACAGGCAATAAAGATGTAATTAAGTTCACATATTCACAGTATTTTTTTGTTTCTTATATTATACAACCGAATTATAACTATGAATGTTTTACTATTATGTAAAAAGTTTATGAGTTTATCGTGGTCCTACTTCTAGGAACTCTGTATTCAAATATGACCACTTAAGAGCATGTATAATGGAGAGTGCTTGTAGAGGTGCTTAAAATTTTGTCTTATTATTAAAAGTGTGTTAGCACCTTTATTAAGAATTGTCTGTTTTTTTCTGCTCTAATGGGAAAATCTTATTTTGAGGTGCTTAAGAAAAAAAAAATGAAATTTTCATTTGAACTTTAATTTTCTTAATGAACAAAACATAAAATACATTACATAATTGAAATATGAAACATACAAACATTTTAAACATAAGATTCAAAAACATAAACAGAAATAAAAACATCTTCTAACCAAGTCTCAAGATCATCTGAGTATGAACCAAAAATAGCCTCTTCGTTGAACTTCAAAGCCGGTCAGAACCGTTGATGTCCCTAATGTATTGTTCCTGCCCACAACAAAAGAAGAAACGATCAGATATTCTCTTCAAACAATGCATTTCATTTAACAACATGTTGGAAAGTGATATCAATGTGAGTTTTCAAGGAAAGCAAACCACAGATTCAATTAGATCAAATCAAAAACGTTTATAAGACCCAAGCAAGTTACTAGATTTATAAACCATGTAATAATTGGCAACCATAGGAAATGAAACACGGAAAGAAAGCTCATGAGCAGATAGAACATGAAAGTTTTATGATAACACTTCTTATAAGAAAATGTATTCCTACGGTTTCATATCTACTACTCATGCATCAATATATTATTTACCTCACGAGCAACACCTGCTGCAGAACAAATCATCTGCTCGTAGATCCAAGATCACCAAAACATCACATGCATCATGAACAAAAGCAATATGTATCCTTAATAGTACAGCACCGATAACCGATATAAGATTCCAATAAACTGACAATAGAAAAGGCAATCAGCTATGATTCATACCATCTCCATTCACATCAATCTCTGTATCTTTCAAACCGATTCACACAGGAAGAAAACTTAACCAACCTGAAATCTGGTTCTGATTTTAGAGACGCATACTTCAGAGTATCATTGCACGGCACAAGAGATCTTACATTCAGCTTAACATATGCAAGTTTAACAGACCATCTCAGCTAAAGATGATTTTACATATACAAATTTAACATACCATCCACGAGTTTGATCAAAGGTAAACCAAATTTCCTTAATATGTTGTGCCCTGCCCATATCCTTCCTACATTATAAACCAACAAAGAAAACATCAATACAACTAAACAAAAGCTCGACTTTTTAACATTTTCATCTAAAGAGCAGAACTTTCGGATCAAGTTTCAATTCAGCTTGAACACAAACCAAGCAAAAACGGAGTAATTTAAAAAAGAAGGGGTTAGAGGAGGAAGAGTGACGAAAGTTCCTATCATGAAGAATATCATAGACGATGCCGGCGATATATGCAAACGAAGGTTTCGATTCGACGTCCTCTCGCTTGATACCGTTGCACTTCACAGACCGAGGCGTGATGTAGCTGAGATTAGTGGGTCGAACAAGGGCTGTGTAGCTTCCAAGCTCCACTACCTTCTTGGGGCAAAGAGGATCGATCCGAACTCCAGAATCTCAAACTTTTGGCCAGCTCGAAACGGAATTGTAGTCTCGACGTCGAAGAAGGCAATCTCAGACCGATCCTCTGCCGGAGCTAGACCATTCATTGTTAACTGGTTGGATTTAATTTGAGCGAAAACTTGTTCGGTCTAAACTCTCAAATCGTCGGTGAAGAGCAACGGAGAAGAGTGAGGGAGGAGAGAGAACGGAAAGAGAAAAATGAAACAACATCCAATCATATTTTGCCACGTGGCAACGAGCACCAACGCTTGTAATGCTCAAATAAGCGTCGACTTCTACAGACGGGCCCTAACATGATTGAATTATGAAGAAAATTCAGAATATTGAAGAAGGGAGTCAAATGATTTACCAGTTGACGGAGTTCCTCAAAACCATCATCCGAAGCTGCACTCCCAATTTCCTCGTCCACAATGCTCCTCCCCATATCTCTCGTCGAACCCTAAACTTTGATCGCAGGAGACGATTATCAAATGAGCGATCGGTTCTCGCATAAGTCTCTAATAGGGATAAGGGCTACCATTCCGTGGGCTTAAACGGCCTTTTTTTTTTTTTTTTTGACATATAGAGCGTCGAACAGATTGTCGAACGGATATTCTGAAATTTGAGATCTGAGATCTGAGAGGGGAGAGATTTAAGGGTATGGCCGAACCAGAATCAAGAGGACCAGGGACAAGGATTCGAAATCCAATAGCGGCAGAGTCAGTGCTGCGATATCGAAGGGAAAAGAGAAACCCTAAGCGAAAGCTTTATGGTTTGGATGATGATTTTGATGCTGTAAACGATCCCTACCATTTGATGAAGAATCATCGCTTGTCCTTTGTAATCATCTCTCCGAAATTTCCTTATTCTGTTTCCTCATGTTTTCTGAGATTTTTCTGGGACCATGTCATGATGATGATGATACTTTCTTCGTTTTTTAGGAGTTTGATGTGGAATTCTATCTTCCTCCATATACACTAGTTGAGTCTGAGTGGGGCGATAGTTATGATATCGCCCTTTATTCTAGGCTTGGACTCCACTGCCACAATATTCAAAAGGTAGATTAAACTTCACAATGTTCAAGTTTTTCAGTTTTTATGGACTTGTTGTTCTTGCTGTGATTACTTTTTTTTGCTTTGACAGGGAACAAACTTCAAGTTTGTGCGCTGGGAAAAATATAGGAGTGCATATACTGCATACATGGACTACTACGTAACTCTGGAGGCAAAGGATACGTCCTCTGACTCGGACATCTCTTTTCAGACGCTATTACGCAATGTTCCGTATTCAAACAAAATCATTAAGTGGATGATCTTAGCCTCCAGAATCAAATGTACGTACGTAAATAGGAATTATATTACCATTCGCTTGTTGGCTTGTCTTTAACTTTATCTCTCTAATGATCGTACGTTGGGAGAGATCGGGTTTATACAGCGCAATATAGGACTCACTGTTTATAGACAACACTTTTATAGGTAACAAAGCAGTGGATGATGATGAATGGGACGATACGGGAGTAGATGGCTTCTACAAAGGTCCGATGCGCAAATGGTTGTCTGATGAGGACTTGGCCCGTGACAATAAAAAGTATTACGTGGTAAGATCACGTCCACTACGGGAAAATACAATTTCTGGACAGGTGAAAGAATCAGAGCTGCAGGAGAATGACTGGCTTCATCTATTCACGGAAATTGCCTTCTACGGGAAAACAAAGCGCGTAAGTCTTTAAAACTGCAATGTATTCTCTGCCAAAACTAAAAGAAAGAGAAAGTGAACTTTTTCTTTTTGCAGACAGCGGAGGCTTACACTCCCTTGGAGATGAAGAAGGTGGTCATTGAAACTAAAGAAGGAGACACAACAGAGGCGCTCAAGGCGGGAAACGCAATCTACTACGTAAGTTACAAGTGTATTGACGATGATCCTTCAACAGGTTGGCCTGGTGATCACAAAGCCATTATAAGGAAAACCATGGATGGTAAACCAGAGCACATGTATCTCGAAGTGACAGACGGAACTCGAGAAGAAGAAGAAGAAGAATAAGAATAGACAGACATTGATCTGGTCTGTTATAATTATGAATCGCTATTTACTTAAAACTTTTATCATGTTTTATATATGCACGATGTTGTGTTTCTCTTTGTACTCGTTCTACTGGGATGCATATTTTACCTTAATGTTTGCAATGCAAAACTGTTGATGTCATCATCTTCTTGAGTTACTTGCACTCTGGTAACGCAATTTCCCTGTGGTTGTTCTAGCTTCTACTTCATATATTAATAAGAAATGATATTTTAAATGACATTGTACGTGCCATGGCCATCTGCAACTTTGCAGCCCGACATTAGGAATGGAGTAGTCTTAGAAGAGTTTTTGTGAACCTGCGACAAACAGCTTGCTCAGACACATGAAATGCAAAGATAGTACTTTTGCAAATGCAAAGGCAGAGCTTAAAACATACAATTTTGCTCTTGACCTCGACTTAAGAGTTGATTCCGAGGAAGAAGAGATCTTTCCCTCAAAACAAAATTGACATATCCAACGCGATGTGGTTACATTAGCTACAGCAGTTAATCAATGTGGCCTTATGAAAATGATAGAGATCATTTGTCATATACGTAATTTTTTGTCGAGATCAGTCTTTTAAGTGAATTAATTAGAGATATCATTAGCTCCTCTTCAACTCCGGTGGCCCCTCATCTGAAGTTCAAGGCCTTTTGTTAGACTTTAGGTCCCTTCTGGCTTCATTTTTATCTATCTCCTTTCGTTTTGTACCTCGAGCGGAAAACTCTGAGGCCGATGCCCTAGCTAAGTCTACGGTAATTCTTCCACCAGTGATGGAGATTGAGCACTCTTTATTTAAATCAAGCATAGTTTCTTCCAAAAACAAAAAAAAAGTATGATATAAGATGTACTAATTAACTTATAAGTTTTATAATGCTAGAAATAAAAAAACTGTAGTAACGAAAAGCATATAAATGTAACTAAGTCCGAGTGAAACTGGTGGTCCCGACTACACCATTTAACATCAGTCTATCACTGAATTCACTAAAAAGTTGAAATACTTCACATGCTGATGCTACAACATTAGTCATTCTTTTTTTTTTTTGTCGACACTAGTCTTATATTATTAGTTACCATATAGATAGATGTAAAAGGACTAAATACTATCTGATGAAGTTGTTATATAGTGCACTGCATGAAAGGTCTATGAGGTCTATAAATAAACTAAACCTAAATTTATCAACTAAATTGAAATGCTAATCATTATTATGACAATTGGTATGCCTAATATATACATAATCGATAATGCATTCTGTAGGCATATGTTGTCCACTAGACCATTACTATATAATATTGTTGATTCGTAATGGAGGATTACATGGGCATGCAATGTAAGGATGTCTACTGTCTTAGTGTTGTTATAATTACTTAGAGCATGTTTATTGGTAAGACTCAAAATGTCTCTTAACTATTTTTATATCAATAAACTTATTTTAAGAGACATTATTAAGAGACAAATATTTTTGCACCATTATTGGTAAGTTTCTTAGAAGTTCTTAATTTTTTCTTTTTGTGAATAAAGTTTACCATAAGCAGATTTAAGACCGGAAGAGAATGGCGGCGTAACAACAGCAAAAAGATAAACTATACAAGAAGATGAAACATATCATTGTGTAATCATAATTCATATCTTTTGGATCTATGTATGTTCTCAAGATTCTAGAACATAGAGAAGAAAACATACTAGCAAGATAATTACGATTCTCAGTAGAGATTACATTATGCAAGAGGACTAACAAAAATAAATGAAGAACAAGACTACGTGAAGTCCATAGAGATTCCTGTCTAGTGAAACAATTGTCGTAGAGCTGTATCCAGGTTTATATTTCTGCAATTTGAACAAGGTTTCATGTGATCAGAGAGATGATTTCATGAAAGCAGAGAAAGAAACAAGACGCACCTGCAGATATTTTGAAACCCGAGCTGGTTTTAATCAGGACATCAAATGATTGGTCTAAAGACAGTAATCAACTGAGCATAAACAGTTAGTACTTTGGATCTTGCAACCAATCGAGGCTGTAAGAAATAGCATCAAAAAAGTACTCTACCTTCAAGGAGATAATCTGCAGTAGCTCTTGAGGGAGAAGAGACCAGTCAGGGACAGATAATGTGTGCTCTTTCGTTACAGGTTGTTGTGCCATTTTTGCTGATGGAGACGACGAAGACAGCTGCAGTTTTGAAACCTGAGAAGAGAAAAATTACAATTTAGGAAGTCAGACTAACAAGAAAAAGAAATGGAGTTGAGAGGAGATTGAGCACCAATATGAAAGGAGACACAAAAAATAAACTCGCTATCAACACAAGCAAGCAGTCAACGTAAGTGTGAGAGAAGCTATACTAACGGGAAATGAGACATCAACCAAAGAAGGAATAATGAAATCTTATCATAAATATTCTTGTAGAACTGAGAATAACATCTTACCTAAGTATACTCTTTCTAAACATCTTAAAATATTGTTCGTTTTAGCTCACCAAGGTCTTCTATCAACAATTTGACATCCTGAGGAGAACCCAGAGAAAGTTAAAGTAACAAATTCAAAACGAGTTCAAATAATAAGCCAATTTCAGCACCGTGTTGAATAAAACACTTCTCGATAACTCGGTCAGAGATGTGGGCAAGAGGAAGATAAGAAAGATACACATCTTCCGCAAACAACTATCCATTTACACAGCCAAAAAAACAAACAATTAAGAGCAGAGCAAGGTAGAAAGGAAGCTTAAAGATTGCAGCTTCTTTGTGAATAATGCATGAAAGCACAAAGGTAACTCACGGCTTCGTTAGCGCATTTCAGTAGACGGATCATGAGACTTATTGAAGTGCGTGAGGAGACTCGAAGAAGAAGAAGCCGACAAATCAAGCTTTCTGGAGAAAACTTCATCAACTCGATCCGAAAGGAACACAGGCCGAGAGATCATCGCAGCTCCGTTTTTCGACGAGATCATCGCGCGCGCGTTGATGAAAATTAAGAAAAATCCAATCTCCCTGAGATCGCAGAGTATTCCGGGACTTCGCCGAAGAATCAAAATAACACCGATGATAACGCACGAGATAAGAAAAGGGCAAAAAACCCTGAAATCGAAATTCCCACCTCGAGCTTTTGCTTCTTCCTCCTTCTTCCACCGAAGAAGAATCAAAGAGGAACCGAATGGCCTCAAAGTGGGTAAGAAGAAAGAAAGAGAGGCGAATTTGCGAAATGAAGAAAAACAAAAATTTGCTTCAGAAGTTGCCACGTGTCTCTAAAAAACGTCGCTTATTTCTTTCAAGACGCTCTAATATAAGAGACGTTTTCTCTTTAATTAGGCATTTTTGATTTATTGTTTTAACAAGATTCCCTAGAAAACTATGTAAGTAACACCAATAAACATGCTCTAAGAGCAACTTCTAAAGTTTATATATTTATATATATATTGGCATTCAGTCAGCACTGTCTTGAGCCACTCTTTGGCATAATGACTTTTCCACTACGATATGACAAATGATATATTCAGGATCCACACGAAACCTTATCTCTCAACTATGGATATATTAATCCATTCAAAGAAATTTAGATATACATTGTCACTCAAAATAGTTATTTGAGACAATAATAACACTTATTATTGTAAGTGGAAAATAATTATCTGTGCCGTATCATAGTGTTTTTTTGTACTACATTATTTTTTTATGTAATTAAAGCTTATAGACCAAAAGTAAGACGAAATTCCTAGAAATGTAACCAAATTCCATGTGTAAATTGAATGTTGACGCGAATGTAACCAAATTGCATGTGTAAGTTTGTTTTATTGGGAAAATATATGTTATTTATATTCTAATATATCTATGATTCGAACTTTCGAAGTGCCGATCTAATTAAGAAGATAATGGCAAAGAAGTAAAGAATATGAGTGCTCATATGTAGTACCTCAAACGATGTACCATCATAGATTGAAGATTCATACGACTTTACATAATAAATAAAAAAAATATAACAGTGAAAAATAAATGATTAAAATGTATACGAAAGATAATGGAGTGAAAAAGATAACACTATTCAAAAAAGCAATAGAAAAAGCACATTCTTTGATGAAGTGAGGCAGCTTATGTTTACACAAAGAACAATGTGGTCAAGTTCCACTTTTCTTGGCTCATAATTAATTCCTTCTTGTAAAGTGAAATAAATAAATAACAGCAAAATACGTAATATATATATGATTCTAATAATTTTTTTTTTTTTTAAACAGCAACTAAGGCCAAAGCTAATCAACAAAGGAAACTTGGATTCTGTTTGGTAGACAAGTACCCATGAATCCTTCTTCCTCCTCGTATACCTCCTCCCCTTGGTCAATCATATCTATACCCCCCAAACATAGGTTAATTACACTTATGCCCTCTTTCCCGCCGTTTTTGACCGTTTCTAAACCCGTTTGAAAAACCTCTTTCACCCACTCTTCGAACAAACCGTTAGCAAAAAACCCACACCCTTTGTAAAACTTGTCGATCAAGTCCTCATCGACTGTAAACCCGAATCTCTCTTCCCGTTGCCCGAGAATCTCCTCGCACGAGTCTTTGATCTTCGCCACGAAAAACTTAGTTATATCTGCGCCATTAGACAAAACTGTGAAATCAAACCGGTTCTTGATCGAATCAAGAAAACGTTCTCCAAATCCGCTTGAGATTTCAGTGGCCGGTTTATCTTCTTCTTCCTCGGCATCAACTTTTAAGTTGAGGTCAAGAGCATTGGATCCGAAGCTCAGCTGTCTTGAGAACTCGTTCTTGATGTTGCTTACGTCACAAGCAACACTGTCCTTGTCCTCCTCCTCCTCTTGGATTCTAGGATTCTTTATCTTGATCGGTGCGGCGTCGAATTCTGGTTTTCTCTTGTGGTTGACCAAACCAGAACTTGATTTCTTACACTTCAACACCATTGGTATGACAAAATCTTCGTCCTCTACACGTTCATCATCTTCTCTCGTCAGAAGGAAGATCATTTGGCTCTTCTTTCCTTGAAACTCATCCAAATCTCTAGAATTTCCGGCCTCGAACTGATCCACGAGGTGCTTCATGAACTCCACATCGGCTAAATCAACCCGCTCTATCAAAACAACAACATTTGCTCGGTCTCTCAACGCGTTCTCGAGCTCCATGCACGCTTCACTTGCCTTGGATGTTCTAAGATTGATCTTCAACATGTTATCGAGTGACCCGAAAAGAGAAGTTGTGATTGTGAGAGCCAATCTTCTCTTCGCAGTCACATCATTCCCCGAGACCAGAATCCAAACATCTCTCCTCTTAGTCCTCTTTAAAGATTCTTCCATGGCTTCAACGACTGAAGGAAGAACTTCGCTTTGCCATGGAATATTCTCGTGAAGCTTTTCAGATAAATCGCTCATTGTAGTCGTTGGTTCTGTTTCTTCTTCATCCGAGTTCTCTCCATCAGATGGAAATGGAGAATGGCCAAGCGCAAGAGTGATCTTGGTTTCCACACCCTCGTCATTGCTAATCTTGAATCCATCCAAACTCATCTCATCGGTTAGATTCTTCTTTACACCTTCTTGATGATCACTTCCGAAACTAAACTCGATAGTACACGAGTTCTGTCTTCTGAATTTAGCCACCGAACTAGATGAGCGTGAGCTTTGCTTCGTATCTGACGTGTCCACAAAAGAAATCGTAGCTGTTGAATCCGGTAAAACAGAGCTGCTCTGTTCCGCTCTCCAACCGTAGCTTTGAGAAGTCATACTTGTTTTTCTGTGGTGAAGAGCTTGACAAAACCGGTTCCACTTCTTCCTCAGTCCACTCAATTCATCCTGAAACTTAAATCGACAAAAGAAAAACGGTTTAAGTAACCGGAGAAATGTTGATAGCAAAAACAAAATAAAAATCATTTATCAACAAATTTAATACCTTTTGGTTAATGTTGTTGTTGTCTCCATGAGGTTGCAGCCAAGGAGGTAAGATTTTGTGTTGAGATGATATAAAAGCTTTTGCTTCTTTCTCATAGTTAGAAGCACATTCTCCGCAAAAATTGAGCTTATCTTCTTCCTCTTCTTCTCTTGCTCCTTCTTCTTCTTCCTTAACTCTAAATGGCTTCATCTCCATGACTTGAGAAGCCATCTCACAACTGTTACCACTGAAAAAAAAAATAAGTTAGTATCAATACGAATACTTGAGTTGGTTCTCAATGGTCATGAAAGAATAAGACAAAAAAAGAATATGAAGAAGAAGAGACAAACCTGGAAGCATGGAGGGTTAGTGAAAGTCCTCCTGAAGGAACTGAAACAGCTTGAAGAGCCCATTGAACATCAAGTGGAGGTTGTTTCATTTGACATCTCATGTACGTTTGGTAAGAAGCTGTCCCCAAGAGCCAAACTTTGGCTCCGGAGTTGCTATAATCATAAACCAACCTCCCTATCTCTTCCACTAGATGATCTGTAGCGTTGTAACTCGATGATGATGCGCCGTTTCCGCCACCCCACACTGCCCAATTAAGATCTCCGAGACAAACAATCACACCTCTGCCACCCCAAGATGTGAAAGAATCGATTTTTCTCTTCAGTTCCTTAACTTGTCCCTCTATATCCTCCTTCTTCATGAAATTCAACCCAACTTGTGAAAACTGAAACTTGATGAAATGGGTTTGTTTCAAATCATCTGGAACTTCTCCTCTCTCAATTCTTCCCATGAGCTTTGCAACCACACCTTCTGTTAGAGACACAGAGTCTCCAACTATGACTGTGTTCCTCTTCTTGTTGTTCTTCTTCCCTAGAAGCACTTCGATGACCGGGTTTGCGTCTTCTCTCACAGGAAAAGCTTGATCTGGATTAATGATCTTTCCTTTAGGGAAATGGAAGAAAGGGTTTTGCTCATAAGAATGATGATTGGTCAAATGAGCATGCCAGATCTTACTAGGGTTAGGGCTTAAAGTCCCTCCTCCTTGATTGTTTTCACTTGAAGAAGGAGAGCAAGGAGAAGAGAAGACACCAACAGAAGAAGAAGAGCCGTAGAAAACAGGGGATACAACAGAGGAATCATCCTCTATGTTACTCTTCACGGAAACACTAGAGAGTCCAGCTTCTCTCATCACTCTACTCACGCTAGGGTCATCAAGAATCGACACAACGAGCTGCTCGAGCTCGACTTTAACCGCCAAGAACGGCTGGTTCTGCTGGCTCTGCTGCTGCTCCACACACCCTCTCCTCTGATGCGCCTGTGCTCTCTTCAGAGCAGCGACCAATGCGTTGGAGAGTGAAGGCTGCGTCTGAAACAGAGGGTTTGGGTTTGTGGGAAGCCTGTTGAGAGCAACATTGAAACAGAGCTCAAGAGCTCGACAATGGAGAGAAGGGTGAGCCATTTGACGACCCAAGGCTGTGAAAGGATGAGATTTGAGACATGCCCTTCGAAAAAGATTGGATCTTGTGGAAGTTAAAAGCGTGGAAGCGACGTGAAGAGGAGTGACCTGAGAATGGCCTCTCCTTCTTGCTAAGGTTAGAGATTGCTTCAGAGCTGAAGCAGCCTCTGGTGTTAGTGTCTGGTGCACGGTATAAGCCCCTGTACGCATCACAAAACCGCCCACCTTTAAACCCTAAACCCCTCTCAAGATTGATATGAAATTGGTTTTAATCTTTTCTCTACCCAGAAAACAAAAAGTTGAGACTTTGAAGTTTTTTTTTTTGTTTGAAGTTTAAAGGAAGAAACAGTAATGGAGGAAGCAAAGTTAGTGCAATAAAGATATGTTTAGTGTGAGAGAAGTATCGAAGAGAAGAGGGCAGAGCAAGTTATGGTTTTATATTGTTGGGTTGGTTTCAGACTTTTGAGATGTTATCTTTTTTAATTCATTTTACGGTTTTTGTTTTA
The DNA here is from genome assembly GCA_902728155.2 of Microthlaspi erraticum. Lineage (NCBI taxonomy): Eukaryota > Viridiplantae > Streptophyta > Magnoliopsida > Brassicales > Brassicaceae > Microthlaspi > Microthlaspi erraticum. The sequence goes on along the minus strand of CACVBM020001396.1, from coordinate 506,640 downwards.
AATAAAATATAGCCTCCTTTTGCTTTCGTCTTTTGAATAGCAAGACAGCTTTCTGAAGCTTTTTTGAATTTCCCACTTCCTTCAAGCTTCGTTTCCCTCCACAGGTTCAAGTTAAAAATGTACCGAACTGTATTAAATATATCATCTTTATATATACGCATGAAATATTGATGGCCGGCTCAATAATAGCGGAGTTCTATAATTTAGAATACTCTAAAGTTTTTTAATTCCGTTATTTGAAATAAAATTATTTTTGGCTCTACCATATAACGATTCTTTTAGATGTACATTTTTAATAACATCGTAGTAAATAACTATTTCACTTGATTGTTTTCTTGTATTTGAATTCCCACAACTTTTAGGCATGAAGCCAGTTTCAATACACTACTTTCGTTCTGTTAAGGGGCTTCCAGTGTGTATATATATATATATATATATATATATATATATATATACAGCAGAAACAACATTACATCGAAAGGTAAACTTCGATAACCAAATCAACGCCGATATTTGTTTTATATTACATTGAAGACTTTTGGTGACCTATATTTTCAAAAAATTCGTTGATCAAGAATCTGATCTTCTTTGTAGACTGTAGTGATCACAGATCTATACGAACTACAAGGGCATACCAAATCTAGAAAGAAAAAAACTGTATACTAACATATAAGTATTTTTAACTCGGTTTTTTATGCTTCAAAATCTAAAAAGAAAAACTGTATATTGACCCGCATGTTTACTTAGTCTGCCCAAACAACTGTTATTCATACATATAAATTAGTGGGAGATTTGAAAGATGTATACTATCAAGTAATTATGTGTTCGAGCGATCTTTGTGACCACATTGAAATTGAGGACCGAAAATAGTGCTTTTTCGTAATGAGGAAGACCCGACTTCTGAATCTTTGGTCCATATACTTGTTACATAGTAAACTAAATTTTTGGTAATACAGTAAATTTGAAGAATCATCGCAAAGTTAGATTTGAGAAAGACATCAATCAAAAAATTTCATAAATATGAATGCTCAGCCAAGTAAGCTTTCCAACAAGAAGAAATCATTTAAAAGTTAATTAATTAATAGATATACATTAGAATTTTTCTTTTCTGTACCGAATAGTTTCATATTAAAGAAAGCGATCATCTTCAATCTGTTTTCTCCCGTTTTCTTTTCTTGGTTTTCCTCAAGTCTCGATCTTCATAGAACTAGAGAACTCAAAGAGCGTATAATTACAAAGAAAAGCAAAAGTTAATAACAATAAAGAGACGTGAAAGTAAATTTGCAATGCAATTTATATATTAAAACTCAACATAAATTTACGTAGGAATTGAGGTGGTGTCACTGTCTTTGAGGATGATCTTTGAAGAGAGACAGAAATTCATTCTTCAAGTCTCCCAAAAAGCAACAATCTGTCTCCTATCTTTCAATTTTTAAAGCACTCACTCACTCTCTCTCTCTATCTCTCTCTCTCTCTCTCTCTCTCTCTCTAAAACATATCACTTGAGCAAATTAAAATGACATTTTTACTAGTTGTATCACTTGAGCAAATTAAAATGACATTTTTACTAGTTGTATCACTCGGCTATTAAGAATTCACATGATCAGTGTTTTGTAAGTTTTGAATAATTAATATGAATTAACGTATAAGATATGATTAAAAACAAGAGAGAAACAAACAGTATACTGCATGTACATAATGGAATCTTACAAAATCAGGAAACCGTCTTGGGTTTAATCAGGTTCAAACATTCGCCATGTGGCGAAACTTGAACAAGAAATTAAAAATATATTTTCCAATCAAAGTTATAGCTCGCGTTAATCAAGAAGTGTAATCGACACTTTGGATATTTAGGGTTTATAACATTATACTATGAACAAATTGACAAAAATAAATTATATTTACGATTATTTTTGTACCATATCCTTTGGAGATTCATATATTTGATCTTAAACTTCGCCCTAATGATTCGTCTAAACGTGGATATGCGAGAAAATTCTTATAAAAATTTGCTAGTTCTCTTAAATATAATTCGGGTCATAATTCAATATCTAATGCTAGTAGAAAAGATGGGTCCTCGCTGGCGCGCGATTGATGTCAGGATATGAAACAAAACATTGCATGTTATATATGTAGAATTTTAAGCTTTATTGTGTGAAGCAGTTAAGTTACCACAACTTTTGATCATGTACTCGAATTATGGCCACCTTTTTTTAACATTAATTTATTTTATTGTTATACAACATGTATACGTATTTCATAATCATTATGTCTTCTCCCATGCAAAAGCTATACCTCACGTACGAAGACTTTAAACATGATTAGATAGGAATTCGATAGGAATTATATTTTCCTTAAAGCATTTATGAATTATGAGATGGTTTTATTGGAAAAAATTAACTGAGTGCGACCTTAAAATGTACATGATCGAGGAACTCAATGCTGGTAATGGTAGCCGATTTTAGTTGGTTAATGCTTACAATAGGTTTCTTACAGTGGGTCGTTAATTATACTTTATCTACCGAACGATCAACAGTGATTCATCATGTGATAAACCGGTTTTGTATGTTTGTAATAACCGATTTTAAATCTAGTTATTGCAAAAGAAATGTTATTGGAGAGACAAATCGGGGACAAAAGAAATGACCAAAAGAGAAATAAGAAAAAATAAAGCATGTAAAAGAATAAAGAAGGAAGGTGTGAAGAGCTTTTGCTACTGAAATCTAAGAGAATGTGATTAAAGTTACAGCTCAAGAAAAAAAAAACACACACAAATAAAAGCAAAAAAGAAAAGGTTAGAATATATCTGTAATAAGTTAGAACTTCATGCATAAACGATGACGTATTAACTGATCATTGCTGCCACATTCTTTCTCCGATGTCTTAGTTTCTCTGATCCCAACGAGAATATTTATCTTTATTGTTTTTCCTCTTTCTCCTTTATAATCTTCTTTTGATGTGAATTTAAAGACTTTGTTTTTCGAAAGAAAGTAAATCTTCCAATGGTATAAAGGGTACAGCTTAGGGTTACTTTTATCAGATCGATTATCTTTTGTTCATAAATCATAACCTCCAGGTTAGATTAAAGAAATCAGATTTAAAGTCGAATAAAAGAAAAGTAAAAAAAATTAATGCCATCATTATATGTTCATACCTTTAGGGCTATTTTATTCGAACGAAATTAGCTAGCTAGATTGGATATATTAGTATTATCAATTATTTAAAATAAAAATAACTGAGGTTAAAAACTCAATTACGTACAAAGCTAAATCAAAACTACATGCTATCAATCATAAACCAAATATATTGAAAACTGAAGTACTTGAACCCAAACCGAACCAAGTATTAACGATTTAAACAGCATTAGCAATTTAAATCCTGAATCTTCTTCTCGACCGGTGTAATTATACATCGTGTTGTAAATGTGTTGGTTTAATACCCGACTTTAGCAACAAGCGCTTTGTATTACCCTAACGATCAGTAATTAAGTAGTTTTCCTTTTTGGCAACAGCTATGTATTTTTCTTCTCGTTTTGTTAACACAGTTTTCAATTACTTGAGCTAATATTAATATAAAATTATAAGAGAAACGCAATTATCTTTTTTTTAACAAGTAATTATCATATTTTTTTGTACAATTGAAAAAGGTAAAGATTAAAGGGACTATACGATTGTTACGATATGTAGTACAGTTTCAACTATTGCAGTCAAAAAAGCAGTTTTAACCTTTTATATCTTTTATGGATAGTTTTCACTATTTTTATATAACTTAAAAGATGAAATTTTGGTTTCATATAATTCTTTTGATCATCTAGCGTCGTATCCAAAAATAAAGCTCATATACGTATCTTTACTTTTGTTTCTTTGGGAACATAACTTTCTATATGTATTAGAGATCATCTTTACCATGTATGTGTATGTCTTTTACAAATATTAAATGTATGTGTATCAGTGTATGCATATGAATACAACATATAGTATACATCTAAAGCGTAGTTTATTGAAATTTCTGAATGATTTTGGCCGGATGAATCCCATTTTTAACATTCGTTCACCGTAGATTATAGTGTAAGGCTGGCATACAAGTATAGCAGTGCCCGAAGTATTTCGTTTTTTTTTATAAAAAAATATTCATAGTTGGTACCTTAGTAGTTACTAGTTAGTACTGCCTAATTTGATATTTGATAGTATCAAATTTATATAAGAATAGGAACATCAAAAGGGAAAACGTAAAACGTAGCAAATCATTGAAGAGGATCGGTCAAAGAGGAATAATTAAGCTCTTTTCTTTATAACAAATTTAATTTTCACTCACTTTTGTATTTGTCTTTCGTTGGGTACTGTTGAACGAATGTTTCTTTACTTCCATCACAAGACATATAAATGATTTCTTTCTTTTTTTCAGTTGTTATACTTAACTGTTGACCAAAAACAAAGATAGCTTAAATTATCCGTGAAACAGAAATCAGTAAGAATATTATCATACTTAGTATATTTTGAAGTTTATAAGTATATAGTATGAATTATGAGTAGACTTTTTTTTGTTGGTGTAAATGTTAAGAATTATGAGTAAACTTGATCGGCCATAGACATACATGTTATTTTGTGATGGTATATCTACAAGATTCGATCCTTTTGTCCAAATGAATAATAAGAAACTTGCTTTTTTCCTATATAGCTACGCAAAGAAACTTCTCGTTAGAAGATAATAAACTTTATTTCTTAGCTCTTATGTGTGAAAACTATTGGAACTACTATATATAGAAACGATAGGTAACAGTGAAACAGCGAAATGGTCGAATAGTTCATAATCTGTATAAGCTTAAATTCTCTAAATTAAGTTGAAATGAGGAAATCTATAAGAAATTTTAAATAATTGGCAAACAGTATAGCAAAGTCTGATACTGAGATAAACCTGGTAACACCAAAACATTAAACGATAATGTATTTATGTTGCATTTACGTTTTTTTTTAAGTGTATACGGCGGTATATAATTTTTTAAAGCCACTCAACGCTAAAATTAGGAACATTCAAACGGGCTAGAACCATAATGATATTTGTTTGGGTCTAACTTCAAACATATATCACTGTTCAATACGTGAAGTAGCCCAATATAATTCTTGCAAAAGAACTGTTTGTCTCACAAAACTAAATATCGAAACGGATGTTTTCTACTAAATATATTAGATTTCAAAACTATAAGCTGCATTTGTATTAGAATATATAAAATGAATGGCTAATTTTAGCTCCACGTAGATGCATTCTTCTAGAAATCATTTGCTCTCATTTTATAAAAAACGAACGAAGTTAGAAGTGGAATGTAAGCTTAGTGTTCACTTTTTAAAAACAAAAGATAGCTGATTCCGACAATATTGGGAATGTTTAGTTGTGACTTAGACCTAATCTAATCAATTTTCATATTTTGCTAGGTGTTAGGTGACTCATCCAGATTTATGAATGTTCAACAGATAATAGCTAAATTGGCTTCTAGCCTATTATTTTATGTTATCCAATATTTAAACAAAAGAATATCGAGTAATGCACACAAAACTTTATATTAAGACGTTTGGATGAATTCTTAATCAAAACCATAACAAGTCATGTGATGTATAATCCTCCACGTAGTAACGTATGGAAGCATGTCAACATATATTTTTTGGCCAATGATTTTATTATAATTATCTTTGATCACCAAGATCATGTTGGGCCACCCAAGCCACGACTTTATAATGTAAAAGCAAAATCGTAAGAAACAAACACACTGTTTTGTTTCATACACTTAAATTAATACACCTCTCCTTCATCCATATTTTTCTCAAGATTCCAATTGTAAGGGAGTGAGTAAAGATCCGAGAACCTAAGTTCGATTTTCAACATTTTCTGTTTGTTTTTAAAACTCAGTTATACGGAGGATCTCGAGTCCAAATCTAAAGTTTTGCATGATTACGGCGTATGGAATGGAGTGGCTAAACTTTGTTGCTTAACTTTATATTTGTATTTGTTTAGTATTTTCCGTTCTCTGAGTCTTATACACTGGCATTCGAAAATCTAGATCTGTCAATTTGTGTTTAATAGAATAAGTATATCGAGTTAGATTCACACTGAAAAGGCTTAAAATACCATACAAAATGACAAATAATCCAAATCAGGGCTCCATTTGACCGAGCGGGTCAACTCGAATAATATAAACGTGTTAAACATTTTTCTCGTGGGGCTTCGAATAAACGAGTTGTGTGTGGACATGTACGGGTTTGGGCTCGTCTGCTTCAGATAAAAATAAATATTTGTCCGAAATTAATTTAGCACCCAATTCTTCATAGTAAGGTCATGTGATTTTTAGGATTTTTAGTTTAAACTGGCTGTGAAAAATATTCAAATTAATTGGTCAAAGAGGTTTAAAATCATATCCGAATACTAGTTCGTCACCGAACACCGGAATCCAAATGACAGTAGCATAAGTGTCCGTTCTTTAATCCAAATTTTACGACTTCAACAAATCTAGAATTTTGTTTTTAGTAAAAAAAATTTCATAAATTTACACACACACACATTATGCTGTACTCAGGACATTAAAGAATCTTCTGGGCCCAATTAGATTATCTTTAAAAAAAGTTTAGCAACAAAGTTGACAATCAAAACTCATCATCAACATTATTGGCCATAATCATTACGTACGGATACACATAACCATGATGTCTACCTAATTCTATATTCGAGTTTTGAAACTTATATACTAATTATCAGGAGAAAATTTGAAAACAGTGTTAACGAAATATAAATTTATGTAAACCTGTTTATAAAAAGTCCGTAAAGGAAGTATCTTGAATCGAATATCATGAAATGTCATAAAAAGGTAAAATTATTATGGCGTTAACAAAACTTAAATGAAACTGGAATGGTACACCACCTAAATTTAGTACTACATATGTTGTAAGAAATCCCACATATGACCGATGCATATTTTGAGTGAAAGAGAAAGATACGATAATCATTGGTCTTAACTTTTATTTAATTGGACAAAAGGAATCAGATTTTAGATCTCTGCATTGAACGGTCAAGATCGGATATTGTTTCAGGAGATTAAGATCCTACATATCCCACGTGCCTAAAAACTGTACCTTCTCTCTCTGTCAGACTCTTTCTCTATAAAAACCTCGGCCCACTCTTGTTGTGGACACTACACTAAATCAAAAGACAGAAAGAAAGAACAAACAAAACCTTCCGTTTCAAGAAAGCATCATTTTCTTTCTTTTGTGTGTGTCCGAAAATGGAAGATCTGGATGATGAGTACAAGAATTACTGGGAGACCACAATGTTCTTCCAGAATCAAGAACTCGAATTTGACAGGTACGTACTTCCAGAATCTGTTAAAATTTCTCCTTTTTAAAGTTGGTAACTAGTTAAACTGATTTAATTATTAAATAATGCAGTTGGCCGATGGAGGAAGCATTTTCGGGTTCCGGCGAGTCAAGTTCGCCGGACGGAGCAGAAACATTGCCGGCGTCTTCTAAGAACGTGGTCTCTGAGAGGAACAGACGGCAAAAGCTTAATCAGAGACTCTTCGCTCTCCGATCAGTCGTTCCCAATATAAGCAAGGTGTGATTCATCCCATTAATGGTTTCTCTTTATTAATTTAACCAACTGTCTCTGTTACATTATTTTTTTCATCCAAATAATTTAATACAAAAAAGTCTCGTCATTAGAAAATATTTTTGGTCAACAGTAATTGAATAATCGAAACACTTTCTTCCGAAGAAAATAAAACTACATGTGTATTCAATCTAGTTAAACCAAATCCAACCAACGTTAAATAAAAAAACAAACCAAATTCTTATCCTCTAACAGTGAGACCATATGTGACCAACGTAAAATGTAAATAAACTACACTTGTAAATATACGTGTAATGATTTGATTGTAATTAATTAAATTATACTTATATATACTTGTATATTTAGTTGGACAAGGCATCTGTCATCAAAGATTCAATAAATTATATGCAAGAACTTATGGATCAAGAGAAAAGGCTAGAAGCAGAGATCAGAGAGCTGGAAACACGATCTACATTGCTTGAAAATCCGATAGGAGATTACGATTGCATCAATAATTTCCTTGAAAATCAACAGCAAGATCTCACAGACATTAATGTCCAAAGATCAAAGAAGTTCAAAAAAATGGATTACAATACTCTTGGGTCATCAAATACTAGAGTTCATAATCACTCCCCCATCATCGAAGTTCTCGAAGTAAGTACTATGCAATTTTTCTGGTTGTACATTTCTTTTGGGTTGAAGTTGATTAATTTCAAATTAATTATTTTTTAAAAATGAAAAGATGAAGGTGACATGGATGGGAGAAAAGACAGTAGTGGTATGCATAACATGTAGCAAAAAGAGAGAGACAATGTTGCAGCTTTGTAAAGTGTTGGAGTCTTTGAATCTCAACATTCTCACTACTAATTTCTCTTCTTTCTCCTCTCGTCTCTCCACCACTCTCTTCCTCCAGGTCACATTCTCTTTCTCTACTCTTTCATCTTTTTCTTACAATTTTGATTCTCCATTATTTTACAAATTCAAAAAAAAAATGTATATTTGGTGGATCTACTACATTTGTGTTAACAAGCACAGTATAGTGAAATGTAAGTCATAATTTGAGGTCAAAGTTGTGTCTCTTGCGACAGAAAACTCTATACGCGTGTACAACAACACATTTTCTTGTTTTGGTTGACGCATTTGCGGTGATCAGACCACAATACTCGATTCGAGAAGATATATATTATACTACAATCAATTTAGAAAAAAATATTGTTTAGATCGATATGTTAGTGTTAGTTAGCTGTAAAACTAGTTTATGGCATTTTGTTGGCCTAAACATATTTGTCCACTTATCCTGTCACAAACTATATACTATATTTTACACCCCCAAAAAATCTATTTATACCAGATTTAAATATTCTTATAATCGTATATAATTTCTTTTTGGTGATTTCGAAGAAGAATGCTCGTCTGACGGCACGTAGACAAATCCCCTTAGGTGTACATCAATCAATCAATCACTATGTGAATTAAAAAACATACGACTAGTAAAGTCGATTGTTCATTTTTTTGGTAAAAGAAAATAAGCTGTCTCATTCACTCATTCAGCATACAACAGTACCCAAAAAAATTGTTGTTTTGAGTTAATTTTTTCGAAAAACCACTCTCATATTCTAAAGGGTAACCTTTAGACGGACCCATATAATTACTACTTTGTTCCTACCTGTCTCCATTCACGTTACACCTTGATTACTTTTCTTATAACCTTGATAGTATTATATTAATACTATCCTAATCAATCAATTAAAGCTCCAATTATTGAGGTGGCCTCGAGCCCATCAGTTTCCTTTCTTTTTTCGAAATTCGCCTTGACTTTGTTTTCGGGGGCTAGATTCTATCAAAAAGCTTATAGCTAAAAAGCTTAATGTCATACTCCAATCTCCATTAGACAATTAGAAAAACTTAGTTTAATTTGTGTGTTAAACCTAGGTGCCTCGTGTCGCATAAATCGTCGTCCAAACGTATATTAGCACCAGAAAAACGTGGCTATTAATGACCTCACGCGCTTCAACGTTTGTCCTTTTTCACAGTGGCTGTTTTAGCACGTGGGTTTTTCATTTTCAACACAACAATAGTAAAATGCCGGCTGAAATAAATTACAATAGCCAATTAGCAGTATTTTTTTTTGTCTATTTTCCATAAATTTGTCAAGTATTCTTGCTGTTTATTTCAAATGAGATGATAAGTGTTTAAAGTAAAACTAGTACATGGTTCACATAAGATCTTTACTCTTAATAATCCCGGTTCTGTAAGAGTTATTGTTTCAATATAGTTTCTCTCTATCTAATTTATTATAGTCCATTATCGAGACGTTTTAAAAAAAAAACGAAATTACACCGTAGTTACTAAAATGCTATTTTCGTGATCTAACATTCTATTTTCTGACAATTTGGTTATAGTAGTATGTCGTAGGTTGGAAAAACCAAACGAATAGAATAATATTTTATGTTGTTTTCGCCCATCTTTATAACATTAGAGTTTTTAAAGATTAATATAGTGAGACGCTAAAAATACAGTAAGGTAGACCAGTGAGAAAAGGAGTGATGGAGAGTTGGTGAGATCTTCTTACTCCAATCATCTTTTACTAAAAAAGGTGTTATCATTTCATTTTCTAACCTGTCTTTATTTGTCGTTTTTTTCAAATTATATAAAAGCAATGATTTACCCTTTTTCCATGAAGAATTATTATATTACCTGTCTTGTAGTATACAAGTATACAACAAATTTATGAGTCATAGTTTTCTTTTATCATTTTTAAAAATTAAATTAAAAAGAGTCAACTAAAATGGAGATTTTCTGCGATCGTCACGATTAGAGTGTTTGATATGCGTTTCTTTATGTTAGTCTATGACTTTATAGTTTTGGTTAAATTAAACTTAATGCTGAATATGCAGGCAGATGAAGAAGAGAGGAGTACAGTAGAGATAAAGATACAAACGGCAATTGCAGCTTATAATGATCCAAGTTGTCTCGTCAACTTCTAATTTCTTTCTCTTTTTCACTAAAATCGGTTTTTAAGCAATATTTGTGGAGATGTATTGTTGTAAGAGGGTACTACTGTAAGGTTGTTTATTTGCGCTTCAAAACATCTGATGGGTATTGTAATAAACTTCTTTGAAACTTATAAAATCCCTTCATGAAATTCAGAATTATAATTTCTAATGATCTTAAGTTTGGCAACAAGCTTGTGAAGGAGATAAGTTTACAGTTTTATTGAAGCTAAACCAGACCATATGTAAGAAGCCTAAATCTTGTAATTTTGAGTAAGAGTGGAAACTAATTGGAAAAGGGGCTAAAAGAAATGTAATGAAACAGAGACAAAAAATTCTATAAAAGAAAACCCATTTTTATATTTTTTTTCTGGGATTTATTTGATGTTTAAATGACACATACAAAGTTAATAATACAAAAGCTACACGAGTCACGAGGTATTCTTAGACTAAGTTCCCAAAGAAAGAATCTAACAATACCAAAACTTCTGCAAGAGATCTCTTTGTTTTGTTTACTTTTTCTCCTTGATCTCTGCTATTGGAACATACACTACAGAGTCTTCTTCAGGTAAAGAGGAATAAGACTTGCCTATCTTTTTACGGCCTTTGGGTGTTTTAAATCTTTCAAGCCTCTGCGTCACATCCAAAACTTTGTTTTCAGCCCTACAAAGCATCTCCATCACTGCTTCAAATTCTTCCTCTTCCGTCAACTTGCTCTCTGTCTCTGTCTCATCCTCTAGAGACGCCTTTAAGCTCATTTCGCTGCTTAGCTCTTCATCTGGCTCTTCATGTGGCTGAAACACAACAAGAACAAATAACTTTAAGAAAATCTAAAACTTCTCCAAAACCAGTGGTCAAAGTAATTTCAATGACTAGTTAATGTTCTATAAACTTTATTTTGGCAAGAAGTGATAAATTTTATCATACCTCTAACGAAGAGTCTTTCTGCTCCATATATTGTTGACTTTCATCTTCTACAGGTGTAGGCAAGGAGACAATGGCCTGTTGAATTTCCTCCTGGTCCTCTTTACAGGGAGAAATTGTTGTCTTATTCATACCAGAATCAATGAATCCAGGCGGAACAGTCTCGTACATGGTGGTATCTTGAATTTCATCTGCTTCTGTGTTATACTCCATGATAGTCTCTTCCATGGTTTCTTGAATTTCATTTGTTTCTGTGTTCTCCTCCACGACAGTCTCTTCCATGGTTACTTGAATCTCATCTGTTTCTGTGTTTTCCTCCATGACAGTCTCGTCCATGGTATCTTGAATTTCATTTGTTTCTGTGTTCTCCTCCACAACAGTCTCGTCAACAGTATCTTGAATTTCATTTGGTTCTGTGTTTTCCTCCATGACAGACTCGTCCATGGTATCTTGAATTTCGTTTGTTTCTGTGTTCTCCTCCATGACAGTCTCGTCCATGGTATCTTGAATCACATTTGTTTCTGTGTTTTTATCCATGACTGCTTCTGGTCCAGAATCTGCAGAGAATGCCTTAGAATCCTCAGGCTGTTTCACACTCTCCGTCTGTAAATAGGAAAAGAATGGCCAAATGATTGATCTCATGGTAAGAAGTTTCTAAGTTTCTGAAGGAATCCAGACAATGTTCATATGTGAGAATGAAGCAAGTAACGAGCTATTTACCCTCCTATTCCTCAATGCCATATACCGTGCATTCTTGAACCATTTGCTGACCTGAAATATGAAATTTAAGCACACAACCAGCCAAAACAATACTAAGGAAATCAATATTGGTTAGCTATATGAATGAGCCTAATAAGCTAAGTGTTACCTTCTCTGGGTCAAGACTCAACTCTTTTGAAAGACTATCCCTCACAGCTTTTGAAGGAAGCTCATTCTCTGCAAACACCTGACGTAGCTTCTGGTACATTTATACAAACAATTTTAAACTTAGTAATAGATTTTTTTCTCTTTATTCTTACGGTAACTTCACATAAGAGACTAAACACAGGGAAGTAGCAATTTCAAACCTCAACTGCAGCCCTTGGGAGTCTGAACATCGGCCTTCGACCACCTTTACCTTCTACAGAGACAGAATCTCTCTCTTTCCGTTCCGCTATTTCTACAACATCTTGATCTTTCTTACTGTTTCCACACATGGTTACAAGTGTGCTTGCTGCATCAGATTCTTTTCTTCTCTTCCTTCTCTCACACGGACCCCAGTCTTCGTCTTCACTACCTGGCTCTTGTAAACCAGCATCCTTTCCAAACATTTCCTGATACAAAATATAACCACCAAAACAATCATCAATAACAAAATTAACCGAAGCTTATCAACATTTTAAGGGATTTTGAAATCCATGGATGTTGTACTCACATGGTATAGTTTTGTGTAGTCAACAGTCCTCCGTTGTCTTGGCCCACTTACAGCTTCTTCATTACTTGTTTCGCATAACTCCATCATATTGCTATCGCCTTCCCATGATCCTGTTGAAAGGGCTTCACCATCAGAAGCTAAACTCACGCTAGATGAATCGCTTTCTCCATCATCATCACCACCACCATCATCACTAATGCTTCTCCTGGTACTTGCTACGCTGTTTTCCTTCGTTTCGGGATCATAATCACCATCCTCAGAGTCATCCGAAGGCCAATCCACTTCGGTGTTAAGAGCAGCTTCAGATCCAATAGGAAGACTAGCTTCTTCGTTGAAGATATCCTTATCCATTAGAAAAAATTGCACAAGTTTCAAAAACTAGAAGAGTAAAGCAGAGTTATGACAGCAAAGTGTCTCTATCTCGTTTCAAACAAAATGCAACACTCTGGTACTTGCCAAAGGTTTTTACCTGCCAGTTGCTATCCACAGGGAAACTTGTTCCTATCTGCGCATTCATTGAGTCGAGGATTTCAATTTTGCAATCACAAAATTTGCAAAACCATCCCTGATCTCCAGGAGGTACTGTTGAGATTATTAAAAAAAAGAATGAGACAAATAACCAGGTGTGTTTACTCTAAGACAATATGTATGTATAACGTAATAGATAGGCAAAACATACTGCTCTCTGTTTCCAAAGGAGGGTCAAGACACATCTGGTGAAATGCACGATTACACGTTCCATCACAAAGTATTATATCATTGTCCACAGAAGCTTCTCGAGAATTGCATGTCGCACAAAATATCTGCAAATGGTAAAACCTCATCAAGCAACTCTCCAGGGCAGTTTCCAGTATCAACCAAGTAGACATGAATTAGATAATAAGCACATAGTGCAAACATGACTATAATGAAAGCGAATAGATAGAGATTTGTTTACATGGTCATGATGAATAGATCCATCTGCAGCCATCACTTGCTCTTCAATGCATCCCACCGAGCTAAGCACATCCAACTGGCGAATGGCGTCGCGTAGTCCAAGCTTGCAGTTTAAGATCTGTTGCCGTGCTCTCTCAAGCTCCTTGTATGGTCTTATCTTTTCCCGGCTGAAGAAAACACAGATATAAGGGTCAAACCACATTAATTGTTTGCAGCTAAATAAGGCCATGGTTGTTTCTTCACATTTGTGCTTGCCTTTCCATTTGAACTTTACAAAATGATAACTAGATTACTATAAACATGTAAGCGCAAAACGCAAACGCAAAGGCCTAAGGCGGATATAGGAATAAATGTTCGGTTTGGAAACAAAGAAAAAGCTTGTATACGCGTAAAAACGTCTATAGATTCAGAAGTATTCATATGGTAATATATCCAAAGAAATCATAAAACTCCAAAACTTTTTCACACAAAAAACATTGAGTCAAAAGAGAGTAAATTCAAAATGTTGTACCTCTGACCTTTCCAACCTTCAGTGGCATATGCATCAATAAGATTCTGCTGCATCTTCATCTTAATAAGCAAATACCTTGTTCTCCTCTGCAACCGCAATGCTTCATCTACCTCAACCTTATTATCCTTTTGCTGTCTCTTACTTTTCCTCTTCCTTGTTTTCTTAACCTCCTCCTTCTCCACCTCCTTGCACTGAACAAATCCTCGAGCATTCCTCTTCTTGGTTGGTTTTGAACAGATTTCTTCTTCGGCTTTGCGCTTGTTTCGCTTATAGTTTCTCTTATTTGACGTTTCTTTTCCTTTCTTCACAAAAGATGAGAGCAAAGTAGACTCAATTCTCTCAACTGAAACACAAGCCTTTTCGTTTTGTTGCTTGATTCTCCCCTTTGTTTCACTCTCCTCCATATCAAGCTCCTCGAACACAGAAGCTTACTCCTCTTAGCAAATCATCTCATAACATATAAAGATCTTTACCCTAAACATTCAAAAAGCAATCCTTTATCAGAATCATATCAACAATTCCAATTTGAGTAAAAATCAAAACTTTGAATCCTAGTTTCCCATTTATTGACATTCCACAGGGGAAAATGACTGAAGAATCAAGTCTTAATACACATTTATGACACTGCTAAATTCATACATGATTTCGAATTTTAATTGTTTCTGATTGACAAGATAAAGAAACAGATCGAGCATTAGACTAATCAAATCAACTTTCGTCTATAGCACTAATCTTTTCACTATGCTTGTGACCCAAAACATAACGAAAATTGGGAGGATAAATTCTGTAACTAACCTAAACCTAAGGAATCGTAGCTCCTAATTCAGCGGAAGAAGCTTAAGCAATACAAAATTGAGAAAGCCTAATAGAATAAGCAGAAACCTGGAAGGAGAGTAAAGAGGTGGGGATTGAGGATTGCAGGAGTGAAATCAATCACGGCTTAAGAAAGGTGAAGCCAAAAGTGAAGATCTTTCCGAAAAAGGAAATGGGAGATTCTGAGGTAATTGCTTCGGCGGGGATTGAGTCACCGGCGGCGACTTGAGAGGGTGCTATCAACGGTCGGGTTTACGTCACTCTCCGTTCTCTTTGATACTTTACTTTGCTAATGCGCCCGACTATTTTTTATTTTCATTTAAGGTCCCTGTATTTGCGCTGTTTGTTTCAATTGTCTTGTGGTTTTGGAAATTACACTTTTACGCCAGCTAATTTTTCCTTTTCGGTCGCGAATCTTGAGATTTATTTCGCTTTTTCAGTATTTATGAATACAGACGCGTTTTGTGCAAATTAATAATTGGACTTCTTGCATTATTGTCTACTCAGCCCATTACAAGGTTAATTCGGGCCGAATCGCTTACATAAGCCCATTCAGATCCAGAAAATCTAAAATATCTAATTTAAGAGGTCAGGTCGGGTCGGGTCGGTCGGATATATATGGTCGGCTAAAAGCCAGTGGTCGGCAAAAAACCGGTGAGTAGGTTCTTTTGGTATTTGGAACTGTTAGCCGACCATAAATAAAAAATCGAATCTGGATAAAACTAAACTAAGGTTAAGCTAGCTTTATACAAGACTTACATCAGTGTAGCTTATAAAAAAGTCATAGTTTTCATCACATCCAAGATTTATTCTGATTTGTATGAAAAGAATATTAAAAGAATTAGGCTTCACCGGGTAATGCATGTTTTAGATTTGCATGTATGGTGAGTATCCAAATGATCATATACCTAAAAATATTAATTGATAATTATTGTTTTATGCCACTAGTCTATCTAATTTGTTTTGTCTTGTTCATGTAGGAAATTTAATAGCTCTCGCATGATCAAGGTGGAATAGATCAACTTGACTTACTTGAGAAAGATGTACTTGAACCATGCACACCACATGGGTGGATGCGAAGATAAGAACAAAAGCTAGCCATAAAACAAACTTTGGTATTTCTCACATAATTCACACATTGACTTGGAAATAATCACCGACTATCAATTTTGTGGTGTATAACTTGATGATTGCGAACAAAAAACAAAAACCAAAAATATAACTTTATGTTTCTATTAAATGGGATGCCTCATGCTGGCATTACTCGGAAATGCTATTTTAATGACATGTAGGGCTAAATTTATTATTCTTTTTTCTTGACATGCGAGGGTCATATACATATGAGAAGTCTTGTTGCTTTGCAAAATTATTGTAATCCCTTCACATCCAAATGATGGGCTATAGAGACAAACCGAACAAAGATTGTCTGCTAATGCACATTTTATAGCTATAAAGAATACTTTCGGTCCTTGCCTTTTAAGATGATGAGATACTATGTGACATGTACGATGTCGATGGCCTAGTCTGATCTAATTTTAGCAGGATTAGTTTATTTATTTTAATTTATGAGTCGGATTAAGTTTTCCTTACCTTTACTTCACTTATAATTTTTTTTCGTAGAGGATCTATTAGAAATATGTGTTTAATCCGACTCATAGAATAAAAATAAGAGTTGGAATAAATATTTTTTTTTTTTTTTTTTTTTTTGTTAAAGGGCCTTCAGAGTTGGAATAAATATATAAATCAAAATCTAAAATTTCTGTTGCTTCCAATTAGTTATGACCAAATCTTAAATTATAAACAGGCATGAATGAGAGTACACTCGGGCTTAAGAAGTTTGTAGTTAGTGAGTTGCTTTCACCTAATTTTCGGAAAGAGATTAATATATAATCAGTTAGTCACAATGTGTATTACATTCCAGTTGTCGGGCATTTTAATTTGTAATGGAGTAATAAAGTTCAATGATTGCAATTGATGATAAGTTAAAAAGCCAAACTGTAGTTATAACTTCTAAACAATTTAACGTCTCTTAAACTCTGAATAAATTGGTTTGCCAAAAGAAAAAACATGAAAAGAACATGTTCTAAAACTTCTGGATTTTGTTATCTACAACCATAGAGATATGGTTGATTGAACTTTCTTAGAATTCTTTCAAATCAAACTTTTAACCGATTAACAAAATGGTAATGAAACTAGAACGTATCAAACAAATCAAACTTACACGGGCAGAAAATGAAAGACGTAAGAAGAACATTTTATTTGAGGTGATGTATAGACAATCACAATGTTCTCTTTCTCCATCAGACAAAAATGGAGGTGATGAAGACGGATCCACGTGTAAGATTTCATGTGGCGTAGAAGAATAGAGTCGACGTTGAAAACGATATTTATGAAATAGAAAAACCTATTTGTGGACCGACTCTTACCAACAACTCTCCGGCTCTTTTAAGTTGCATCTAATTACCCCAATCATTCGTGCATTCCGTCAAGATATAGTAAAACCTCTATAAAACAATAATGTTGGGACTTTGAAATTTTATTATCTTATAGATTATTATTTTATCGATAAAACAATAATTATTTTATCGATAAAACAATAATTATTATTTTATAGAAATATTCTATCAAAAACAAGAAACTTTATAAAATATATTTTTTCAGATTTTTTATTCAAATTTTCCTTATACTTTGTTATTTACATATTTCATGCTCAGAAGTTCAAAGTCTATAAGAAATTATGTCTACTGTTCTTAATGGTGAAGATGAAGTTGAAGATGATGAGGAAGGACATGTGCAAGTAGTTACACGTAAGGATGCAATTGTGGCTTCGAGAACTCTTCACAACTTTTGGCTGCATGTTGAGAATACATCTCCAGAAATTGTAGATGCAATAAGAAAAATTCGAGATGAGCTCCAACGGGAATCCAATTTTCAGAAAAGACAAACTACATTGGAGTCATATTTTACTAAATTGTCTTAGATATATATGCATTAGTTTTATAATTATTATCTTAGCTTATTGTTGGGACTATATTTTTACATAGGAGTTTCAAAAATATTATTGTCTTATCATCTTATCGCATTATGCTATTTTTTACATGGCCCGAGTTGGGACCGGAGAAAAATATTATCTTATAGTGTTTATTGTTTTATCGAGTATTGTTTTATAGAGGTTTTACTGTAATATGACTTTTCAAGTCCACGAAAAAATATATTATCACAAAATAATTATTGCTAAAAGAAAATTATTTTAAGTACTTTATGGGACTATCTTGATGCCTGGTCTTGTTTTATTATCTTCTGTAATTGAATATAGATTATTGGTAAAGACTCTATAATGGTCCACATAGATTCAGTGATCGGCTCCAGTTTTGTAGACTCAATGTTGGAGCGACTTTTTGTAAAATGTTTTAGGTCAAATGCTATTCATATAGTACCAAGAATTCAGTAATTTCCATGAAGACAACATACAGTAGTTTCTTTGAACACCCTACACGTAAATTTACGTTGAAGTCTATCTACATAGACACGTAAAGGAGACGTGTCGTTAAGGCTTACTTGGATAAGACTTTTTGCAACTTGTAAATCAAACTCGTGGCTAACGCCGCCACATCTGAAATTCGAGGAATATGCCTTTTACATATTTCTCACGTAATTAATTCCACTATATTTGAGTTTTGTTTACACTAAAATCGGAGTCTCACAGAACCAATATTTATCCTAGTGACTTGTAAGGCCACGCAAATCAATCTTTGTTTTCTTTTTTGTGCGAAACAGATCTAAACTAATAAGGATGTAGCACATGAGATCAGGAGATTTGCAACAAGAGAACAACAAAAAGTAAACGATTTTGCCAAAAAAATAATAATTAATGTTAAACTATACAGAGTGAGTAACAAGAAATATTAGTTTTTGGTTAACTAGACCAAACCCACTTCAACATGTTATCTCTTTTTTTTTTTTTTAATATGTATCACAAACACTTAAAGGATAAATCTAATTAAACAAAACAATAAAAGTACATAAAAATTATAATCAGATTTATGACTGAGTCATCGTTTATTCATACAACTTGAAGATTTTAAAAAATCAAAACTCAAAGTAAAATTAAAATCTCAATGATATAAGATAAATTTTATAATGCTATTGAATATTGACTACCTTATCAAACATGGAAAGAATGTATATATTCAAAGGATATTAACGAGTCGTTAACTATACAATCATTGGAAAAAGCGTATTACGTGGTAAATCAAACGGTAGTATATTATACACTTCTTTGAACAGTCATTTATTGAATAACAAAAACAGAATAATAATATGGTCAATGAAGAATAATTTAAGAAAAAAAAAAAAGAAGAAGAAGAAGAAGAAAAAAGAGTATTTAATTTGTATTTTGAGAGCTGGTGCTTCTTCATCATCTTCTCTTCACCACTTTGCTCCGACAGGTCACCTTTTTAGTTTGCTTTTCTCACGAAACAAACAAACTTCCTATTTTCTTCTTTATTCATTTCACAGGGTGAGAAAATTAATGGAGCTGCTGTGAAGAATAAAATTACAGAAAACCTTCTCTCTTTTTGCTTGGATTCGGAGAGAGAAACATAATTGATTCTCTCCATCTCTCTCTCTCCTATTTTATTGTGTTCCGATCTGATCGGAATTTACATTTTTCTTATCTTCCTTTTAGTTATCATTTCACTTTCAGGTCTCAATTAAATTTCTTCTTTCTGGTGTCAACGGAGGAATTTTCCGGTGGCAGCTTAAATCATTGATTTTTTTTATAATTCACGAAGAATATTTCTTCCTTCGTTGATTTCAATTTTGACAAAACCGGATTAGTAAAAACAGAAACTTATGGTTCCGTCAGAGATCGAGCCATCTATGTCGGAATCTGATAATCGTTTCGCCAATCTAAGAGGCGTACAGTGGCGCGTGAATCTCGGTGTTCTTCCGTTTCATGCTTCTTCCATCGACGATCTCCGCAGAGCAACAGCTGAATCTCGCAGAAGGTTAGCTTCAATTACATCAATGTTGGTTGGTGTCTGCCAAAAGTTTCCTAATTTTGGAATCGAGCAGAGTTTTTTTGGCTATTTTTCTGGGTTTAGCAAAAGGTTATTAATTTCCTATCTAATGTAGATATGCTGGTTTAAGGAGACGCCTCTTGATAGATCCACATTTAAGTAAAGATGTTCGAAATTGTCCTGATCTCTCAATCGACAATCCATTATCACAAAACCCAGGTAAAAAAAACAGCTTGAGTTTCATGTACATTGTTGCCTTTTGATTGCTGAGATTCTTGACTCTCTTATATGAAACCAAACCATGTCTAATGCAGATAGTACATGGGGTCGATTCTTTCGTAACGCGGAGCTAGAGAAAACATTGGATCAAGACTTGTCAAGATTGTATCCAGAGCATTGGAGCTACTTCCAAGCTCCTGGATGTCAAGGAATGTTAAGACGTATTCTACTCTTGTGGTGCCTTAAACATCCTGAGTACGGATACCGACAAGGTACAACATGTGTTATGTCTTTGAAAATGTAAACTTTAGTTTTGTAATGGATAATCTGACTTCATGTTTATTTGCAGGAATGCATGAGCTTTTGGCTCCGTTGCTTTATGTGCTTCATGTGGATGTTGATCGTCTCTCTGAAGTGCGTAAAAGTTACGAAGATCATTTCATGACAGATTCGACGGCTTATCATTCGAAGAAAGAGACATCACTTACAACTTCGACTTCAAGAAGTTCTTAGAGGATTTCACAGACGATGAGATCGGTGGTATTCAAGGAAACTCAAAGAAGATCAAGACTCTAGATGAGCTTGATCCTGAAATCCAGTCCATTGTCATGTTAAGCGATGCTTACGGAGCAGAAGGAGAGCTCGGGATCGTCTTGTCGGAGAAGTTCATGGAGCATGACGCTTACTGCATGTTTGATGCTCTCATGAGTGGAGCTCACGGTTGTGTCTCAATGGCTGGATTCTTCTCTTACACTCCAGCTATTGGATCACACAGGTTTACCTCCGGTTCTTGAAGCTTGCACTGCGTTTTACCATCTCTTATTGTTCGTTGATTCGTCTCTGCATAGCCATTTGGTGGAGCTTCGGTGTTTAGCCTCAGTACTTTGGTCTTCGTTGGCTACGAGTTTGGTTTGGGAGAGAGTTCTTGCTTCAAGATTTGTTGATAGTGTGGGATGAGATCTTCTCACCTGATAAAACTGCGAGAACAACAACGGATCATACAAACCAGAGCTTCAACATCTTTGATTCTCCAAGAGGAGCTGATCTCAGGAATGGCGGTTTCGATGATCTTGTGTTTGCGATCTTCTCTGCTCGCTACTGAGAACGCAGCTTCTTGTCTCCAGAGGCTGTTGAACTTCTCGGAGAAGATTGATGTGAGGAAGATTATTGAGAAAGCTAAGTCGTTACAAGGTTTGGCTTTGGATGATGATGTGAGATCATCAGCATTGTCGATAAACGATGTCTTTGATCATCAGAGCATCAGTCCTGCGATACCTGCGAGGACTAACAGCTTCCCTTCCGGTTCCACTTCGCCTAAATCTCCGTTGATCATTGCTCCGCAGAGCTACTGGGAGGAGAAATGGAGAGTTTTAACCGCAGAGGAAGAGAAGAAGACTCCTCCTACAACGCAGAAGAAGAGGTCATGGTTCAAGGTGAAGAGACTCTTCAGAGCAGAGTCTGAGCCAGCGAACAGCGTTGCCAAGACAGTAAGTGAAGCCAAGGTAGCTTCAGTGGCACGTAACTTGCTTGAGGATTTTAACCGGCAGGTTGTTTCTGAGGAAGCTGAGGAAGTACATGTTGTGGTGAACAATGAAGATGGTTCTGTTCAAGAAGCAGAGGAGAGGCTTATAGACTTTGAGGCTGGTGGTGGTGAAGAGAGTTTAGTGATCGAGGAGATTTCTTCTGATGTCTTCTCAGATTCGAACAGTCCTCTCAGAGATTCAAACTACATCGAGAATGATTCAGATAGTAGTACAGAGACGAGTCTGTTGTTTCCTATTAAAGAACAAGAAACAAGTGTAGTAGTAGATTCGGTTCTTAATCAAGAAACAGTTATAGATCAAGAAACAAGCGTAGTTGATTCGCCGCTTCCGGTTTCTTCTCAACCGGGTGTTGAGTTTCCGGTAACTCAGTCTAACGACGAAGAGGACGCCGTTGTCAAGGAGCGTAGTAAGGTTGTACCGGGAAAGTTCCAGTGGTTTTGGAAGTTTGGACGTAATCTCACTGGAGAGGAGGCAAGATCGAGTGGTGTTGAAAGTAGTAAGAGTGATTTGGTTTGCTCTTCTTCCTCTGAGTCTGATTCTCCTCCGCAGGCTTCAACTTCGAGCAGCAGAGGAGAGACAGACCAGAATGTGATGAATACTTTGAAGAATCTTGGCAATTCTATGCTCGAACACATTCAGGTAAAGACTCGCTCTCATTTACTGAGCTCTTTCAGATGAAGATAGCAAATCAAAGGTTTTGATGATTTTGACCATATGTTGTTCAGGTGATGGAGTCGGTTTTCCAGCAAGAAAGGGTACATGTTCAGGGAGGATTAAGGGAGAATATATCTAAGACCAGTTTGGTCGGAAAGGGACAAGTCACAGCCATGACAGCTCTCAAAGAGCTTCGAAAAATTAGTAATCTTTTGTTGGAAATGTGATGGATCCCTTCGATTCTTCTTTTGCTTTACTCTCTCTCTCTCTGTATATATATAGGACATTGGATTCTTATTTTGTGCTTACTACACTTCGAAAAGACTTGAACACTCGGAACAAAGTTTTGGCATAAGAAAAACACACGAAAAAGTAAACGGCATCTCACAAGTGAAAGAGAAAAGTAGGGCGTGGTAGAATACAAAGTTCAGCTTCAGTACGATGATGCGTAACCGAAGCTACCGGCTTTTCTCCCCATAAGTGAAAGTATCATCATGTGTCCCGCTGGAGTTTTAGATCCATCAGACCATCCGTACTTGGCAAGAAACTGATCTACAAACTCTAATGATAAAATGATACAAATCCCTCCAGCGTCATAGTGAATAAAATAAAAGGAGAGACATTGCCGTTTTAATTCTATTAGACATGCACCGAAGTAGCTAGCCACTGAAGTTAACAAGAGTCTGGAATCAGCATTTTGAAGTAGTGAAAGGATGAAATTTCTTACACATGAATCGATCTCGATGATTACAAAAGGACCAAATAACTAATACCTTGCACAAGAGCTGATTCTTTTTTCTTATACTGAACCGGTGGAAATCGCCGGTAACTTCCTCTTGAAGCTTTGGCTGTCTTTAACCCCTCACTAACTTCACTGGGAGGAGGAAGCGGCTTTGAATACCAACCCCTGCAATTTTGATTCGAACCTTTTAATAAAATATTTGGAGTATTAGACACTGAAATTAAGTAAAGTTTCAATAAAGAAATATGGATTTGCACACTTCATGGGTCTCACGCGTTAAGGTTGACATGGATCGATTTGGTCTTGTGGAGTGGCAAAGGAGCTGGAATGCGTTCTGTAGCTAAACGCTAACGCTAACGCAAACGCCTTTAAAAGATGAAGAAACATCCTAAAGTTAAGGAAAAACAAAAGTATAAGAAGCGAAAAACATCCAAACGAAAAAAAAACTTATTATCAAGGTGCGTGATCAGTTTGATGTTTTCTGTCAAGCAAAATTCTTTGGAGCCAATTTTGTACAAGGTCTGAAAGTCAAACCTTTTGAGTTTTCTATGTTTCTTTTTAATTAACACTCAATAATACTTTTGTATGTGGGCATACAAATCAAAAATCAAAAGAGTAAAGTTTTATTTTTGTAGTCGTTGCATGCTATGAACAAGGAAACTCTTTTGATGAATCCTTGGTGACCATTTCGATGGATCGGTGCATTACAATTAAATTCCTCATCACGCATCATAAGACGTAATCTTGTAAAATTAAAATTAAAATTAAAATAGAATAAGTTAGTATTTCATCAATCTAGTAGTGTCTATAAATTGAATAATAAAATGTACTCCCAATGCGACAAAGACTACTAGATTGATGAAATACTAACTTATGGGAAAATTGGAATTAAAGGATGTTTTGTATGTATGTTTGGTGATCTACACCTTTTTTTTTCTACTTTGGGGGATTAGTCTTTATATGAGCTTAAAGTACAAATATACCCTAACTAATCAAAAACTATAAATTTTTCATTAAATATATATTTAATAAACAAAATATATAAAATTTAGGGTTTATTGTATGTGAAAAAGTTTTTACGTTCTTCTTCACTTGTTGAGGCGTTAACCAAATAACACGGATTGCACCATTGCCCTAACTCCACTTCTAGCAGAAGTGTGATTAACCCTAACTCAAGGTATTTTATTCTACTCTTGTGAAGATTTTGCATTCATAATTAAACTTGTTTCATGAAACTGTTATTTTCCCCTTAACGATCGGTTTGAGAGTGTTCGTTTCGTCTGATTTTCGCCTAACTCTGGCTCGTCTTCTGTTAATTTTCCACTCAATATAGGTATGGAGAACGAGTTTCCTAGACGTCTGTTTGCTGCAGGAAATGAGCCAGAAGTGGATAAGATAAACAACAGTTGCAGAATGTCAATTCTGACCAAAATAAAGGCTGCCATGCCAGAAGAGTACAATGAACTGAAGAATGATTCTGTCTTTGCCAATATAATAGCACTGCATGAAAACAATTTGGGATATTCAGCTCGACTGATACATAGCATGATGTGTAGGCAATTGATTACAGAGAAAAAATATGAGATATGGTGTGTGTTTGGAGGGAGGCCATTGCGATTTTCACTTCAAGAGTTTTATGCAGTAACAGGACTCAAATATAAAGATGAGGATGGGATCAGGGATTCAGAGGAATGGAAAGATGATAATGGATTTTGGAGCAAACTGCTGAAACGCAAGGACAAAATTTCCATCAAGATGTTGCTTGACAATCATCTTCCACGTGTTAAGGTGTGGAATAATATAGACAGAATCAGATTTGTGTATGTCTGTGTAATTGCAGGATTGGTATTGGCAAAGCATGAAACAAAAGAAATCCCACACAAATACATTAAGCTGGCAATGGATATTGGTAAAGTTCAGTCTTATCCATGGGGTCTTGACGCTTTTGAGTTGCTGGCTGACTCCATCATAGAGGTACAAGGTAGCTTGAAGAAAAAAGGTAGCTATGTTCTGAATGGTTTTTCTTATGCATTTCAAATATGGGTTATGGAAGCAATCCCCAAAATCGGATCCATCTTGGGGAAAAAACTAAATGATGAATACGCGGAAGGTCCTCGCTGTTCGAATTGGACCGGAGCTGCAATAGCATTTTATGATGATATTATTTTTCTGGAGGAAAATTTCGAAATGACTATGAGTATGACTTTACAAAATTCTTATTTATTTTTCCTTAAACATTTTCAATCAGCTTTAGACTGATGCTTACATTGTTTTACTTTTTTCAACCAGGATGTTATTTATCCGTACATCTCTTTTTCTGGAAGTTTGGATTTGTGTGAGTCTTCTGATTTTGCATGGCCTAAAGAAACTAGAGATGCTACGGTTGATTATCTGAAAGCAGTAATCCAATCGGGGAACGGTTTAGAAAACCATGTTTGGGGCAGTGTGGAAACAGTAGAAACCATTAAAAATGCATTTGAGGAAGGAGTAGAGAACAAGGAGAAACTCGAAAATGGGGAACCAATTACTGATGACATTCCAGTTTCTGGTTCTAAGAGGGCTAAGAGAAAGATTTTTGATGAGGGAGCCATCAAACGAAAACAGAAAATACTTTGCCAACGAGTAGGAGAAAATCATGGAGGTTTTAATGAAGATTTGAAGTCTTTCATTCAAGGTTTCTTTAAGGGTGTTGATGAGTGGTTGCTGAACCTAGAGAATAGTTTTAAAGAGCGGTTAATGAACTTAGAGAATAGTGTTTCACAAATTAAAGAGTCACTCTCTACAGTTGGAACTAAAAGAACCACAGAGAGATTCCAAGCTTCAAAAGTCTCCACTTTCTCAAATTCTCAAAAAAAAGCGAGGGTAAGTATTGAGGATGAGGTTTTTCCAAGTCAAACATCGAAGAAGAAAGAACCTACTCATTGTTTTCCAAACGTAGAAGATATACTTTTGAGTCAGCCATTCGATCTAAACCGCACTTTGGATAGACATGATTCTCTACAAGAAACAATGGGACACCTATCTCAAGATACTCATGTAACCGGGTTCGATGCTACCCAAGGAAGAAATTATGGCCCGAACTCAAAGATACCATTATTGGAAGATGAGCATTGGTTGCAACCACTTAATAGTGGACGATCAACATATCATCCTCTTTCTTTTGACAGTGAACCTAATATCACCAGAAATGACTATGGAGCAGACTATCCATTGTTGCATGTTTCTGAAGATTGTTGGTCCCGTTTGATAGATTGGTCTAGTGGAGAAGAAGAAAAAAAAAACCGGTAAGTATCACTTGTTTTCCAAACATTATTATATTTCATATTTCATGCATATGAATAACATTTTGCTGATTTCTTTGCAGGAAGCTACAGCTTGGCCCAACTGTTCTTAGGTTTAAGTTACTGGATCGTATACTTGCGCGGCATAAATCATGGTTTCGAACTGAGGTGCGTTTTAAATCATTATTTGTCTTAAATTGTTGTGGTAGATAGTTTGTTTAAGAATTGTATATGTTTCTGCAGGATATGGATGCGATGATGTACATATTCCGGGAGAGGACAACTTTGGGTCGATTGAAAGACGCTCGTGCAGGTTTCATGAACTGTATGTTCGGCATGCAAATCGCAAATGAATACAACAAGTTTTTGGAAAATAAACGACAATATCAACTGCCGAGGTTTCTCCTAGCTTACGGAACCGGTGAGCTTCCTTCGCATGGAAGAACCAGAAAAAGATGGGCACTTGACCTAGACCGTATCTACACCCTGTTAAACATTGGAGATTGTCACTGGATTTCGTTGTGCATAAGCTTCAGTCAAAGAACAATTCATGTCTTTGACTGTTCAGGTGTGGACAACAGAAAAAACGTGGAGGCCTTTAAATTCCTCATTCCTCGTATCGTCAAGGCAGTTCAACCAGGTGCAGATGCTAAACTACTAACTCTGACTCCATATTCTATCATCAACGCTCCAGTGAAACCCGGACTTAATAAGTCTAAAAAAGATTGTGGAGCGTATGCGCTCAAGTTTATTGAGTGTCAGGTGCTTGGATTGGACTTGTCGTTAATAAATGATAGCAACATTAGAGAGGCAAGGATGAAAATTGCTAGTGATCTATGTGAAGCTGCAACTGACCCTATTCTACAAGAGCGAATGTTGCAGTACAAGCCTTCACAATTTGACGATATCATACCTGTGGAGATCGATTGAAGTTAACAAATCTTTGTTGCTTGCCTTCTTTTTTAATTGATTTTATTTTCTCCATTACTTTGTTACTCTATTTGTGTGCTTTTTTTTGGTCTTTCAATTTCATATATCAATGTCTTTTGAAATAATCGAGTAGTCAAGTTTCTCTGTTTCTCTCCATTGTTGGTCTTTTAATCTTTTAATCTTAGACTTGGATGATTTTGTGCTAACTTGTATTGCAATTTGCGGATGCGTTATAACTCCAAATGATGAAAAGTTATCTTCTGTGAATTCTCCGAGATGTTATCTTTCCATAGACATCTCAAACGTGGTCAAAATAATTTTTCTCCGGCTGGAATCGTCTTCCAAAGTAGGCTTCGCACACACTGTTTTCCTGAGAATAAATTGCAGGTTTCTCAGCAATTTCTTGGCCAGGAAGCAACGCTTGTAAAATGCACCTCCGGTGGGACTAGGGTTCCGACTTGACTTCTATGAACTCTTGGGTTGATTTAGAATATGACTAAACCGTCTGTGCATGAAATGGACATCTCGTGTGCCGACAGTAAGCCTCCAAAGTCACCTCATCAACACTGCTTTACTTATCCAGCTCTGTTTTTCTCTGGTCTCTGCTTCTACCTGATCATTTACCTCTTCTCTTTAACGCCATGATCCATATACAAAATTGTACAAACCGATCGGTTCCGCATATACACCGATTGGCCGTTCTTAATTTAGAGTATGCCGACACCAAAGAAACATGATTACCCGAAGGTGATAAAACAAAACAACAAATCGGTTAACAGCTATGGAGAAAAAAATAACAGAAAGTGAGTTCAAACCACCAAAAATAGAGGGAATAGAAGAGAAGTGCCAATGCACTAGTCTTGATACAAAAAATAGCAATGACTTCAAATCAACAAAAAGAAAACCAAGTATTAAGATAACCAAACTCGAACTATAGCACATAAACAACATGTAGTTATATGGGTATATCACATGTAGCTCTGTTATGACCTTCATTACCACAACGGCTGCACTTGTGCCTGCGCTTCTGTCTTTTAGATCCTTGAGATCCTTGTGATGATCTAATCTTGTCTTCAAGTGAATCAAACCTTCTCTTCTTTCGTCTGCCAGATCTCCGCTTTGTCTTGGGTGGAAACACTTTTGCATCTTCAACATCTTTTGGGACACACCATTCATCTTCAGGAACAGATATAGGATTAATGCTTTCTGCGTAAGCCATTCTCCATGCAGCAGTGCTATATATACCATCTGCGAGTGTGTAAGATTGAATGTTTCTAGTGTAAGCTGCTTTGATCGCGTGTCTACATGGAATTCTGCATAAATCAAACTTCGCACATGTACATGTTCTTCTCTGCAAGTCAACAACGCAGTCGAATAAGTCGCCTTTGATCTGGAATATGTGGTTGGTAACTGGAAAAGCAACCAAAGTCTTAGCTTTCTCTGTCCTTCTCTCAATCTTCTTCTCAATTTTATCAGTTAATGGGAGCTGGTGTTTTGAACTCTTGCCTCTGCGTTCATAAAACCACCGTGTCATCATTTCTCTGATGCTGTCGAGCAAAGGAATGATCGGATACTCTCTAGGTGTTCTCAGTGCAGAGTTTATCGACTCCGCAGGGTTCGTGGTTCTAATGTCGTACCTGAAACCTGGAAACAGACAACGAGCCCATTTTCTCACATCGGCTTCCCTTAGAGCATTTCCAATTACCGGACTAATATTGCAAACTCGGTTGAAACGCCTCTCAAAATCAACAACTCTATAAGCTTTTGACGCCTTCTCAATCAAAGCCAACATACCCTTATCATGACAAACTTTTTGCATATTACTCAACAAATGGTGGATGCAAATTCCCTTTGAAGCCAATGGATATACTTTAGCCAGTGAAGGAGCTATTGAAACATGTCTATCAGATACAAAAGCCAAGCCTTCCTCATCACCTACAACAACCTTCAACTGCCTAAAAAACCACTCCCAAGAGAGATCATTCTCTGAATCAACAACACCAAATGCAATTGGATACAAATTAGAATTACCGTCTACAGCTGTAGCGACAAGCATAGTTCCTTTGTATTTGCTCTTCAGAAACGTTCCGTCTACTACAATCACCCTTCGCATGGTCTTGTAGAACCCTCTTACTGATTGACCAAAAGCAAGGAACAGGTACAGGAATCTGCCGCGAGAATCAGTTTGGTAATTGGTATGTGTACCAGGATTTGCTTGTTGTAGCATGTGCAAATATTTAGGAACTTTATGAAAACTCTTCTCTGGAAGACCTCTAACACTGCTAATCGCATACTCACGGGACTCCCACGCTTGATTATAAGAGATCTCGCACCCATGCTCTGTACGCATAATACTCATGATATCATTCGGTTTAGGTCCATCTTTCACACCTACATATTTGTGCATAATAAGATCTCCAATCGTTTTTGCTGAAGCTGTCTTAGAGAATGTGCTTTTGTTTGATGGAGCACATGTATGTTTTCCAACATACTTGTTGATTTTAAAGACCGTAGACCCCTCTACACATTCAGCACGAAGACTCCATTTGCAAACCTTATCTTTACAACGAATACACCAAAATTTCGTATCGGACTTGGTCACCTTGTAATCGAAATTATACTTCATGGCACAAATTTCCATAGTTGCCCTCAAACGGTCTTTGCTATCAAACTGTTCATGTTTCTTAACATAGCCTTCCAAATTTCCCCTCTTTCCACTCTTTCCACTCTTTCCACTCTTGCCAATATCTTCAGACACTATGCCATCTTCACTACCACTATGTTCTCCGCGAAACCGTTTGCTGGTTGCATCAACAGTCCGTTTACCCTTATACCGGCATTCTTCCGCTTTCTTTGGCAAATTCAGTTCATCTTCCTTGTCACTTGAATCTGGTGGCTCCTTAAGTATAGGTTTGAACGTCACACACAGGGTTACCGTAGCCTTCTCTCTTTGATACTCCACAAAATTTCTCAATTGCCGATCATTTCTTATGACTACTGGCGGAGATTCCAAGTTACTGACGAGGTCACTGGGTAAATAACTTAACTCCACGGCAACAAAACCAACATCTACACTGTAGTCTTCGCATACCATCATCTTAAGTTTCTCAACAGTAGTAGTGGATTCCAAAGTAAGCACTATGCCACAATTTCCTTTGTCGGCAACAAATCTCCATTCTTTGTCCTGAAATGATTTCCATACTCCAGAACATGCGTATATTTGTACCATTTTAACCTGTGACACACAAGAAAGCAGCAACACGAATTACGAAAGGGGCCGATCGATCGTAGACTATAGAGTTTTAGGCCAACAATGAACCGATCGGTCTGGATTTGGAACCGATTGATCTGTGTTGATTTTAACAACACGAATTTGCCAACAACGTTTAGAAATTAGACGATAGTACAAACCATATCATACAACATATTCGAACAAAACTGTAAGAAAAATACAAAGAAGCAAACAGTTGCTTACCAGCTGTGAAAAGGGAAGAGAATTTGAGCAGAAAAAAGAGATGTTCAGTTCAAAAGAAACGTGATGAGAAGGAGGGAATGAGAAAAGAAGGAGATGACGATGGAGGAAATGGGAAAAGAATGGAGATATTTTGACAGATTTTTTGGAGATTTCGTTTCCTAATATTGATTTTCTTTTATTTTTAGAATCTAGTGACATAGAAGGTGCATTCTAGAGTTTTTAGAACATGTGTAATCTCTAGAATTTGCATTCTTAAAATCAAAGAAGACGCATTCTAAAAGTTTTAGAATATGTACAGACTTTAGAACACGGATTCTGAAAATTTTAGAAGGGAGAATACGCATTCTAAAAAGTTTAGAATATGTACAAATTTTAGAACATGCATTCTAAAACTTTTAGAATATGTTCAAACTTTAGAATTCATATTCTAAAACTTTTAGAACGTAGAATGCGCATTCTAAAATATTTAGAATATGTACAAATTTTAGAATATGCATTCTAGAGTATTTAGAATATGTTGAAACATTAGAATTCATTTTCTAAAAAAATTAGAACGTAGAATGCGGATTCTAAAAAATTTAGAACGATAAGTAAATATTTTTTTTTTCAATTTTTGTTGTTACACTTAAAATTATAAAAATGTTACTATGGTGTTTTCAGTTTTTTATATATTTTTTCACATTTCACTGAATTTTTAAAAAATGATTTGATTATTATAATAATTTAGATAAGGCTAATTTAGTCAAAAAATGAACAAAATACTAAAAGGTGTAGATTACCAAACATAGATATGAAACGTCCTTTAAATCCAATTTTCCCAAAAAAGGATATCAAACTATCACCAAATTTCTCTCCCTCATTTACTGGAAAAATGTTAAATTTACTTCTTTTTTTATTTGTCAACAATGTGAAATCTACGCGTTTCATATTTCTAGTTACATCATCATTTTCATATAGAGTGCAGCAAAAACATATACTATTCAATTTTAAAATAAAATATCACATAGGAGTGGTATTAAATTGAATGGGGCAGGAAAGTTTATTTCAGTTATTGTTTTGGAGAGAGAGGGAAATCGTGATGTGATTCGTGACAAATAATTAATTAATAGGGATATTAAGACACGCACACAAGCAAAAATCAAAAGCAAAACGGATTAATATAAGGTTCTTCAGCCAATCAGCCAATAAAAAGACACAAAAAAGCCATTAAGCGATAAAAGCTAAAATTCCTTCGGGGAAAACGGCACAAACGCCTTGTTTCTCAAAACATTATTTTTGTTTTGTCCTCGTGTAATAATTATTTAATTTAAATGAAAAGCAAAATGTTTTTAGGTGAAAGATCATTTTGATGATCCTTCATCGTTGAAAGCTACGGAGGATTCACAAGCCGCAAAGATTTCCACCTCCTTGCGTCAGCTCACCGCACTCTTTGGGTTTCACTCACTACTCCAGTTTTGTTTTTGATTTTCTTTTGTTTTCATCCAAACAAAAATAAAAAATTAAATATTATGATGAGTGTGACCATATGTTCAGGTGATTGAATTGGTTTTCCAGCAAGAACGAGTACATGTTCAGGCGCATGATCAGTTTGATATTTTCTGTCAAGCAAAATTCTTTGGAGCCAGTTTTGTACAAAAATGCTCTGAAAGTCGAAACCTTTTGAGTTTTCTATGTTTCTTGTTAATTAACATTCAATTGATGACAATAAGTCAATAACATAACAGAACATCAAAATCGTTCCCGCAAACCAAAAATCATTAATCGTTCCCGCAAACCAAAAAGAAACGTGAGTGAGATTGTGAGCAACAGAAAAAGTGAGATACATACAAAAATCATTATGCTTTGTCATTACACGATTAATTAATTGATTTTGAGAACATGTGGTTTCTCACCTGATCTAATTATCTCTGCTGAATTTTGCTATAGACATTTTGCTATAGAGAAACCCAAATTGATTTAGTTTTTGAGGTGATGGATAAAGATAATATAAACAAAACATGATTTCAGATTTACGAGTTCCTCTACTTTGAACAATAAAAAGTCAAAAGCATGAAACTAACAAGCTCACATACATTAACTTGTTGAAGATTTGAGTCTTTAAGAGTAGCATTTTCTGTACTTTCACACATATGAGATCAACGAAGCCTATAGTAGAACATAGTAAGATGAGAGTTCTGCAGAAAAAAAAAGAGTCTATTCAATGTTGTGGAAGCCAGGGAGTAGTGAAGTTATGAAGCCAAAAACTATCATCTGAATCTCTTTCACTATTCCCCACCATTGGTTCCCTTGCTGTCCAGCACCAACATTTTCATTTGCGTTTGCTCGGTTCCCGTTATCAGCTTCATTCTCTTGTCCCTCTGCACACAAAAAAAAATCGCTTCTGCATAAGTTGTTGCTGTGATGGCTTCAGTTAATACATTAGAGAGAGATATTGCAAAGTAATATTTACCGGGAGCTGCATCTTCGTTTAGTGGCACTGCCGCTGCGGGATCATTCTCAGCTCTTGCAGCAGCTCGATGAGGAGGTCTTGGTGGTACTGCTGCTCTATGCATACCTTGTGAGAGCCATCGCACAAACGGTGCAAGTGCTCCAGTTTGGTATCTGTTCAAGTTTCCAACACAAAAGACAAAGAGATCAACATTTTTACGAATCTGAGAGGTCATTTTACAAGCAGAAAGATTGAGAATAAAGCAGATTCTCAGAGGCTTACAAGTAGATTATGGTAGCGAAAACCACAAGAACAGCGAGCCTCTGTCTTGAACCGTCTTGGTTGAACAGAAAGATGACAGCAGCAAGCTTGAGTATGAGGAAAATATCGAGCTGAAACGCGATCTCAAACCTCCTGACCACCACTTGCCTTTGATTTGCAGGTTGCTGCTGTTGCTGACCTTGACCGGCTTGCGCTTGGTTCTCTCCCCCATTCTCAGCCTCATTACTTGGCCTAGTCCTAAGCAAAATATCAAACCATAAAATGATCCAATATCAAACCTACAGTTTTTCTTTGACATCGAACTCATCTGAAGCTGCAACAATCAGTAATTTGACCAAATCAAATGGTATGGATTCAAATCCCTAGCCCATGAGCAAAAAGACCAACTTCTTAATTCCCTTAGCTAAATCAGATACCTATGAATATGATTCCTCACCAGCACGAAAAGGCTGTTACACTAAGAAGCTAAATTCGAAGGAATTACTTACGTGGGAACATTGTAAGTGAGAGGGATAAGGTAGTTTGAAGGAAGACCAGCGATATGTCCTGCAGATTGATGCAAAGGAACTGCATAAATGCCAGCTCCACGATTCATGTGTTCCTCGTAGTGTCCAGGAACAAGAGCCGGATAAAACGCCGGGTACATTGGAGAATCACCATTGGGATGAGCTCCATACCCAGAAGACGCCGCTGGATCCTGGAAAATGAAACACCCAGAGATCCAATCGTGAGTCAATTCACAAACAAACCCTTAAAATGATCTTAGAGAAAGGGGGGAATTTACTGATGATCACTAAATCCAAATCAAATGACGCAAAACATCAACGAAGACGAAGAATCAAACGGGGCAACTACTACTAGATCGGAAACGATACTCAGCAATCGAATTTTTGAAGATGATTAACGAAGTAAGTCACAGACCTGAGGTTTCTTATCGCCGGAAGGTTGCTGTAGCGATGAAGAAGACACCTTCTCTGGTTCTTCCGCCATTTCTCCTAGGGATTACACTTTACGGGATCAGAATCTCTATCAATTTCTCTGAATCTCTTTGTTTTGAATCCGCCAAATTGTTATTCCCCTTCGTTCTGAAAGTCTGATGATTTTTCGCTTGAAGAGGTGAATTACGTTTGCTCCTCCACTAACATTTCGACACGTCACCATTTTTTTAACTTTGTTTTTAAAACTATAGTGTATCAACATTTTCTCTTTCACTTTTTAATACTCTATATTCTCTATTTTTCACATAATAATTCAACACAATTCTAAATTTTAAACATTATAATTATAATAATTTTGTTTAATAATATTCAAGCACTACCCACTAGTTTTATCTCATATTTTTGTTTTTTTTTTAAATTTCATATTAGTAACAATAATTGTTTGTACTATTAAAGAAAGATGTGCAATGATAGTATTAAAGAAAGATGTGCAGGGGATGAATATTCAACAGTTTAATGAATACTATGGGGGTGTTGAAGTTGTTGAATCATGAAAAAATGATGTGGATTAAACATAATTGAATACTTTTAACTAATTGAATACAAAGAAAAACAGATCACCAACGCCATGTGCCCAATCATAAGAAGAGATATTATTATTTCTTAAAACAATTTCAGATTTCTTTTCTCATTCTAAATATATAAATTTAATTATTTTATATTAACTTGTTTAATTTTTAAAAAAAATTATACCAAAATTTATCATTTTTTTATTATTTTACAAATAGAAACTTGTTTTATTTGATTTTGATGCAGAAAATAATAAGTTAACTCACGGCCGAGCTTTATTTAAGCTCATAGTCAACATCGGCGGAATTGTGAAAACAAAAACGACCAAAGAAGAAATAGAAAAGAAAATTGAAACAAAACTTACCTCTGAGCTTCGTCGAAATGAAACAAAACGAGTATTACAAATGATTTGTTTTTGGGTGTGTTCTTATAAAATTTGTAAATGTTTCTAAGTTTCCATGAGAGACGATAAATGATTGAGATTATAAATTTCGATGAAGCATTAGAGTTTTTTGTGCATCAACTGAGCATAATTATATGTGTTCGAGTTAGAACTTTTAAACATTTTTGTTGCGTTTTGACAGGTCCCAATACTTATAGTAGTACACAGAAACTCCTTTATCTCTACAAAGATCGCAACTTTGGACCTAATAATAAAATCATACAGAAAACTTATCCATAACAGATATAATTTGTCAAACAATTACTAATAATTGCCACCAAATCATCAATCCAACTCGAATTCAGTATAACTTTCCACTAACCCGAAAATCTGACTACAAATAAGAAAATTTGTATAAAAAACAATTAATATTGAAAATTGGTTTGGTTAACCAAATGATTTTTGCCTTTTCAATCTAAGTAAATATCTTTTATGTAAATCTTTTAATAATTTTTAAGAATCACTGTGACTAATTCTTGGTTCTTTGCATATTACAGAGATATTTATATCCACTTAAACAGAAACCTTAATTGAAGTCTCTCATACTGTAAAAGCTCAAACGTGCGATATAAGCAAATATAAGTACTGGAAGCTTGTTACTTTGATATTGGATTTGAAATAATTCATGGTGACTTATGGATTGAGAGTTCATGTTAAACTTTTGTCACAACAATTTCATTAAAGCAATCCTGATTTTGGCGTCAAACCTTATGTTTCTCAAAACAATACCAAGTAAAACGTTTAAAAAGTACAAAAATAGAAAGAAACAAAAAAAGCCACTTATAGTAACTACATATTGCCACCACCATAACGAGAGAAGTTAAATGGGGAAGCGATTCGATGGATAACAATGGAAGAAGAGACGAAGAGATCTGGCTCGGAGATGAGAACGCTATCGAGGGCAAAACCGGAAGCTGAATTGTTGGTCAAGACGATGGAGTTTCCAGAGAGAAGCGTGGGGAGGCGAGAGAAAGGCTTCATTAGGCTTATGTCGGAGAAGTCAAGGCATTGTGGAACGATGTGGTAAGAAGCAACCTGTGGTGACGTGGCGTTGATTCCTTCGACGGAGTTTTTGGGGAGGAAGAGAGTGGAATTGAGTATTGGACCGTTTATCTCGTCGTTTGTGGCGAGGAAAGCTTCGCTCCAATCGTCGAAACTTCCGCCAGAGATCATTGCGTCTATGATTTTTGCTGCGATTTGGTTTTGCTCCTCCGTAAGTGATGGAAGCAAAGTGGAGGATGTAGCCATGATGATGATGATCATGATAAGGAGGAGAGGGAGGTTCTTGGTGCTTGGCATGGAAGAAATGATAAAACCCTAAATTTCTTTAGGTCAAGAAAAGATGGGGATTGAAAACTACCTCTTGTGAGTGTTGAGTCTTGTAAGAGAAGTGTTTCGTTGGGTTACAATTTTATAGTAAATATTCATATGAAT
The DNA here is from genome assembly GCA_902728155.2 of Microthlaspi erraticum. Classification (NCBI taxonomy): domain Eukaryota; kingdom Viridiplantae; phylum Streptophyta; class Magnoliopsida; order Brassicales; family Brassicaceae; genus Microthlaspi; species Microthlaspi erraticum. The sequence continues at coordinate 469,499 of CACVBM020001396.1, read as the reverse complement.
ATCTAGGGTGGAGACTGTGGAGTAGTTGAATCATGAAAATTCATATATAGTTAGTTGAATAATGCACAAGCATTTAGATCATGTAAAAGAAACAGTTTGTAGTTTTTTGTTTGGCTAGAAATATTTCTAATAAGTAAGTGCAATTTAACATAGCTACTCATGGCTGATTATGAATGTTCTACAAATTTAAGATTTTAACAAAAGAACACAGCGTAACAGAGGAAAACAGAGCATTTGTGAAAATTGTGAAAATACTTGCGGAGAAATGAGTCTTGGAGACGTTCACTGGAGTCATCCAAGACCTTCCCAAGAATAGTTCACTGGAACAACACATGAAACCTTGTCTGCGATACAAATGCTGGCTCATTTCACTGATCACTCCAACATACTCAAAATATTGCTCAGTTCTACACCAGCCACACAAGATCAAAGCAGAAACGGTGCCTAAACTCAGCATTTTGTTCTTCACTAGTACCCAGTTAGCAAAACTGTTTTATCAAACTGGAAAAGATCCTTAACTTAGGCTTATATAACTATATCCATTAATCATCCTTTAGACCGTCTCCTTCTCAGCATTGCGTCACACACCTTCGCTGCGTCAGCATTATCTCTAACATTATGAACTCTAATGATATTAGCACCTCCCAAAACCCCTGCAGTAACTGAAGCAACAGTTGCAGCATCCCTCTCAGCAGCCTCAGGACGACCACAAATATCTCCCAAGAACCTCTTCCTCGAAGGTCCTATAAGTACAGGCGCATGAGACACTCCTATGCTTCTCTTACCAATCTCTTCCCTGATCTTCCCCAGATCCATAATAACATCAAGATTATGATCTACCCTCTTCGAAAACCCGATCCCCGGATCAATCATAACCCTCCAAGCAGGAATCCCAGAGATCTCCGCGTCTCTTACCCTCATGTAAAGCTCAGAAGCAACATCCTTGCACACATCACCGTACTGCAGATTCTCCTCGTTCTGCATTGTACATGGATCTCCTCTCATGTGCATAGCCATATAAGGAACACCAGACTCCGCAACAACCTTATGCATGTTCGGGTCTAACCTTCCCGCAGACACATCATTCAGAATATCAGCTCCATTGCTTACTGCCTCCAAAGCAACCTCGGAGTTAAAAGTGTCCACAGATATAAGCTTCTCCTCCATCTCCGGCATACCACGAACAGCCTCCAAAACCGGAATCAGCCGCTCCAGCTCTTCTTGACAAGAAATCCTCGACGCCATTGGCCTAGTGGACTGTGCTCCGATATCAATTATATCAGCACCTTCAGAAACCATCAAACGAACCCTAGAAACCGCAGAGTCTATCGACTGAAACTGTCCTCCATCACTGAAGCTATCAGGTGTAAGGTTAAGTATACCCATCACATGAGTTCTGCTAGTGAAATCCCAAAGCTTATCTCCTATTGGTAAAACTCTCTTCACACCATCTTGACCAATCAGTGACTCTCCACCTAACCTCTCCCACGCTTGGAGAATCCCTCCTGGATGTAAAGCCAGCGAGTGCCAATGCGCAACTGTGTCGTTATCAACGTTTGTTCCAAGCAGATCAACCAAAGGAGCTAACACAAATGATCTCTCCCAGAGTCTCTCATGTGGTATGATTAGATTCTCAGAGTTTACCCTCAGATTTCCATAGAACAATATGTCTAAGTCGAGTGGTCTTGGTCCGTAACGTATACCGTCTTCACGTCCCATGTCTTTCTCGATGGTTTTGAGAACGGTTAATAGCTCGTGAGGTCCGAGCTTGGTGACGCCTCTCACTGCAGCGTTGAGAAATTTGGGTTGGTCTGTGATGTGAACGGGAGCTGTTTCGTATAAGCAGCTGTGCCTGGTTACGGAAATGCCGCTAAGCTTCATCAATCGGAGAGCTTCTCTGAAATTGTTCATCCGGTTTCCGATGTTGCTTCCTAAAGCAATCACCACTTCATGCTCTGTAGATTGAACTTCGATCGTTGTTGCGGAAGATGAGAAAGCGGAGAATTTACATAATGCTGCCACAATACGAACCAAATCAGCAGTGAAATCAATCATTTTGCTACCACATTCAGCTGCAATCGGGACGAAAGTATTGAAATTTCATCTACAATGAAGGGAAATGGTAGCTGATTAGTTCAGTAGCAGGTACCTGGAGGGGTGAAGAGAGAAGAAGAGGGAGATCCAAGTGGAGAAACGAGAGAAAGGGACTTCGACGAATAGTGACGGTGGAAGCAGACGCGACTCAGTGACAGAGAAACCGCCGGTGGCGGTTCTGAGAAGCGGCGGAGAAGGAATCTTCCGGTGTGGATTAAGGTTTGTGACAGCAAACGAGCCATTTTTGGAGAAGAGAAAACTGAAATCTAACGACTGATGAGGATGGCGATTGCAGGTGAAACGGGTACCAATTGGGATCCGACTTTCTGAACAGAGCTAGACCCGACCCGTGTAGAGAATAACCAGAAAAACCCGGAGAAGGAAACATAATTGAAATTAGCGGTTATCACCGGTTTTTATAGTTCCGAGCCAAATCAAATCGAATCGAGTGAAAAAAGGAAACAAACCAATTTGGATTACCTTCTTTATGCCCAAATGTAATCTGAACGAAAACCGAACTAAATCAAAACAAATACCAAACCGAACCCGGAGTATCCACCTTGATTTTTAAATATAAAAGAAATTGTCGTTCTCTGGTTTTAGTTTCAGCTACCAAAAGTCCTTTCTCGATCCCCAATTCGTGGATTAGGGTTAAAAGAGCCATTTTTCTATCTCGTCGCGCAACAAATCCAGACCGAAGATCGAAAATGGCGATGAGGAGGGTATACAGTGAGATCAAGGGGAAGAAGGTGAAGGAGATTCCAGGGTACATCAAATCGACGTTTTCAGTGGAGACCATTAAGACCTCCGTGAAGAAAAGTCTCGATAACTACAACGACAAATACATCCAGACCAGCTCCGTCGATCCTCTCCTTCACATCTGCTTCTACGGCATGGCCTTCTCTTACCTCGTCGCTCTCCCCAATGAGCGTCGCCATCTCGAGCACCAGCAGCATGCTAAGGAGCACGGTGGCCACTGATCTGGAGGATTCGTTTTTCGATCTCTCGATGCAATTTTAGGTATTGTGAGATTCGATCCTAATCGATTATTGTGTGGCTTTGATTTTGTGATAAATGTATTTCATTTTGTCTATTGAGATTTCGTTTATACGGCTTTGGTTGATTTGGGGATTTGTATTTGTGAATTGATCGAGTCCAAAGTCATTTGGAAAATGCTTGGACTCGATCGGCTCACAAATACAAATCCCCAAATTAACTGAAACATTTTTTTCATAAATACTAATTTTGCATCATTTTTGAAGAAAATGTTTCAGTCGATTGGTTTGAGAAGAGATTTGGTTTTGGTTTTTCGATTGGAAAGGATTCATCTGTCGTTCTTATAAGCAGTTTGGTCGTTAATGTATGATTGGATGTGTAGCAAAACTGTGAAAGACTTCATTTTTCTGAATTCCTCTAAAATAGTTTTGTCTGCTTTCAGATGGTTAATTGATTTTAGGCTCTTGGGCAGTTCTAGTATCATATCACATTGATTACTTATTGTTATATGGTTGGATTCTGTATATGAAGTGATATTTTTGCTTGCTCTAAGCTTTCGATATTGATTATATGAAGTATCAGTTTCTGATGAGTGTTGCTCTTGTTACCTGTTTATGAATGTGCAGGGGTTGATGTGAAATCTTTCTGCGATGGTGACGAATCAAAGATTGTATGTTTTTATTATTTCTTTTCTTGAATTTCCTGGATATTTGTTAACCAAAAGGAAAACTTTTCTTTTGAATTGCACTCCATAGGCAATAATTAAAAGCATCATGATATCCATGAATAATGAATGAAACTGTTTTGTTCTTCTCGTGAGAAAGCTGTGGTTTTCAGCATTTGTTTTTATCAAAGTTTTGGTGTTTCAGTTTGACATAGTTGATCCTTGCATCGAGCAGAAGTAGTTAATGTATAATCGACTACTCCTGTCTATTTGAAAAACTCAGAAAATTGTTCAAGTTCTAACACATCGTTGAAATTCTTGACCGTCTTGTTACCCATTTCCTTCAATTGCAATAGTCGAATGCCTTCTTATTTTGGCAGCAAGATCTTCTTTGGACTTATGATTTAGGCTTGTTCTGTAACAGATACGAGTCAATTTGAGCTAGGGCTTAAGTCGGACATTTAGTTTGTTACCATGAAAAAGGTCGCAATTCGCACGCATAACCACAATGTTTCTTCTTGTGTATGTTAGACTCATTTACAAATTCTTCTTGCCAAGGTTATTTCTCGTGTTTCGGGTCTGATGTGTAATCGTGTTTCTTGTGTGGTTTTTTCGTTTCCGATTTTACAAAAACTGTAAACTAAAATCGAATCCAGCATGGATTGGTTTCGGTTTTGAATTTCAAATACCTCTTTCACTTTTGAAAAGAATTTGGTCTGTTGTTTTTCTTTTTCATTTTAATATGGTTTAAATTTAGAGAAGTTGTATTTTATACTCAAAAGTTCAAAAAACATAGTCGAAATCTCTTTTGAAAGTAATGTCATATATGGTGATATCTTCACAGGGAAGCCAAAGCTTCTCTTCCTTTCTCTTCATGATGACATCTATTGTTAAGCTATTAGCTACTAATACTATACATCACGATAGTTTTTCTGTGGGAAATCTTCACGAGAAAGCCAAAGAGTATGGAGTTACTCTATTCATGGTTATCTATTTTTAACAAACAGTTTATGAATATGATACGAGTGTAAGTGTTGCATAGGTACACCTACTATATGTAATTATGTCAAGCAAATGATACTCGATAGTCGATAGCTCAAATGTGTGTATATGAAATAAATACTAAATTTAATAGCATTTTTGTCGTTACACCTATATGAATAATTAATTGTTATGTAGACTCACGAAAAGTAAGTTGTCACGATTTCGCACATAGCCATTTTATTTTATTCTGTCTCTTTTGACCAAACGTTTCTTTGATAATAATCAACAAGGATTTCCATAATCAAAGGGCAAACACAAATAAAATACCTCTATTTACTTGCTAATGCCGGTAAACAAATCCATATATAGTAAGCTTGGCTTAAATTGGTACCTCAAATAGCATAAACTCGTGACATGTTTACAAAAAAAAAAAAAAAAGAGACAATAGATAATAGTTAGTCAGAAGAGGTGGGAAGTTTATTTGGTTGGTGCAAGAGGAATCAAATTTTTGGACAAGAAGAAAGGTAACATGACACATGATGTGTTTCGACTAAACGACATATCTCCTGGAAACAATCCCTCACATGTGCCTTTGGATGTCAACTTTATACGACCACATATACCTCCAACTACTTCATTCTACTACAATTATCTTCATATTCTCAAATAATGGTGTATCTAAATGACTAAATCTAAAAAGTCCATAGCCAGTAAAATATATATGTATACTAAAGTGTTTTCGAACCTATAATCCAAGAAGCACCGTAACATATGTGATCATTCTCTTACGAATTTTTGTTGTTATTGTCTTGATTCCATTACAACTAATAACCCATTTCTCGTCATGATGATTCCATATAGCGTAATAGTATTTCTTATGGAGTACTGAAAGATTCTGTAATCCAAAAAGAAAAACCACAATCAAGTGCTGTTAACTGTGTTCATAATGCTTTTAGAAGAAAAGCGCGTTTTATGATTGAAACATGAATTCTAATCAAACATCATTTAACATTGCTTTATGTCCCTCGGATTATATGAATTTTAATATTTTTAACTTTTTACTAGTTTTCTACTTTTCTTTACCTTTCATCAATTAAGTCAACTATCTTTTCTCTCACTCCTTGGACTTTAACACTTCTGTATTTTTCATCTACAACCAAAAAAATTCCTTAGAAAATAAGAAATCGACATTCAGTGACACATTTTCCTTAGCCATGTGTTTTCCAAATATGCTTTGCTCGGAGGCGGGTACTATTGTAAATATCGTCGCCACCAGTCAAGAAATGTCGCGCTCTTGTGGTCTCTCTCTGCACATTTTGATTTCTCTTCCTAACTTTCTGACATCTCATAATAATAATAAATACACCGCAACTTTGAGTGATATATAATTATATACACTCTGATATATAATTATATACACTCAAATAGTCAAGTTAAATATCTACAGCCCATCTGCCATTGTCACTTTCTCACTTGTCAGATAAATGGTCATTGTAGTAGTTTCATGAAAATGTATGGTTCTCAAGTTTGTTTTCCCTTGGCAGTTTCTTATACTTATGTAATTAACCTTGTGTTTTAGAAGACTTTCCTCCAGCACCAAAAGGTTCCTAGTATGCTATCAAAATTGATTTATTTTATGTTTTCTACTTACTAAAGATAGCATGAAAGTTTATTTAGCAAAAAAAGAAAAAGATAACATGAAAATAGAATCAGTACTAATACATTTTTGTTTTTTTGTCATCATCATTAATCTGTATTCAATTTTTAGCTAGAGATTCACTGAATATAATACTACTATTTAGTTAGATTTTCATACTTTACACCAACCTAGTATATTGTGGTAAATTCCTACTATATTGTGCAACATGTATGTTGTTTATATTTTACTCTACATGCAACGTCACTAAAATTATTAAAAACGTAATGACATATTATCTCATTAAAAAGTTACAAATGTGAAAGGTTCCATTGTCCACGGCTTATTGTCTCCTTCGCATTGAAAACATAATTACAATTACGAAAACAATAAAACCCTAATAAATCTCTAATCCCACAAACAAACACACACACACACACACTCAGACACTCTCTCTCCTCTCTCACTCAAAAGCACACTCCTAATAACTTCTCACTTACATTTCCATCTTCACATTTATCTCTCTGCTTTTCCTTCTTCTGATCTTTTGCAAGATCTCCATTCTTCAAAAGAACACATAGAAAACTCTGAATCCAAGTTTCTCATTTATCAATCTTGTTGAGATTGTTATCTATCTCGCGTTTCGGTTTGAGTTAACCGTAATCTCACAGTCTGGTCTCAAATTTGCTTCACTTTCCTGCTTGATTCGTTCCGTGAATCGGAGTAAGTTAGTTCCCTTGATCAATTTTCTACTTTTACTTTTTGGCTTTATTCCATTCAAGCTTCAAATTAAGAAGATCTTCTCTTTTTTTGGGGGAAGATAAATGCAGACTTTTTTCTTCTTTCTGTAGTTGTGGTTTCTGGGTTTGTTCTTGCTTATTGCTTATTGCCTTGGACGATTTGTGAAAGTGTGTTGATTTCTTCATATTTCAAATTAATTTCTCTCTCTCTCTCTTTTTTTTTTGTTCTCTAGTTGGCTCACTGATTGATTAGAACATTTGCTACTGTAGTTACTGTATCGTCTTCAAACTTTACATAAATGGGATAAATTGGAGGTGACACTTTCTTTATTGGTTGATATGTTTAGGTAAATTTATCTTAGAAAAAATTGGATTTTTACCAATCTACGGTATCTGTCTTTCAAGTAGATTGATTTGAGGTATCCCCAAAGTCTCTATCTTGGAATTAATTGAGAGTAGCCTTTCTTCATGTGCTTGGTTCCTCATAAATTATGACTCTCTTTCTCTTTCAGATTTTAAATTTCGTCTTTTACCTGTGAAAGATACCAAACCATTTCCTAAAGCTCTGAGAAGTGTGTGAATTTAACTGATCAGTGTTTATTGGATTTTTGATCCTGCAGATTAGTCTATAACCGAATTCAGCTGGTGCTTCTTTGATGAGAAGCAAGATGGATTTTTGGTGTAAAGTTCTAGTCTTTTTCGCATTCTTCTTCACTGTGACAGCAGAGATTTACATTGTGACTATGGAAGGAGATCCAATCATCAGTTACAAAGGTGGTGATAATGGTTTTGAAGCAACCGCTGTGGAGTCTGATGAGAAAATCGATACTACAAGGTATTGACAGCTGAGTAACCAAACGCTTTATTTGGTTTAATGATTACAACATAGAGCAGAGAGAAAAGTTTGGATTTTTGTTAGTAGGATTTGATGATTTCTTCAGTTTCCTTAGCTTTGGCAAAGATCACAATCTGTTACCTTTTGTGGCAGTGAACTGGTGACATCCTACGCTCGTCACCTAGAGAGGAAGCATGATATGCTTCTTGGAATGCTCTTTGAGGAAGGATCATACAAGAAGCTTTACAGCTACAAACACCTTATCAATGGATTTGCAGCTCATGTTTCCCCTGAGCAGGTGAAATCCGATTCAAGATACAGTCTTTACAAGTTTTCATTTTTCAGTGTTTATGTTGCAGTCCCTAACACTATTCCGGTAACATTAGTAGGCGGAGATGCTTCGCCGTGCGCCTGGTGTGAAGTCTGTGAGCAGAGATTGGAAAGTGAGGAAGCTCACAACACACACACCACAGTTTTTGGGGTTACCAACTGATGTTTGGCCAACCGGTGGTGGTTATGATAGAGCAGGAGAAGATATTGTGATAGGCTTTATTGACTCTGGGATATTTCCACATCATCCTAGCTTTGCCTCTCACCATACAGCAGTGCCTTATGGCCCTCATCCTAGTTACAGAGGGAAATGTGAAGATGATCCTCTTACTAAGATTAGCTTCTGTAATGGGAAGATCATAGGAGCACAGCATTTTGCTGAAGCTGCTAAAGCAGCTGGTGCGTTTAACCCTGATGTTGACTTTGCTTCACCGATGGATGGTGATGGACATGGAAGGTTCGTCTTCTTGGTTTCTTAAATGTGTCTGCTTTGCTCACACTTCTTATCCTCTGGACATTTAAATTTGTTTAGTCATGTTTTTTATTTTGTTCTTATTGGAAAATTGGCGTTTCAGTCATACAGCAGCTATTGCAGCTGGGAATAATGGTATTCCGGTGAGGATGCATGGCTATGAATTCGGAAAAGCGAGTGGGATGGCTCCTCGTGCAAGGTAGATAGATAATCCATAGCTTGTGGCATTAAAGATATCCCATTTGCATGTCTTTTAAAAGTAAAATGCTGTTCTCTTTCAGGATTGCTGTTTACAAAGCTCTTTACCGGCTTTTTGGAGGCTTTGTGTCTGATGTGGTTGCTGCCATTGATCAGGTAAGCAAGAACTTATCACAATGCCATTGATGTGGTTGCTGCCATCTAAAGCTTTGTTGATTAGCAAATGAAATGATGGGCTACATTTGTTCCAGTTTCTTCAAAACTCTGCTTCTTTGTTCTGTTTTGAGAATCTTCACAAGTGAACTAATATTTTCAACTGCTAACTTCCTTATATTCTAATATATTACATTTTTCAAGAAGTTTCTGCAAATTTCATTATCTAAACTTAGTATGCTTTTTCTGAGCAGGCTGTTCATGATGGAGTTGATATTTTGAGCCTCTCGGTTGGTCCAAACAGTCCTCCAGCTACTACAAAGACAACATTCTTGAATCCATTCGATGCAACACTTCTTGGAGCTGTAAAAGCTGGTGTCTTTGTTGCTCAAGCTGCTGGAAACGGAGGCCCCTTTCCGAAAACTCTGGTTTCATACAGCCCTTGGATCACTACTGTAGCTGCTGCAATTGATGATCGCAGATACAAAAACCATCTGACCCTTGGAAATGGGAAAATGCTTGCCGGAATAGGATTATCCCGTGAGTTGATATAGATCTCCACACAATAGTATCTTAGTCTGAGTCTTTGTATTGGTTTTGTTGATGAGTTTATGTGTTATGTGCAGCTTCTACACGACCTCATCGTTCGTACAAGATGGTCTCTGCGAATGATGTTCTGCTTGATTCTGGTACGAATAAATACAATCCCTCGGATTGCCAGAGGCCAGAAGTCTTGAACAAGAAATTGGTTGAAGGAAACATTCTGCTTTGTGGATATTCTTTCAACTTTGTTGCTGGCTCAGCTTCCATCAAGAAAGTTGCTGAAACTGCCAAGCATCTAGGCGCAGCTGGTTTCGTTCTTGTTGTCGAAAATGTGTCTCCAGGAACAAAGTTTGATCCTGTTCCTTCTTGCATTCCTGGAATTCTGATCACAGAAGTCTCTAAGTCAATGGTAATAAGCATTCACTAAACAGTTATTCACTCCCTTATCTTTTTCTTATCTTGTAATGTGTTTTCTCTTCCTTAGGATTTGATTGATTACTACAATGTCACAACGTCAAGAGATTGGATGGGAAGAGTAAAGAGCTTTAAAGCTGAAGGAAGCATCGGAGACGGTTTAGAGCCCATTCTTCACAAATCAGCACCTGAAGTGGCTCTGTTCTCAGCTCGAGGACCCAACACTAAAGATTTCAGCTTTCAAGATGCTGATCTCCTCAAACCAGATATTCTTGCTCCTGGCTCTCTTATATGGTCTGCCTGGTCTCAAAATGGAACAGACGAGGCTAATTATGTCGGTAAGCATTTCATCATTTCTTGGTAGAGTTAATTATTAGTATACTCTTAGAGCAAGAGACTAAATGTTCAGTTTTGGATTGTTTGAGCTGCAGGCGAAGGATTTGCACTAATCTCTGGCACAAGCATGGCTGCACCACACATTGCCGGTATAGCTGCTCTGGTGAAACAGAAGCATCCTCAATGGAGTCCAGCTGCTATCAAATCAGCTCTGATGACGACTTCAACAGTCATGGATCGAGCAGGAAGGCCTCTCCAAGCACAGCAGTACTCAGAAACAGAGACAGTCACGCTTGTTAAAGCCACTCCTTTTGATTATGGAAGTGGTCATGTCAATCCAAGCGCTGCTCTTGACCCTGGTCTCATCTTTGATGCAGGTAATATAAACTTCTCTGTCTGCTTTTATTCACGTTTTGATCTTTTGGTACACATTTTGATTTGTATGATTGTGGTTTCTTGTAGGTTATGAGGACTATTTAGGATTCTTGTGCACCACGCCAGGTATCGATGCTCACGAGATAAGGAACTTCACAAACACTCCTTGCAATTTCAAAATGGGACATCCTTCAAACTTCAACTCCCCATCCATAGCCATCTCTCACCTTGTGAGAACACAGACCGTGACAAGAAGAGTGACGAATGTTGCAGAAGAGGAAGAAACATACACAATCACTTCAAGAATGGAGCCATCTGTCGCCATTGAAGTGAGTCCTCCTGCTATGACGCTTAGAGCCGGAGCTTCTAGAACCTTCTCGGTGACTCTGACGGTGAGATCGGTGATCGGAGGTTATAGCTTCGGAGATGTTACACTGAAAGGAAGCCGAGGGCATAAAGTGAGTATTCCTGTGGTTGCTATGGGACAAAGGCGATGAAGCAAAAGAATGAGAGACTTTGTAATATTATTATTATTATTTTTGTAATATGCAGTAATAATAATGATAAGGTAATTTTGTCTGAGTAAAAGAAGAATAATGCAGTTTGTATAATTAGTTCTTAAACTCCATGTCAAGAGAGATGATAGTAAGATGATTAAACGATATATGCATTAGCTCTGTTAACTACTAATCTTTCTACTTCTGTCCCAAGAAAAACAGAAGACTGATTATAAAAAAAAGAAAATCGTTACAGTGTTCTAGACATTAAAGGAGACGTTAACAACCAGATATGGCCTCCAAGATCATGTTTTTACTGTGTAATCATGGTTGTTATTTCTGTCACAGTTTTGTTAGATTAGGTTGTAATATGAGATTTGTAATATGCAGTAATAATAATGATAATGATAAGAATAATGCAGATTGTATAACAAGACTGAAGATCATGTCCCATCAGCCCAGCTATAGTTCTCCATTGACGAGGGAATGACTTGGCAAAAGAAATGAGTCTCCGATCTAACTCCCTGTCCACACAAGATATGCACTTTTCATATCTCGGATGGAGCAAAATTATCATTAGATGTGAAGAGTGTGTTTTTGAAGATTGCACCATTTGTTTGGTAAAATGTACACCCAAGTCCGAAGAAGTTTGATAGAAAAGTCTAAGGTATGCAACTTTCTCATTTCAAGATCTTGTTCTCGTAATTCTAAATTGTAAGATTTTTATCATTTGCGGCCATTGCCTAAATCTTTTAGTGTCAATTTCTCAATTCAGGATCTTGGTCCTCGTGACCGGTCATTTGACAATAAATGTATAACATACGAGGATTTTCTGAAGCAAGATGTTATGTTGTTCTTCATGGAAAGCAACATCATTAGATGTTATAACTAGTCTCAGCAACGGTCAAATTATTTCAATTTTCGATTTTGCTTTCTTTTTTTTTGGGAATTTAACGAGAAACCCTTCAAGTAACGATTAATTGTAATTAAACCTCTCAACTTCGAATTTTACATGAAAACCCCTCACCTCAAGTAACAAATATTAATGTTTTAACCCCTCCGTACGTTAATTAAAGCTTAAAAGCACTTTACGATGCGTTTTTATTTTGTCAAAGAAGAAAAACTCTACAGAGTTTTCCAAATGATTCCACACCTAAAAATCTCTAAATTAGAAGCTAGGGTTCTTCAACTAAATCGATTCTATGTTACAAAGAGCTCAGGTGAACCGATTCTGAAATCACTGTTCTTATCTTAATCTTAGTAACACACAAAATTAAGAATTTTGTAAGAAAGCAAAAAACAAAATAGATAAAACAGTTCACTCGTGCTTGTATAAAATAATGTTTTAAAGATCAACGAACGAAAGACAAAGACAAAACTAAGCAACCACGTAGAAGACATCCCAAAGCAAAGATGTTCAAGATCATAAAATCAAGAAAGAAAAGAAAATCAGTTTTGCATAGATAGGAAGTTTAAAGACAAAAGTAAGCAAAGCTGTACAAAATCAAGAAGAATCATAGACAAACATAATTCACTCGTGCTTGCATAAATAAGAAGTTTAATGAGAAAAGGTAAGCTACTGAAATCGAAATAAGAGAGCGTAAATAACCCTCATCATCTTGCAAACTCCAACCGCATCCAATCTACACAATTTCACGATTTTGTGATCCCATCCAAACTCTTCATCGAGGTGTATGCTTTTATGTATGACCTATCTTAAAATTGTCTTCATATTTTTACACTTATTGCATAGAAACAGAGACGGGGAAGTGATTTTGAAAAATATAAAACTGATTTTTTTTTGAAAATACATATATACATTAATACATATGTATATATCATGATTCATGAAACAAATAAATTATATTAATAGTTTGTTTTATAGTGATTATTAATTTATGGAATATGAATGTACTGTAAAACATTTAAAAAAAAATGATGAGTGAAATGGCTATTTTGTTTATTGAAAAATATTATAAGACTGATGGATTATAAACACTTTAATTCTGGAAATTAGTTAGCAATTTACTCAAACAACAGATTTTAAAACTTGCAAACGCCAGCCGCATCCAATCTACATAATTTCACGATTGTATATGGCATCCAAACTATTCATCGAGGTGTATGCTTCTATCAGGATCCTAATGGATATAATAAAATCAGTGATCCTAATAAATTCGTCACGGTTTAGGCTTGGAGTAATTTGTTCCTTTTTTGTTTTTAACTTGTGTGCTGTTGAAGCTTTTGATGTTGTGACTCGGTAATTCAAAATAAGGAAAAAAACACCAGAGTTGTGGCTATATAATGAATGTGTTGTTACTTACTTGACTATTTGTCGGTTCTTTGAAAACATTCGCTATGCAGTGATATGTGAGTAAATTTGCTGATACAATAATCATCTAAGAGAGTATGTTTTTCTTCTTTTACGTAGAAAGACAAAACGAATTATCGGGAAGAAGAATAAATATATATAGCAATTGTGAAATTACAAACAAAAGAGAAAGGGAAACGCAAGCAATAACATGTTTAGGAGGGAATAGAGATCAAACTCTTGGAGTAACGTTAACAAAGAGGAAGGCCGATAGATTTGGCTTCAAAAACCAGTTCACAAGATTTGGTCTCGGGATCGTGGAGCACGAGGCGTTGCTTGGGGTCGAGAAACCCGCGATCATATAGCAATAGCTTAGGCTTCTTCCCTTTAGCAACAGACGGAAGTGCTAACACAGAGAGTAGCGATGATGCGTATGCGTGCGTCCCAAACCAAGAAGAGATTATGGAGTGATCTATGTGATATAACTTGGCCCATGTCATGTTTCCTGAAGCAAAGGACCATACGAGTTGTGAGAGGTCCGGCGTCCTCTGAGACACGCAAAGACGATCGCTGAGGCTGCACATGGCGACATCTTCAGGATGCACATGGCCGACAAAGGGAATAGATTTCTCGGAGACTTGAAAAGTTTCCGTGTGGAGATGGAAAGACAAGACATTGGTTTCTTCTCACCCTCGGTGAACCAGTGAAGCGACCCGTCGTGAAACATAGGCTCAAGGAAAGCGATAACGCGGACAGGGGAAGCAGGGAAAACGTACCTCCAAGCGTTGGTGCTAAAGTCGAAAACTTCGCATGTGGTTTCGCAGTCTTTATCAAGTCCCAGCTCTTCGGAACAAGAGTTGTTGTACAAGAAGACCGGCTTGAACGTGCCGTTGAGGTTGTCTTTGCCGAATCCGAGGAGAGGGAATTGGTATTCAAGCTCGAAGAATTTGTCTTTCAAGTCGCGAATCCGCTCTTGGAACCTTGACGGAGGGAAACTTCGACTCCATCTGGTGGTGGGATTGGCTACGAGACCCGAACCGTAGAGACTGTAGACGCAGACAAGACCGTCGCAACTGGTCTGGGAAACAAATGTGCTCTCGGTAGGGATCTTCACCGCAGTAACTCGTGGTGATGACATAATTGACATTGACACGGGCACTTCTTCCATGTTCGGACCAGCAACATCATCCTCATCATCATCACAAGACATGTAAAGCAAGAGGAGTAAGGGATCTCCACCACTATGGATGGTCAGCTGTCTTTCTTTGAAGTATGTGGATTCGATTGTGGATGCCCACTTCTTCGACACACACTTGAACCTCATCAACGATTCCGGATGAAGTCTCTCAAGGATGTGCTCTAGGACATCGTCTGGTAACAACAATTCCATACTCGAACAATCTTGTTTTCTTTTCTTTCTCAAACTCTCTGTTACGACACCGTTTGGTAACAATTCCATACTCGAACAATCTTGTTTTCTTTTCTTTCTCAAACTCTCTGTCTCGAATTCTGATATCTGTAAATTCATCACCATTGATGATTAATAAGAGGCATGATATGTCTACTTATTTATAATAAAAGATAGATAGTGTAGCTATACCAATCAGAAAATAGATATATCCATTACAAGAAAGGAAACAACATTTTCCTTTTTCTTTGTTTTCTTAATTACCAGAAATTCTGGTTTATTTATCTAATTTTTTCCTTAGCTTTGTTATTTATTTCTGTAACTACCAATCTTTCTTGTTCAGTTTTGTCCTAAAGAAATTTTTGTTTTGGGAAATATCTGATATAAATTTTCTTTGCATGGTTGTAATTAATTTTGAATTTAGTTTACATGACACAATTATAACGGGTCTTGCGCAAAAAGAAAAATATAATAACTCTTATCAACCCTTAAGAATCAAGAAGTTCACAATCAATCCTCTGGAAATAAACCTTCATGTTTCGAAGATCATACCCAACATTATTATTCTGCTGAGCCATGGCACCAATTACGCTCATATCATCGAACGTGTTCATACTCATACCCAAACAAAACCTATCTCCACTTCCACTGCTAACGAACAAGCTCTCAACGTCTAACGCCAGCTCAGCTCCGCCGGCGAAATGAAACGTGACGACGGGAAATCCCAAGAGATCGAGTTTCATATTCCCAACGTAGCATGGATTCGTGTATGGCTCCCAACCTTTGACGCGCGTGAGAACATCTCCTAGAAGATTATCGATTTCGTCAGAGAGCGTTTCGTAAGCTTCTCTTACAAGAATCGTCGGTGAACAGCCCGTGTCGATGACCGTGCCTCCTTGTGATCCATATCTCTTGAAAACGCCGGGGTCAATATCAAGAAGTTTCTCTCCTAAGGAGATTGCTTGGAGGTCAAGGTAGTAACGGTCTTTTGATATATGTAAAGGAGTTGGATCGCCTTCGGTTCTTGCGCCGTCTCCGAGGATGAGAATGTTGTGAGGATATGTCGGATCGGTTAAGCTGCCGAAGCAGTAAGAGAATTTAGACCCGAAATTACGTGTTACTATGGAGAATTTACCGGGTCCTAAACCGAGGACGCCACTGTATTGAGTGAAACCGGAGTTGTCTTGTCCGCAGCCGAAGACAACGTTAGGTTTAGCGGTTAAACCGTCGTCGGATGTTTGAAAAGTGAGCTTTTCCTCGGCTAAAACGCCTCCGGTGGTCGAATAGTCTCGGTAGCGGAGGTAATATTGGCAAGTTCCGGTCTCTTCGTCGCGAGAGATTCGAGGCATGGCTTGTGGTGCGGATTCGCAAGATGCGTTACGGTAAGTGGAAGATCTTAAAGGGTGGTAAAAAGGAATTGTTTGAGGGTAACATTTGCAAGGAAGACACTGGATCCAAGTTAGGTCACTGCCTGTGTCGATGAGTAGGAGCTGCGAAACCGGTGGGTCGCCGATAGAGATGTTTGCGACGAATGCTGCTGGACTTGGAATAGGTGTGACATGTGAGACGATATCCGCTGTGTCCGTGGGCCACAAGTTATCAAAACGAGAAGAGGGAATTTGTTTGGGATGCAAGTAATTGTTTCTGATTAATTTTGTGTGCAATAGCTTTAGCGTAAGTGGAGCATGCGATGTGCATCGCTTTGGGCACGTGAGAGTGATTAGAGAGATAAGAAGAGCGGTACGAAGACGTAATGTTAGAGAGATGGTCATTTGATAATATCAAGAATATGTGGTTTCTCTTACGGTCTTTTTAATTAATAGAAGTTTAAAAATATAATAATGGGATTGACTCTTTGTGTGCAAGTACGAATGGGTTATTTTCTTGCATGATTCATTGATTTTACCAACATAACTTCAACACATACCAATCGGATGATCATACTTTATGCCAAAATATTACGATCATGGATCTCACCTGTCAGTTGTCACGTGTGTAGTCTAGAATTATATATGTTCAAGAAGAGGAACACGAACACCATGGATCTTACTTCATATTTTGTTTTTTCTTTTCTTATAACAAATGATTTCATAGAGAATGTCTAGAACAAATTGTGAGATTGATTGTGAGAACTTTTTACTTCTCACATATAAAAAATTGTTTATTATTGAAAAAGATTAGTTGCAGATTAGATGTTTTGTTTGGTTTTGCATAAAAACTTTTTTATTGGAGAATCAAATTTCACCTCGACAGATCGATTCTTCAAGAAATTATATAGCACAAATCACAGATCAGAAGTAAGAAGCTTCGAACAACATTGAATTAGTAGTCCAAAAGAAATACAAAAGTTATAAAAAAAAAAGAAAAAAGCACAAAACATTTTGGGGAGTTTAGAAAGTCTAGCAAACAATCTGTTTAATATGAAAATGAAAAGACTGAAAAATAATCAACAGGTAAACAACAAATTGTTTGTTGAAACAAATAAGCATTAAAAAATATTAATCATCTATATCAATATGTACCTTATTTGTTATGAAGCATAGCATGCAAGTGCCCACAATGTGTACTTTTCAACAGGCTAATAGAGAGGAAGGATGTGATTTACCTCTTTACTATTATGAAACTGTTTAAAACAATAATTTATCAAAATTTAATGTTTTGGAATATTTTGGTTTGGGATTTTATTCCGGATTAAGAGATTCTTTTTCTTTTTGTAAGCTTCTCTATTAGATCAATTGCTTGTTTTGTCTAAGACAACGATTGGATGTGTAGTCGTGTAGATTAATTGTGTAATCGTGTAGATTGAAGGTGTTTATATTTATTATGTAAATGGGACAAGGTATTTCAACTGGCTATTAGAGAGTAAGGGAGTGCTTTTTTCCAATCACCAATTGATGTCGCAGGAATGAACGGTAAGGTGGGTCAGAGCCTATGCTCTGACCCGTCACTATTTAGAGAGCATTTCAGTGATGTCATGGTGAAGCTCTCCAGTCATAGGTGTTTGACTGGAGAGCTTGGGGAGACGAGGTCAAGGTGTTCCAAACCTAATACTCATGTGTAGTCTCAGTCCTCTAACACACAGTAAAGTTTTTTTTTTTTTTTCCACCAAAACAGTTTTCTCCCTAAAACAGGTAACATTGTATTCTTGTCAAAACCATAAAATAGTGTTGTGGCTTGATTTGAATTCAAAATCATCATCGCTTTCATATTATCATTAAATGAACTTGATGCACATTGTGAACTTGAGAAGGTGCAGATTAAAATAATCATTGCTGCATTGTTCAATAACACATGACATATCCAGCCACATAACTGAAACACCATGTGTGAAGAAATTCTATACATGCATACTTGTATAACTATAAACTAAAGAGATAATATTTACCTGACAAGCCCTGTTCAATATAATTAAACTGCGACTTCACACCTAAACAAGGGAAAAAGGAAACACAAGATCAAAAACAAAATCACATCACTGTTTAATACTCCATAAGGCAAGAGCACAAGAACCAATTTTACAGCATTCCTCGGCAGAAGCAATTCCGAAATTAAATTGAACAACATAAAAAAAAAAAAAAACATGCAGGAAACACATTGTCTTGGAGTACACAAATAAATCTCCAGTAAGGTTTGGTCTCTAGAAGTTGTGAAGGCTACTTGGTTGGTGTTTTAGTTTAGCCTACCTTAAATTAAAACAACATTTGCAGCAATGTTTCTCTCTACTCCCAGGCCTACCTTAGATTAAGCCTAAGCATCTTAATTGAGCTTCTTTTGTTTTAGTAATGCGAGAAACCAAATCACAAGAGTCAGTACCCTTCCAAAAAAGCGTGGGACTAAATGCTGATGTGGTGTCGTGTGAGTAAAGTTTCTTAATGCTAACATGGATAGTGTTTTCTCATCATAACCATAAAATTTGTATTTTTCTCAAACCCATAAAATAGTGTTTGGGTGCCAAATCTCCTCTATCGTTTTCACGTCAAATCAAATATGTATTTTTATTGCCGAAATCGCAAATTGTTTGTTACTGCCTAGAATAGGCGGTGTGTGTTGTAACTTCCTTTTTCTACTATGGAAATTGTTTTGAACTACTGTTATTATTTGTCACAATTGAGATGATTTATGTAGTGGTATTAATATTTTGGTTGGGAATTATATTCGGGATAGGAAAATGATAGGTCGGCTACCCACACATATATGCAAAGAAGCTCTATAAACCTGTATAAGTTTGTTTCATTCATCATTCTGAACAAAAAAACAACCACCAGTCGAAATCTCTCTTTTTTTCACAACAGTAAAGTAACAATATGAGATATACCGAAGAAACAGAGAAGTAAAAAAATTAAATGGGAACCAACGTCTCCCTCCAAACAAATATAGCATCAACCGAGAAAAAACAATCTCATACCTCCTTCTTAAGCTTCTAGACTTCTAGTGGTAAAGCTTCTAGGGATCTTTCTGAGAAGACTCTTCCAAAGGTGATTTTGATTCATGTGGTTGAGGAATCGAACGTTGGTCAAAGAATCTTGAGTGTAGTTGTATAAGAAGAAATGCCCCTTTTTTTTTTATAATCACAAATGCCATTTGACCGATCTTGTGTAATTTGAGAAGAGATCCAACAGTTTATCGAGTGCATCCGGGTGAAACTTCCTTCCAAACAAGTAGCAAGGTCTTTTGATTCCGTTCCATATACAAGGCATCCATATTTCTTCACCCTGTTGTTAAACCAAAAGAGAGGTTTTGTTAATCCTAGTGAAACAAAATTTTTAAAAAACAGAGCTAAAATACGAGAGAAGAAGATATTGGTTTTGAAAGGACGTACCATCCCAACACTTGTGACATGTACAACTGTGTCAGTAGACTGCAAATGGATAAATAAAAAAATTAAGACTTTGGTTAACTTTCGTAACTGAAGTAACTGATGATAGGATTTGATTATAATATACCGTGAGGTTGTTTAGTAACTCGTGTGTGATATCCTCAGGCATATATGTCTTGGGATGCCACTTTCTCTCAGACCAATCAACTTGTGTTACAGTCCAGTTAGAGATGCCATTGGGATCAAGCATCTGCAACAGATAAAATATGCAACCGATGAAGAGAGAACATGAGATTTTTTCCTTTTATTTTTTGAGTTGAAACGAGATCTTACATAAAAGAATGTTGGCAGATAGTGTTCATCAGCTATGCAGTTCTTGTTGTTCTCTATACCTGGCTGCAGAAAACAAAAATGCAAGCTTCTTACTAATGAGTGAAAGGAAGGTAGAAGAAACATCTATATTTGGGGATCGTAGCTGATACTCACCCCACAGTAATCCCTGAATTTGGAGTAGTAAAGACTGTCTGCCATAGTTGCTACAGCGTGTTGTCGCTTCATGGTGAACCACTGCACATTAGCACTAATTCATCACTCACAAAGGAATAGTTAATGCATCAGGTTAGTACGATTACTGAATCAATGGCAATGTGTTTTTCACCTGCGCACCCTTTCGAAAATCCTTTTTGGGAATTTCAGGGAGCATGTGATTCATATGCCTGCCTGATCCATGTTCACCTGGATCGTCAAAGCTGAAGAATGGAATCATATAAGTTGGGGGAAGAAGAGTAAAAAAGATGAAATTTGTCAAATCTGATGAAACTTTTAACTTTTTACCAGTCGACATAGCTGACATTGCTGTACATCAAGTAATTGTAAATGTACTCAAAACTTCTAAGCGGTACACAACTGCAATACCAGACACACTCAAACGTGTTAGAGACAACCTCAGAGTGATCAACGAGAAGAGAAGCAAAAAATCAATAAATCACCTGTCAGAGAGTAGAGCGAATTGCTGGTTTGCAGGGTCTCTAAGAGCATTAGCTAACAACCTTCTCTCTGCATCAACCATTGATATTCTTCCCCACACCACCTGCAGATGAAAAGTATACATTTTTTTCTCATGTCAACGTCGATGGTGATAAAACATGAAAGGCAGGACAAGTAGACAAACCTCATCACTGCGAATTTCCCGGTTGACAAAGTAACGACTGTAGTGAACTGGCCTTTCCTTTGATGCATGTATATAAACAGAGAACTTCCCTTCATGGCCCTGTGACGAGAGACAAAACTCCAAAACAATCAGAATTAAGTTCAAGAACAAACTATCTGCATATTCAATGAACGTTTACCTGGAAAAACCTGTCCCATAGCCTCTCAAAGGGCAATGTCCCAGGCGTCAAGAACATGAAAGCAATCTTGGAGTTCTTTCTAATCACAGGAGGATTACTCAATATCTCTCTAATCACTACTCGGGACGCAATCTCATCATCCGAGAACTCCCTCAGAGCAGGTGGAAGCCAGTCAGCTAAAGCCTTGCATCCTCTTGACGAAATCATGTAACAAGCACGTTTACTGTGGTGAGGGTACATGTAAGCCACAACAGCGAACATGGCGATCAGAGAAAGCGCCATGATGATCCATACTCGTCTTCTTGTTGGTGCACGGTATCGACCTCCAGGCAAATACGCCGTGTCCCTTATGTTGCAAAGACTCCACCTTTTAGCTCCTCCTTTCATCTCATCAAACCTAATGGAGCTAACTTCTGATGAATATGATTCCTGGAAAGTTACAGAAATAGAAACAAGAATGAAACTTTAGTGAAGAAAAGTTTTCAATTGAATAAGATTAGTCCAACGACCAAGTTGTAGTTTTATCCACGAAAGCGAGGAAAGTCAAATCAGCCTCACTGTTCCTAAAGCCATTTTCAAAACGAAACGCTCACTGCAATTAAATCCAGTCAACGAATGGTTCAAGAGATAAATGCTTTGAGGAATTTTAAAAACCATTTTCTCGGGAAAAAGCATCCGATTTCCCGGAAAATTATCAGAGAAGAAGGAGATCAAGCGAAATCAAGACCTCCACTTCCGTTTTAATTTCGATGAAAATTTTGAAAATTCTCGGAGGCACATTCCGATCGATTTATCGCCCAAACAGAAAATTCGGAATCGAAATCAAACACCATAGCACCCAAGGCGTTACACGCATCAACGAGAGGCAATGTGAAGAGAGTGGAACCTGGAGATTTCAAACGGAAACCAGATCCAGTCACAACGCAAGAGAGAGACTCGTCGTATCGCCGTCGTGATTTGCTATCTCTAGTCCGTTTCCTGATCTCGAGAAATTTTCAAACGCTCGAGAGCTAGCTGCGCAAATGAAAACGGATGTATCCTCTTGATGGTATGTTTAAAATTTTCTTAGTAGTTTTCAAAAAATTTCCCTCTCACGGATTTCGTTTCGTTTTCGCTGTGATCTCTCTCGATAGGTAATGAAGAAATGGCTGTGAAAGAGCTACAGAGAAAATGATGACGAAGAAGAAGAAGAAGAAGAAGAAAGATGCCAAATTGGGTTCGAAACAGAGGAAGCAAATTTTTGAGGGAGAGATTAATAAAATTACATGAAGAAAATTGCATTGGCGGAAGAAATGAAGTAATTCGCATTCTTATTATTAACTGTATGACGTGTAATTTTGCTAATGGACAAAGGAGAACGCTTGTCTTTTTAATTATTTTTTGGACTATTGTGGCTGGCTAATTAAAATTTTAGTGGTTAACTACAAGGTGCAGTAATTAACAGCTGTTTAAATATAACAATGGATAAAAGCTGGTATTTTGTCTCTTACCAAAAGATAATGATGTGAATTAACGTACTAATGATGTGAATATTAATCTGTAAGAAAAGTTTTACTAGGCTATCGATTTTTTTCTTTTAGAGTTTCGTATTTCTTGGTGTTTAATGGGCAATATCGTTTTTTTTTTCGAAATCTCCTACACTTGATAAAATAAAATCTAAAATCATGACTAAGGACTACTTTTTAGTTTTTAGCATATACATATATTTGACAATTTCAAATTTTTCATATAAGACTTTTTGGTTTGAAAATTAGCTCTGGCTTTGCATAAGCTAAGAGATCCAATTGATGATAGCCTAATATATACACAATGCGTAGCATTATTTTTGTTATTTTAAGTTCATTAATTTGGAGGAACCTTCTCTTTTGCCAGACCGAGTCAAGTGTAACCCCCAATTATATACTACTATATACACACACAAAAATTATATGAAAATTGAGCAACTTGACAGAAATTTTCATGTGATCTAAGCCAGACATGCACGATGTCCACATTATTAATTATTCTATTGTTCAAAACAAATGATTGTTGTCTGAGTCTCCATGCATTGCATGCAACTCACTTCCTTTGCATTTGAAATAAAATAGTTGACGAAAAAAAAATTGAAATAGAATACTGTAATGTCGCCGTAATGCAAAACGGCAACATCTTGAATTACACAACGAAAGAAGCCTATAACCAATCTTTCAACTATCTATGTGAAATTTACGACACAAAAAAACTATCTATGTGAGCAATCTATAACATTATCTTTAGTAGTTAAGTAATAGTATTATAAACCGACCAATCTTTCTTATCTTCGTAGTTTTCAGATTTTAACAGTTTGATAACAGAAAATAAATCTAAACCGAAATCAACACCATACCGAATCTAATCTTATAGCAAACCAAATTAAGATCAAAGACTAAAGTTGGTTTAAATTGGGCTTTAAACTGAAAATCCCATTCGTCGACATTAATGGCCATATCAATTTGGCAATACATTGGTGTATCTGAAAATATTATAATGACTTGTTTGTCGGAAAACTAATGTTATGATCCTAAAATTTTGAGACACCTTCCTAAATATTTACTGGAGTCTTTTATTACGGATACAATCATATCTCCAGTCACACTGATCACGGAATCGTTAATGTTAAGTCAAATA
Organism: Microthlaspi erraticum; assembly: GCA_902728155.2. NCBI lineage: Eukaryota > Viridiplantae > Streptophyta > Magnoliopsida > Brassicales > Brassicaceae > Microthlaspi > Microthlaspi erraticum. The sequence goes on along the minus strand of CACVBM020001396.1, from coordinate 445,702 downwards.
TCTTCTCATTAACTCTGATTGTAATACCCTAACGTACATCTTGCTCTTGCTTTTAAATAGACAAACAAATGTCACAAAAAGCATACAAACAAATACCACGAGACAATAAGAAAAAAACTAGCTTCAACGTGAACATATGGAGAGAATAACTTCATTTGCATTCCTTCTCAGCTTACTTATCGTGTTTTCCTCAGGTAATATTATATCTTCTATATATACATCTTTCAGTTGTTATGTTTAATTGATTCATTTGACACATTTTTATTATAGTTTCAAATGTTATAACATATAATACAGAACCACTTGTGGTTAACGTCTCACGAATAGGGATTCGGATTGCCTTGGATGAAAAAAAGAAAAACAAGATACTAGCTAGTACGACAGTGCACATGAATAACATGATATGATATTTTTTAGTAAAGCCAAAATATTATTTCTATGGTAAGTTTAATGATGTATACAGTACAATGTTACAGTTGTAGATCATACTGGAGCAACGATATGCGTCGACGGTCTAGGCTATTGCCAAAACTGTGACCAGAAATGCAAGGCCAAACACGGGCCATCGAGCGAAAGCAACTGTGACCGCTCTGTTGGGGTGCCGTTGTGCAGGTGCTACTACTTATGTAAAGCATAGCCACCACCACCACCCTTGCCGCCGACTAAACCCAAAGTGTGCAATGGTGGGGCTGGTTTATGCAGTCAAGCGTGTAACTTTAATAATACCACGAAATTTTTTTTTATTAGTTTTTTTCCGATCCCTTCCAAGCTAATAGCATCGCCCAAACAAAAACTCCGAAATCGAATCGAACACCATAACACCCAAATCATAACACGCATCCAACGAGAGGCAATGTGAAGAGAGTAGAATCTGGAAGTTGCAAACGGAAAACGTTGTTAATTACTGCAAATATAATTACCGATTAATTTGGTTTAAAGTAAAAAAAGCTTATGAAAATTGAGCAACTTTTGTTTGTGTGACTAAAATATCAAAATTGAGCAACTTGACATAGTTTTTCATGTGATCAATGTTGTCTGAGTCCATGCACTGCATGCCCTTCACGTTCTTTAATTCACCCTTTATTAGTTGAGACATGTAGTATATAGCTTTTTGCTAATAGTTAAATATTTCATCGCTGGAATAGACTTTTTATTTTAATATTTGTTGAACCATTAAAAAGGCTTTACAAACGCGGTTATTTTTTTATTAAATTTATAGCCTTCCTTTGTTCGTAAAAAAAGTTCGTTGTATAAAGCCATAAAGGTTAGAGACAGTGATTAAAAAATCGGACCGGACCGGCCGGTCGGACCGGTTAAACCGGGAACCGGTGCATCTCCCGGTTTGATTTTAATAGAAAACCGGAAATGCAATTGACCCAAAAAAACCAGCAAAAAACCGGTAAAAAGTCGAAAACCGGCCGGTTCGGGTCGATTTGTAAACCCGGTTTCGATATGGGCAGAAAAAAAATTATATCTAAGAAAGAAAAAAAAAGTTGGAAGAAACTATTTTACAGAAATTTGAGCAGAGAGAGAGGAAGGAAGGAGAAGAAAGGAGAAGAAGGAGAACAAGGGGAGAGGAGGAGAGTCACGAAGATGGGAGGCGGCGCTTTAGACAAAAAGAAAAAATAGGGTTTATGACAAATTTAATCTCTTTTTTTGTAGTTGGAAAGTATTCCTTATTTAATTAATAAAAATATAAAAGTAGCAATCACATATACATTGATGGCTAATGCATAATCAAATAAGTATTAATTTCCATATATATATATATATATAAAATATATATTAAAACCCCGGTTGAACCGGTTCGACCGTGTTGACCCATGACCCGAAAGCTTTTCTGGTTCGTACTCCGATCCGGTTTTAAAAACATTGGTTAGAAACTTTTTATTGCCGATGATGTTAATCTGACTACATGATTTAGAGATTTTTTATTTTTTCCACGAAAATAAACTACTAGCGTATATGTTAATCCCAAAAGTATAAACCATATAGTTTTACATTTTACCAGAATTAATTCAACATGATATAAGTGAGCTTCCATATTTATCTATGTCATAAACGTAAAATTACAGTTAGATAAAGTTTTAGTCAACCATGAAATAATGGTAAATCATTATATTTCTAAAACTTAGTTACTTCATCATGGTATATATCCCTCTTCAGTTGTACCCAATTTTTCAAATCTATCAACTAAATCCACTCTGTCAAGAATTACTTATAAGAGAAAAAAACAAAAAAAATCAAATATGGCCAGAGCAATTTCTTCCCTTCTTCTCCCAATCATCTTTCTTATTATATTTTCTTTAGGTATACATTTATCTTCTTGTTTTTTCAGCAGCATATATTTATTTATTTTAATTAAAGTAACTCAATGTTGGCTATGTTCTTTATCATGTCCTAAAACTTATAGATTTTGTGATGATAGCCTTAATTATACATTAACATCTATATACATTTTTTTTTGCTATATTCCTTAGCATATATTATAACTTATGCAGTTCAAAATAGTAATTTCTCCAAAATACTAATAATTGATATATTATCTAATTATAAAAAAAACCGTTTTTGTTGGATATAGCTGAGCAGAATATGGGATGTATAGCAATTATTGCCGACTGTAATGTCATTAACTGTGATGCTACCTGCAAGAGTAAATTTGGACCAAAGACACATTCTTTATGTGAGCGTGATGGTAGTATTGAACGATGTGTTTATGTTTACCCTTGTCTAACTGATAAGACTCATGTCTGATTTATGCACCGTTGCAAAATCACAGAATCATCATAATGTTTAAGTTGATATCAATTATTAAAATTGTTTCAAAAGGGTAGTTCTTATAAAAAAAACAATTATGCAAGCATAAATTTTTTTCCAGTAAATATGGTTTAAAAGTAATTTTAATTGCAAAACTCCTACTCTTAATTTGATTTACTCATTAGCTGTTAAAGATTTAATTTTAATTTTATGGAAATTCAAAACAAATTAAACTCTTAAGGATGGCTTACACAAAAGAAGAAAGAGAAGTGATGAGGGTTAATTTTGTTTTTTTGTTGACAACGTGGTGAGGGTTAATTATAATGATATATTTTTTTTTTTGAACAAAGCTTTTTTATAAGGGACCCCTTTTTTAATAATAATTATAATAAACTGATTACATAATCTAGGGATAAAAGGTTAGATTTTAATTGCTATAATTTACACATTAAACTGATTTTAACTCCAAACAAACTATTTCACGTGAAAGCAATTGTACAAAATCTATTAAACTTATATAACAAAAGATTTTAATTAATTTATTCAATTCCATAATTGAATAGCAATATATTTCAAACTCCTTTAATGAATAGATTGTAAATAAGAGAATCAATAACACTAGATTTTACATACTTTTAATATTTTAAACAGTTTAACCAATAACACCAGATTTTGTTAGAAGATTTAAAAATGAATAACAATAAATTATGGTTGGTAAGTGTTTTGAACATAAATTAGGATGTAATAGAAACACAAGAAAAAATCTAATTCATATATCTATTAACATTTATGCCTGTTAATTGATTTTGACTCATAATAGAACTAACCATAACTTTTTAAAAAAAAAACTTACGTTATGTTTGGTCAAAAAGTCAATACTATATTTTTAATACCATGCCAAAATTATTTTATTCAACATAATATGAATGTACTTCCATATATACACAGTCAAATAACTTTTTCTAAAAGTATAATGGTCAATAATACTATCTTTGAAGTTTGGTCATCGTTATAAATCTCCTTCAAACAGTGTCTAAATTTTTCAGATATCAATATTCAATATACTAGTAACGAATTTTAAAGAGAAAACAAAAAATGGCCAAGGCAGCTTCTTCCCTTGTTCTTCCTATCATCTTCCTTGTTATGTTTGCTTTAGGTAAACATTTATTTTAGATTTTATTCACAAAGTTATATACGATTTCTTCTTTTACATCAAATTAGTTTACTCTTAAGTCTATTCATTGGTGACTCAAGTGTTCCACTTCTACATAGTTCATTGTGATGCTAGCATTTAGATATACATGTATATTTTTGAATTATTATACTTAAAATAAATCACATAAATATAAATTTATCATTGGTTTTCTGTAATGTTTATTGGCATATATCATAAATATTATAGTTCATTGTATTGATATATATCCTAAATATTACTAATCTTCTGTCATCAAAATATATATATATATATATTAAAAAAAAACTGTTTTGTTTGATATAGTTGAGCAGAATATGGGATGCGTGTTCGTTGCTGGCTCGTGTGGTGATTTCAATTGTGATGCGGTATGCAAAGCTAGATTTGGACCAAATGCATCATCCTTCTGTGACCGCGACTATGCAGCTGGAAGATGTGTTTGCAATTTTCCTTGTCCGACAAAAAAGATTAATGTATGATTTCAAAAGTATTTTGGAATCTCATATTCTTCCTAATGTGCTAGTAGAAATCAAAAATAATTTGAATATACTGACTGAAGGTGCTACGATCTTTCAAAATATATTAAAAATAAAATTTATTCTATAGAACCTTTGATACCAATTAAAATATATTTCCAACGGTGTGAAACCACTCCGGCCCATCACTTCTTCATAAATGTTTAAAATTACATGTTTAATTTATAATTTCTGGCAGAATTTATTTTTATCAAGCAAAAAAATTAAGAAAATTATAAAACTGACACTTTTTAATTGGTTGCCTATACTAAAAGGAATGAGATTACAAAGTTATCATCAATAAATTTAACTAAATGAGCGGGTTTGAAAATTTGTAATTACTAGTCCGATTTCCTCCTTTATCTCTCGCCGACTGAAAGGATGATACAGACTTTCAACAGATGAATCGATCGACATATGGATAAGAAAAGAAAAGAAAAACATAGTTTGACTACTGATTATAGACTGTCGATAAATCTCAGGAAAATCTTATTTTGTTTCATTTTCAAAACTATCAAACAGTGGAAGATGTCAGGTTTTTGCTTTAGTAAACCAGAATCTTGTGATTTATCGTGCATTTCATATTGTTTCAGAAATAAATCAATCCGTAAATCGTTATCTACTTTTCACAGTATAGGCATATGGTTTCACAACAATTATGCAAGCATAAAACTTTTTCCAGTAAATATGATTTAAAAGTAATTTTAATTGCAAAAATCCTACTCTTACTTTGGTCTACTCATTAGCTAAGAAAGATTTAATTTTAATTTTATGGAAATTCAAAACAAATTAAACTCTTAAGGATGGCTTACACAAAAGAAGAAGAGAAGTGATGAGGGTTAATTTTGTTTTTTTTGTTGACAACGTGGTGAGGGTTAATTATAATGATACTTATTTTTTTGAACAAAGCTTTTTTATAAGGGACCCCTTTTTATAATAATTATTATAATAAACTGATTACATAATCTAGGGATAAAAGGTTAGATTTTAATTGCTATAATTTACACATTAAACTGATTTTAAGTCCAAACAAACTATTTCACGTGGAAGCAACTGTACAAAATCTATTAAACTTGAATAACAAAAGATTTTAATTAATTTATTCAATTCCATAATTGAATAGCAATATATTTCAAACGCCTTTAATGAATAGATTGTAAATAAGAGAATCAATAACACTAGATTTTACACACTTTTAATTAAAGTATTTTAAACAGTTTAACCAATAACACCAGATTTTGTTAGAAGATTTAAAAACGAATAACAATAGATTATGGTTGGTAAGTGTTTTGAACATAAATTAGGATGTAATAGGAACACAACAAAAAAATTAATTCATGTATCTATTAACATTTATGCCTGTTAATTTATTTTGACTCATAATAGAACTAACCATAACTTAAAAAAAAAAACTTACGTTATGTTTGTTCAAAAAGTCAATACTATATTTTTAATACCATGCCAAAATTATTTTATTCAACATAATATGAGTGAACTTCCATATATATGTTGTACACAGTCAAATAACTTTTTCTAAAGGTATAATGGTCAATAATACTATCTTTGAAGGCTGGCCATCGTTATAAATTTCCTTCAAACAGTGTCTAAATTTTTCAGATATCATATTCAATATACTAGTAACGAATTTTAAAGAGAAAACAAAAATGGCCAAGGCAGCTTCTTCCCTTGTTCTTCCTATCATCTTCCTTGTTATGTTTGCTTTAGGTAAACATTTATTATAGATTTTATTCACAAAGTTATACATGATTTCTTCTTTTACATCAAATTAGTTTACTCTCAAGGCTATTCATTGGCGACTCAAGTGTTCCACTTCTACATAGTTCATTGTGATGCTAGCATTTAGATATACATGTATATTTTTGAATTATTATACTTAAAATAAATCACATAAGTATAAATTTATCATTGGTTTTCTGTAATGTTTATTGGCATATATCATAAATATTATAGTTCATTGTATTGATATATATCCTAAATATTACTAATCTTCTGTCATCAAAATTATATATATATATATTAAAAAAAACTGTTTTGTTTGATATAGTTGAGCAGAATATGGGATGCGTGTTCGTTGCTGGTTCGTGCGGTGATTTCAATTGTGATGCGGTATGCAAAGCTAGATTTGGACCAAATGCATCATCCTTCTGTGACCGCGACTATGCAGCTGGAAGATGTGTTTGCAATTTCTCTTGTCCGACTAAAAAGATTAATGTATGATTTCAAAAGTATTTTGGAATCTCATATTCTTCCTAATGTGCTAGTAGAAATCACAAATAATTTGAATGTACTGAAGGTGCTACGATCTTTCAAAATATATTAAAAATAAAATTTATTCTATAGAACCTTTGATACCAATTAAAATATATTTCCAACGGTGTGAAACCACTCCGGCCCATTGCTTCTTCATTAATGTTTAAAATTACATGTTTAATTTATAATTTCTGGCAGAATTTAATTTTATCAAGCAAAAAAATTAAGAACAATATATAACTGACACTTTTTAATTGGTTGCCTATACTAAAAGGAATGAGATTACAAAGTTAACATCAATAAATTTAACTAAAAGAATGGGTTTGAAAATTTGTAATTACTGGTCCAATTTCCTCCTTTATCCCTCGCCGACTGAAAGGATGATACAGACTTTCAACAGATGAATTGATCGACATATGGATAAGAAAAGAAAAGAAAAACATAGTTTGGCTAGTGATTATAGAATGTCGATAAATCTCAGGAAAATCTTCTGACGCCAATTTTGTTTCATTTTTAAAACTATCAACCAGTGGAAGATGTCATGTTTTTACTTTAGTAAACCGGAATCTTGTGATTTATCTCGCATTTATATGGTTTCAGAAATAAATCAACCCGTAAATCGTTATCTACTTTTCACAGTATAGGCAGAGGAAATGATTTGCCATCGTCCATGCCATTTCAACCATTTTGGTGTTGTTTGTTCACCCAAACAGAAAGAGATTACTACCGCCAATGCAATGACATATTGTCTTCGTGTTCAGGTGTAATCTTCGGTATAAATGGAAGTCTTTAAGTTACTATGAATGATTCTTTTTCTTTTTTTCGACGTCGACGTTATATGGGCTTTTAATACTGGTATTGTTGATTGTGAGAGTTTAACATGACGAGAAGGTTCTCAAGAGGTGATAAAAATATCAACTTCCAAGCTTGCCATAGCAAAATCGAAGTACCACATTGTGCGTCATGAGGTATCGATGGCAAAAGAAGTTTGAATTGACAAAGTCCATATATTTAATGTAGGAACTGATGTCCAAGTGGATCAAGAAAAGACATGACAACGTGTTGACTAGAGCACAATGCAGTTTTGTTTGGCAATAAATCAGTTTATTGTAAAAAAAAAAAAATATGTCAACTTATTTGTGTAGGTTTAATGTCTTACTTTAAAATTTGAGATTCAAATCTAAATATGTTTAATTTGGAGTCTTCAGCCTGCTTTTTAAATAGATTAACTATGTCCCAATGACATACAAAGAAATTACCTCGGAAAAAAAGAACTTTAGAAGAAAACGTGAAAAGATGCAGAGGTCTTCACTTATACTACTTCTTAGCGTAGTTATCATGTTTTCCTCAGGTATAGTTCTATCTTTCAACTGTTATGTTTCTTTTGTTCATTCGATAAATTTTGATATGAGTCACTTTTCCAAAAAAAAAAAAAAAAAAAAAAAAAAAAAGATGCTAGTATGATATATTTTGATGTTGTAAACTTGTAATGATTACCTTTTACAATGATAAGACATTTATATTTAACATGTATAAACAAATGAATGATGTATACAATGTTGCAGTTGTGAATCAGAGTAGTGCAGCCCAATGCATGGAGACTCAAGGCCCTTGCGATAACTGTGACCAGAAATGCTTGGCCAAATACGGGCCATCGGTCCATACCCAATGTGGGAACTCGCAGTGTATATGCATCTACGAGTGTGGACAACCGGCCAAGACTTGCAGCGGTGGGGGTGGTATGTGTAGTCAGAATTGTCCTGAGACATGCTGTGATGCGAATTGTGCACAAAAGTTTAATGGTGGAAAAGGATACTGCCAGTCGCTTGGTAATTATAATTTGTGCCAATGCGAGTACCCTTGTTAGAGTTGTTTTCTTTACTATTGTAACTTAATAATGCAATGATATAAAATTATTGTTATTATTCTCTTGTTTGTGGATGCATGATTTTATTTGAGCAGGTATTATTTGGTCTACGCATTTGTTGTGAAAAAGTTTTTAATTTTAAATTTACGGAATTTCAAATTAAATTAAGTTTTTTTTACCAGAAATTTAATGTAATAGAAACACAATAAAAAATAATAATTCATGTAACTAATGATATTCCTGTCTATTGATTTATTTTGACTCATAATAAAACTAACCTTAAACAAAATAGTAAAATAAACTTATGTTATGTTTGGTCAAAAATTTAAAATAGTTTAATTTTAATACTATACCAAAATTATTTTATTCAACATAATCTGAGTGGACTTCCATATATATATTGTACACATAATTACACAGTCAAATAACTTTATCTGAAGGTATAATGGTAACTAATTCTAGTTTTCAAGCTTGGCCACCTCTATAAATCTCCTTCAAGCAGTGTCTTAGTTTTTCAGATATCAATATTCAGTATACTAGTAACAAATTTAAAAGACAAAAAACAACAAAATGGTCAAGTCAGCTTCTTCGCTTGTTCTCCCTATCATCTTTCTTGTTATGTTTGCTTTAGGTATATATTCATTTTGAGTTTATTTACAAAATTATACACAATTTCTTTTTGTTTTTTTTTTACATTTTAGTATTTTTTACATAAAATTCGTTTAGTCTCAAGTTTATTCATTGGCGCCTCAAATGCTCTACTTACACATACTTCATTGTGATGCTAGCATATAGATATACGTGTATACTTGGGATTTATTCATAGCAATACTTAAAATAATTCACACAAATATAGATTTATTATTGGTTTTGGTAATATTCATTGGCATATAATATATCATAAATATTTTAGGTACCAATCTTCTGTTATCAAGATTATAAATAAGAAATAAACTGTTTTTTTTAATAGTTGAGCAGAATATGGGATGCATGGGAGTTCTTGGCCCGTGCGAAATCTTTACGCAATGCGATGGGTCATGCAAGATTCAATTTGGACAAAAGGCAGTAGGCGACTGTGACCGCAGCGGTGGTCTAGGAACATGCGTTTGCTACTACTCTTGTCCTCGGGGTCATAAAACTCATATGTAATTTCCGTACAACACACAATATAATAAATTTAATACGTTTGTTTGATAAATTTGAGAAAGCTAATCCAAACCAAACTCAACAACAGTCAACAGTCAACACCATCAAACCAAACTAAGATCAGATTTAGTTTTAGTTGCCATATATATAAATAAATAAAAGTACATTGCTTAATTTTCGAGATTGCCTATAGGTTATTCGAAAATCCACATACGATTCAGTTTTATTTATTCCAAAAACATTAAAACAAACTTAGCAAGGGTATTGACATTTGCACAATAACGAATGGGCAAGGGGCTCACAATATCCACCTCCGCCAGGAAACTTTTGCGCACAGCTTTGATTGCAACATTGATTCCCACATTTAGTGTCGCAAAGTCCAGTCCCGCCAGAGCACTGTTTGCCTGGTGGAGCTGGTTCAGGCGGTCCACATATGTAATTGCATGTGCAGGTTTGAAATGCATCGCAACTGCCTTGGCCTGTTGGTCCATGTTTGGCCTTGCATCTCTCATCACATTGGTCACAAATACCTAGACCGTCCTGGCATAGATTTGCCTCCACCTTATATTCAACTGTAAAAGATTATATATGTGATTAGTTCTATTTCAGTACAGGGAGAAGAATTCACTGATAGAAAACATTAGATCTATGAGAACTAATAATTAGTAGAAAACAAAATATATTCTCACGAGAGTAGAATCATATTATTATGATAGTTATGTCAAGATTAGTGTTTTCTCACAAATAAAGGATGATGATTGGTTTTGGTTTTGCAAGTAATATATGATTGAATTCGACTGTAATATTATACCATGTAACATTCCATATTATGAATACTTAAAGAAACATGTTGTAATAAAATAGTGTAATATAATGGTATAAGAATTTAGCTGAATTTAACTCTGTTTTTTCGGGTCATTGTATCAAAGCACTCTTCCTAAAATATTGACGGTGTCATAGCAAATGCACTGAAAGCCCCACATATTCACAGTATAATTAACTGAACAAGATACAAGAAACAATACCGGAAGCAAGCATAATAAAGAAGCTGATGAAAACCACAAGTGAAAATGCCTTCGACATCCTTTTTAAGTTTTGGTTTTTACTTTGGCAATTGTTTGAGACAATTATTGGAATATCATTGGGAACATTTAGTTCGGTTATATATAATACTCCCTCTGTTCCTTACTAATAAATTTTCTTAGATTTTAACATTTATTAAGAAAAAGTTAAAGTTCAACTTAATATTTTTAAATAATAAAACAACTTTTCAGAATTTTAAATCAATAGAAATCCATGCTAACATTAAAATCTGAATCTTTTTGTTTAAATCAATAAAATGTATCTTGAAAATCTATAAATTTGATCTTCAAGGAATACAAAAAAAAGGCTAGAAAATTCATTTATAAGGATTTATAAGGAACAAAGGGAGCCGGAGACTTGGAGCCGGTCCGCAGTACGTGTAAGAGCACATGCATATGTGGCTTCATCTGTCGCAGTTTCCTTGGCCTGTTGGCCCGTGCCTAGCCTTGCATCTCTCATCACACTGTAGACAACCACCCAGAGCTTATCTGCAAGCGCCTGCCTTCACTTTAAACAATTATTTTAGTGTAGCGGAAAACGAAGCCGTTGATCGAAACATCTAAATCTATGAAATTTATACCACACGCACAAAAAGGTACTCATGGCTTAATTATTTTAACACGAAAATCTCTAATATATTAAAAGAGAAAACACTATAAAATAAACCTTTGTCTCATGTGTTATTAACAGAAATGCCATGCTGATGTGTCAACACCAGGTTCACTTTCAAGGTTAGTTTTAATTAAGACAAACATTACTAGACTAATTACATGTTATGCCATTCATATTTGGTTAGAGAATGAAATATATATGATTAATTTAGTCAGAAAAATAATTATTAATGAAAATTATTTTCTTTCAGTTTCCTTATTTGGTAATGACGAAAATTTATTTATTAGTCAATCAATCAGTAAAATATGGAAAGTTTTATTCAATTGTATTATATTAATTGTTTAAAAATTAATTTATTCATCTATCATTTTTGTTTAGCTTTACTTTCAAGAATAAATTATATCATCACATCAAAATATTTAAAAAAAGAAAATTAGTTTTTTTCTACATATGCTATGGTTTGAATTTTTAAAAATGAAGCAAATCTCTAAAAATGTTAAATGTCCCACATGATTATATTTTGGGATAATAGTTCAAAAACCTATTATAAAATAGGATCCAAATAATGATCAACCATAATCACAAATAGGAAAGAAAAATTTACCATGTTTGGAAATCTTTAAAATTTCTTTTATTCGATTTAATTTGATTCTTTAATTGAATTAAATAATTAAATCGTATTTTTTAATATTTTGGTTTGATCAAAATTTTAAACGTAATAAATTCTAATAACTTATCATATAAGTTAAATTATTTTAGTTATTTAAAATTGATAAAAACATAAAATATATATGCCATTTTATATTTATCAAAATATAAAATTATTTTAAATGTATTAAAATTTAATATATATGTGGGTTCGGAAAGGGAGAAACTGTTGTTAAAGCAAATGTTAGATTACCACACTGTAAACGATGACAAAAATCAAACCAGGCTAAAAAAATATGCATCACTCAAAATTTCGTCTAATGTAAATTGACATTTTTTTAATTGTCTAATTGTCTAACACTCTATGTTCCTAAAATTGTATGTAAATAGACATCTTTTAATAAAATCAAATTGAGAAAATATCACCCCGTGCAAGGCGCGGGTCAAACTCTAGTATAAATGATACCGGAAACAAGCACGATATAGAAAACGATGAAACCCACAAGTGAAAATCCATTCTTCATATTTTCTATTTGTTTCTTTGGCGATAGGTTATTTGGTTGAGAGGAAAAGATTAAAATGTATTGATGTATATACCATTGGGACATTTAGCTGGTCCTTACCTGTATAATAGAAAGATACATTCATCTTTATCTAGATTTATTAATGTTTGGATTTTATTTTGTAAGTTCATATACTGTACTACTTTCCATTTTGTTTTCGTATATATGTGTGTCACAGTGTCAGTGTATATACACATCAATCCAACATGTCTAGCTTCAACGAGATAGATTTGACGAATTTCATCTCATATAGTAGATTTCTTTCTAAACGTGCTCACACGGTCACACCATTTAGTCGTTTACTATAAATTCACATTCTTGTAAAATTTCATATCAAAATAAATCATTTTATTAGTTTCTCAACAAAACAAAACAAAAAGTATGGCAAAGTCAACTTCTTCACTTGTTATTCAAAATGAAGTTTGGACCAAAGGCTAGTGGCTTATGTTAAGAAAAATCTTGGACAGTGTCTTGTTTCTCATCCTTATCCAGCTGATAGAGCTCATGTTTAAACTCCAAAAACAATATAGTAATGGATCCGGCTAATGTAGGTTTTAATTGGGCTTCTAACGGAAAGCAAGCCCCATTGCTTCTTTTGGCAAGTAAACCTAGTCGGAGATTGTTCATGTATGGTTGAGAGTCTGTGGAATAAAAGTTGTGGTCGGATTCGGATGCTTCATTTGTTTAGTACTATATTAGAAACCTCACAGTATGCGGATTTACTGATAAATGATATTATATTTGAACAAAGTAATGTAAAATATTTGTTGTCAGTAAAAAAAAAAAAACATTTTGAGAAGGAAGTAGGCCATGTTTTTAGTTAGAACTTGGGGATCGAGAATGGAGTAACTAACCTTTTTTTTCCTTTCTTAAAAATATTAATTTACATACTTGTTTTATAAAAAGAGTATAAATAATAAGTATACCACCAAAAAGATTATCTTTCCTTACATACTTGTTTTCCAAACACTCACCAATCGAATCTGAGGTCATGTTTTCGTCAAGAACACAAATATATTGTTTGATTGTTGTATAAATTAATCACTATGAAAATATTCGGTGGTTGTAAATCTCAAGATTAGTCTTATATTTCTTGGTATTAGGAGGACTCGATTGAGGAAAAGAAAACAGCAAAAAATCGTAAATGTGGACACGTAGACAAAGAACGTGAAAGAGAAGACAATGACAGATTTAATATTTTGTGAAGAGGACACATGCATTGATGTTTCTTCACGTAAAGAAAGGCCTTCGAGTTGGCATTTCCTTGCCTCACGAATCTTTGTCTACCTCGTGCTTCTTTTTAATTCTATTGTCCTCTTTTATTCATTTTTAATAGTATACATTATTAAAGCTATTGGTTTCTTTATAACAAAAAAAATGGTATTCAAAGTGCCACAACGTTCGCTACGCTGTCTCTTCTCCTCTTTGACTTTTGTCACACTTGTCTCTATCGTCATAACTCAACCATGGTTAAACAAAAAAGGAAAAACCCTAAGCCAGCCTAAGTATCTGCTCCTCGATTTATCTTTTTAAAAACTTATATATTATGATCACCAGTTAATTAATTTGATTTGTTTGATTAATTAAATGAATAATCCAAATCAAGACTCCCCATGTATCTCTCGTTTTGCTGTTTGTTTTCGCATATATTATCTTGTTGGGATTGTGAACTGTGAACATGTGTGGTTCAAGAGTCAACTTCGGACGTAGGGTTGTCACAATCACTTTTGATAAATGTAAACCCCAAAAAAAATTCGATTTTATTCAGATATGCAATTAATGTTCATATCTCTTTTTATACAAAGTTCATATATCTTAAGCCACAAGATTTGAGTTTTGGTTCCATTTAGTTATGGGAGTGGACAAGGCACTTAACAAATAAGGATTTGTCAATATATCCTAAATCAGTAGACAATCCCATGACCGAATAGCCTGGAAAAGATTACTAACACACAATTATCGAATCTTGCTTGATTAGTTTGTGTTCATAGTAATGACACGTCTTTTTGTAAGCTAATAAATAAATAGAACATATGTGACTTGAAAAAAAAGGAAATAAAAATATGGGAGATCAATTTGGAGGAAAATAAAGTGGGTGGTATGGCTTTATAAGAAGAAAGTGCAACAAGTTTTAACATTCAACAAGAAAAGGAAAAAAGTGAGTTCAGAAATCAGAACTACATTGACTTTGACAACCAAGAAGCGAATATACAGTACCTTTTGAAATACATTTAATTAGAAGGTGATAAGGAATTTTCGTATTGTACACATCGGAAATCTGAAAATATTTAATGAAAATAGGGAGATCCAACTTAACTTTGTTGTTGAGGACTATGTGTTTTGTCAAACATAGGATCCGACCGTTGTTTGTTGTGCATGTGCCTTGAGACATGACCCTCGCATCACCCTAACTAATTGTCTTTCAGATTTTTAATACTTTTCATACCTTTCTACAATTTAATGAACCCAAGTAAAATAGTGAAATGTTTACGACAAAGAGATGACACTATTTTACATAGTGTACATATAATTAAACTAAGCAATGCACTATTTTTTGTCAGCAGCCACTTCAGTTCAAAGAAAGTATAGTTTCTAATTTTGGTACATCATTTATCAAAGGAAACAAAAAAAGGTATATGTACACTATTCGGTGGATTAGATTTGGATCATACCAATAATTTTCAGGAGTGTAGCCAAGGAAATGAAGTTTTCATCTAAGTATATATATAAACTAAAAATTTGATGAAAAGGAGATTTTCAAGAGAAGATGAATCTATTTTATTTGCAAATAATTTGTGAATGCATTTTGGAAATTACAGAAATCCAAAATAGTGGAACCAAAATAAATAAATGGAAAAAAAAGCTTCAAGCTTTGACTTTGACTTTTAAGCTCCAACAAAACACTCTGCTCAGTTTATATTACAACGCTCTCGCTTCCTTGCTCAGTCAGAATCGTCAATCTCCGAGCTGTCTTCAAGAACTCACTGCAAGAGATCAATCATTACATGCTTTATAAATTCAGAAGAATAAAAAGACTTAAATAAGGAGAAATATGACAATATTTGCTTTCTTCTTCTTCTTGTTTACCTGAAAGGTTCGTTTCCTGCGTATTTGATAGCTCCTGATGCATCCCTATAGAGAACAGAACTCAACATCTCAGACTTTTGAATACCAAACATGTCAGATAGTTTCCTACTCAACTCTTCGTACGACCCAAGAACCGATAGGTCTAAGGTTCGACCCACGTCGTCCGACTCCATAAACACTTTACAGTGCCCTGTCTCCAAACCCGCTCCATCATGAACTTTGTTGGAACAAGGCGATCCTTCCTCCGACGAAGACAGCTCCCTCCCCGCAACGCAGTTCTGGTTCGAACCGCCTGACGAAATCTGCGTTTTCTCTATAACTCCGGTATCCGTAGACCCTTTATCCGACACCTGCTCCTCCGGTAGTATCAGCTTCCCAAACAACACGATGTGAGACTTCTTAGACTCGGTGTCATTGCACGGAGCTGTTCCCATAGTCAAAAAGCAGAACCCTTTCTCGTTTCTGCTATCCATATTTCGCAACCCTAGAGACGAAGAAAGAGGGAGAGACGACGATTGAGGAAGAAGAGGAGGTGGAGGAGGAGGTCTATTCAAGTAGTAATGGTGGAGATCGGAAGATGATAACCCGTAGTACTGATGAGCATTATGCCTGGCTCCCTGTAAACCCACGGGAACATTGTCCAGAACGGAGCTTAACGGGCTTGATCTAATAAGCGGATTGCTTGGGAATGAAGGTACTGGTATCGAGTTGATCAGATTGTTGTAATCCGGATGCTGATGAGGAAGCCTCATCTTTTTCCTCGGCGGCGAAAACGACGTTAACGGGATCGGATGCACGTTCGACACCAACTCGACTAACCACGGGTTAACCCGCTTCACGTTTTGAAGCAAATCCGGCTCATCCCACGCAACCTGAAACCACACACAAAAAAATGCAAACCCTATGAGTGTTACCTTCAGCCACAAGCAACAAAGAACAAAAAAAGAAACTTTCTAGGGTTTGTTTACTTACCTGTAGAAGACGCCAAGGAGAGTTAGGCCAACGGATAGGATCAGAGACGTTAACAGCTGAAACAGTCCCCATAAACCAGCTTATCCGAGAAGAATCTTCCGTCTCAAACGCCATTTTAAACCTCATCCCGGAGCACCACGGTATCCTCATCGCGGCTCGAGCATCCATCGCCTTGACACAAAACTCCGACGTGCTTGCCCTCGGGTAGTACACGACCTCGAACGGTCTTCCGGTAATAGCGAGCGTGGCGGCTTCGATAACAGACTCAGCCGTCACTTTCCCCTTACGATCCGCCAGCGCGCAGTTACTCCTCCTCAACGTATTGCTCTCATCTTCCCTTATAAGAGAAGAGTATCCACAACTTCCTCCGATCGGATTCCAACCGGCGGAGTACTCGGGTCCGTTACCGATCCCTCCTCTCTTAGCTCTCCTAATACCAACGCAGAGATCTCCACTCTCAGCTCTCATGAACACGATCGAATCTCCCGCCACAAGCTTCTTCTGGTTCACGAAGTTACTCCAACCGGTCGTGAGAAGGTGACGACGTGGCGTCCCTCTGTAGATATGTCGAAACTTCCACACATCTCCATGAACGTCCTTCGCAAGAATCGTCTGGACCGGCGGCTCGGCGTTGTAGTCTAATCTAGGGAAGATCGTCTCCGCGCAGTAACGAGGAACAGAGAAACCTCCGCCGTTGTTAGCGTCGGACTGAGTCAGAGTCTTGGCGAAAGAAGGCGTTTTCTCGCTGTTGCTCTCGAAACCGTTACTATCTTCGCCTCCGCCGTCTCCGTAATCCTGGTGGTGATCGACGAACTCGTCGTCTTTAAGAGGAATCAGTCTCAGCTTGGCGAAAACCTCGTCGGATTCTGCGTCGGCCATGTACTTGATGGCTAAGACACGACATAACACCATCGGAGGAATCGGTAAGTTGCCGAAATCGACGCAGTCGTAAGCGTTCTCTGCGTGGCCTTGAGGGAAGTAGAAGACTTTTGAGTTCATTGGAGGCATACGAACCATACCACCGGCACATGCATGCCATAGTTGAGGATCTAATCCTTTTTCTGATCCGCTTTTCGTCGGATTCATTACGTTTATCATCTTTCTCTACCGATTTGTGATCGTCTTGCTGCAAAATGAAAATGCATCAGTTTTGTTTGGACAGAGTAGAGAACAAGAAGCAATCAATTATAGTTTTCATTTTTTTTTTTTGAAGTATTTTTAACAAAACTTATATCTTCAAGTCCTTTGTCTTAGTCAACTCTAACTAACAAAGCGAGATTTTTCCGGAAAAACAAAAAAAAGAAAGTTAACTGAGAATCCGACAAAAGTGTTATGTTTCAGAGAGAAGATTTCAAGTATCAAATCTAGAGTTAAAAAACATTGAAATTACGAATGATTTAGTAAAAGGATGAATATGATTTTCAAGAAAATTTCAAGAACTTTGAGGATAAGTAGTTTTTTGTAAAATGAATACAACCAACACAAAACAAAATTAGAAAGTTAGGCTAAATTTCCAGAAGAACTAGCTCAACGATTGTGTTGTGAAGAGATAAGGCAAAAATTACAGATCGGTCAGGTTGAGAGAAGAGAACAAATTAGAAGCGATTGAGAACTCAAACAGTAAACTTAGAAAGTTTTAGAGAGACAAAAGAGTTAACAGAGACGGACATAGCAAGATCAAATTAAGCTAACCAAATCAAACTCACATCGAATCGATTGAACAATCGAGATGAAATTCAGACAACGATTCGATCAAACAGAGAAAGAGATTACAGAGGCAATTAAAAGATTTTAGTGTCAAACCTTTAGAAACAGTGATAGATCTGAGCAAATTCTTGGAGATTCTGTCGAAAACCCTCCCTTGGTTTGCTGAGAATCTGAAGATTCTGCAGCTAAATTCTGCTTCAGAATCGGATAAGAAGTTTCACTTTTGTACAGAGGAAAATGAAAAGGGGGGGTTCGTTCGTGTATATGAAGGAAAGAGGTTTAGCTTTTCTGGAACCAAAAATAAAATAAATAAAAATATTATCTCTTTTTTCTCAACTTTCATTAACTCATTCACATGTCTTTTATTATTATTATTTTTCCCTAGTTAGTTGATTTTAATCCAGATTATTAAAACTGGTAATATTTTGAATAAACAAATTAAACCCCAAAAGAAGGTAACAATTTGGTAAGTCAAACCCTTGATTCCGGGCATGAAAATCGACAATACGGAGTGTGAAAAAAATAATCAAATAATATAATATTCGTAACAAATTTTAATATTTCTAAACAGAAAATATCGACATACGAGTTAAGAGTTGAATCGCGCACGTGACGGATCCGCACGTGTCGTCGGTGCTTCCGACATATCTCCTAGAAATCTGATTAGAAGCATCTAATTAGTTAACAATTCAAAATTAAAACTTAACTCAGCCATTAATTGTTCGTTGAATAAACAAAGTTTCACAGTTTGATAATCCCAATAATAATTTAATTTTTATCTTGTTGTTTACGAAACACGATAGTTTGCTAATTTCCATGCAAGCAATTTGCTGTTGCTGACCATGTTTATTACCACTGCTGTGTTTAAAACTTGAACGGATAAAAGAACTAAAAACGTACTTTGGTTCCGTTTTTATGTGATTTTCTCGTTAGATTAGTTTGTTCTAAAATACGATGTATACGGTATGTCATATACTATATTTAGAAATTATATTGTTTTTTATCCTACGCGATATATTTATGAGAAAAAACATAAAGTGGTGTATGGACAACATTTATATATGTCCTACGTATCGTCATTTATATGAATGCTAAGAAAGGTGATTTTTCTACATGGAAATTAAATTCAAGACTAATATTAGCTGTTACTTGTGTGTCATTCATTTGGAGTATTTTATTTATTAAGAGTTGGAATGTTTTTCTATTATAAATTTTGATTATTTGAATTAGTTCAATACTCCATCTTTTTATGTTTATGAGACTTTATAATTGTGTGTGTGTGTGTGTGTGTTCATGTATATTTAGGAAGACGTTTTTGATGCCATGGTTTCTTTTTATAAAGTTTTGGAATCAACTCATTACACATGAGGGAGACTCCGAGAATTGAACCATCCATTTTTCATACTCAAAATCCGGATTGTTGAGATCAAAACAGTCTTTTTTAGAGTCAAATTAACTAACAATATTCAGATGAGACAAAATGTTTCATAGTTTCCAGTACTCTATTTTAGTTAGCTGATCAAATTCTCACATTGCTTTTGACTACATAATGATTCTGAAAATTTACATCTTACTTGCAAAGAATAAACTAAATGCTTTTGAAGTTGTGATTTAAAAAAACATGTCGAGAAAATATCCTATAAAACTATAACTATACCCCATACATCCAAGTAAGAGATATATCAACATTACGATCATAGCAAAGGCTCAATAAATTTGCGCATGTGTCTTTGTATTTTCTTGTCGTAAGAGTTAGATCTTTCCCATTAATACCACGAGTTTGATATATAGGCCATACGTAAATTCAAATTCAAGATCCAATTATCTACACAAGATATATTTCAAATAGTTCACAGTTCAGTGCATTTGCGAGCTACAACTATACAGATTCACCTAAATCAACATGATTTTCAGTTAAACACTTTAAACGCATGAACATATTTTTCTTTTTCTTTTAGTAAGAAAAAAAAAAGTGATTTTTCTTTGTTTCCTTAACAATATTTTTTAACAGTGATTTTTTCTTTGCACTTTTATAGCAACGACTTTTTTCTGTCAGCTTCTTGTAGCAATGTTTATGAACCGGATTTGTCGTATATAAATATCTAAAAGTAGCACTGATTTTTCTATGTGAGGGCTTATTAGGCTGTGTAGCCTTTGAGTAGTTTTTTTTTTGGTTTTCTAGCCTTTGAGTAGTTGTTATCCAAGCTTAATTATTAATAGAAGAATTATTATGATTATAGTGAAAACTTAACTATACGAAAACAGTAATATGAACGAACGGGAATGATAATAAGAAATTATAATAATAGTGAAAACACAAATTTTGTATTTGTCCACAGGACATAGCACGTGTGACTAACCATGGTTAGTTTGAAGTGTGTCTTTTGTATATATATAGTTGGTCAAGACTCTCCTTGTCAATAGTTATTGCGTGTGTCTCCATTTATGTTAATCCAGTTATATTTTCATGTCACAAGGGCATACTCGGCATTTGAATTTACACCACTGGGATCTGATCTGATTGTCCTCTAATTCGATTAGATTTTGTTATCATCACATTTGCATGTAATAGAGTACTAATATATATAGTGTAATACTACATCCTTTATGCTTCTTGATGTTCCTCATGTTTGACCATTTTGCTTGTCTAACACCAATCCTTAGTATATAATAACAAGAAGAAAAAAAAGAGAGAAAATGGTCTTGAATATCTTTTTGAAGGAAATCCAAATTAAGTTTGATGTATATGGTCTTGAAAGCACAGTTACTAACTGTTTAACTACCAAACACCGCCATCAGATAACCAATTTATAATTTATAATTAGGTCATATTCGTTTCGTAATTAGTAACTACTGATAATATGTTTTGTTATTCGTTCAGCACAAATACATAATATAGTAATCATCTATCTGACTATCTCAGGTCCTGAGTCCTGACCATTGAGTGAAGGTCCAGACAGAGGAATCGTCTTGACCAACTGTTTAAGTATGGAGGTTATTTTGAAAAGAGAGGTGAAAGCTATAAAGGCAACAAAGAGGGTAAATGTAAAAGCGACCTTTAAGGAGGAGACATATAAAGACATGAACTGGGATCCAGACACAAACAGTCGTTATAGACATTGACTCTCTTCTTGTCCTTTTCTTTCTCTCCTTTTGTCTTCACAAAATAAAATTATTTATAATTTCAAAAATAAATAAAGATATTTGAAGGTAGTTTTTGTATTTTATGATATAATAAATAAAATAAATATATTCTGTTTTTTTAGTTCGACCGATACCAACTCAGTTGGGCTGGGCTTGACAAAATTAACATTCCGAATCAACAATTTCTCAAAGCATGTACAGCTTTTTTCTAAAGTTTTCTTCTCTTCTCTATTTATAAAACCATAAACTATGAAGACTGAAAAGATTGTTCTCAGATTTGTTACTACTGAGAGGAGAAACCTGTTTTTGTAGAACAGGTCTGCTCAACTTCTACAGCCAAAGCGAATAACTGTTATAAGTCTAAGGAACCAGAAACCATAGCTCTTACATTTTCAAGCTTTGAGCTTAGTTCTACAACTTTCTTATCTGCGATTTCAGCTCGCGTTTCCACTTCAAGCCTTCTCTTCCGTTGCAACTCCACTTCACGTTTTAGTCCAGTTACCTACGAATGTGGAATTATCAAATAAAACTCAGATAAAGGTAATGAAGCAAAATGTGAAAATACTATAAAGTCATACTACAAAATGAAAATAATGTGTTCAATATGTTCAATGTAATGAAAGCATGTATTATAAAAGTTGATGAAATCCAAAATAACATTAAGAGGGAACAATAAGAGTAGAAATACAGAATACAAAGTCTAAAGTAAATAATATGTATATGAAAGCGTTGACTTGAACACACACTTACATAAACTTGAGATTCTCCACATAGTCTATAAAAGTGTCAACACTAGGATAATTAAACTCTTCAAAACCCTGAATATGGACGCTTGTAAAACTTTCCCTCTCTAGATTGTAGAAGTGAACGTAGTAAAGCTTTGATTTGTTGTCGTCGCTGTACGACGACCACACGATTTCACCTCTAGCAGTCATTCCAACAAACGATTTCTCTGTGATTGAAGTATACATTTTGTAGGTCTTCTTGGACCATTTATGATTTGCAGCATCTTCTACAACCCACAACACAAGTTCTCTATCTACATCTCTATCCATATGCCTAGAGCGTGTTATTCTTTGATGTAAACCTAATTTACCTTTGTAGTTGAACAAAGTCAAAGAACCATATTCAGAAGAATACTTCATCTCTTTATCCAAGTTAATAAAGTGGAACTTCTCAGACCTAACGTCGAAGCAAACTATCACAGAAGTATCTCCCACATCACCTCCGAAATACAAAACACCGTCAATGCATATTCCATCACGCGTTATACCATCCTCCATAAAATCGAATACTTGCTCGATCCTTCTCCAGAAACGTTTTCCAGACTCCAATGTCAAAACCTGGTGAGTATTGGGTCTTTTACAGAGAGACGAGGTCATGCACAACACTTTGAACTGTTTGCTGATGGGATCATATCCAAAATAGAATCTTGCAACATAAGCTTCCTCTATGTCTGGTAAGGTTTTTGATTTCAGAACCACTTTGGGTAAAGTTAGGAGCTTTCCCGTGATAGGGTTACAAATCACCTTTCTTTTTGTTCTGTTGTAATCTCCCTGAAGAAGAGCCAACCCACAGACCAGAGTACAGTTACCAGACTGAACATATTTGGGGGATGAGGATGACGTATGGTAACGTGTGGCTACATGAGAAGTGCCCATATATGGATTGTGAGGCTGATGTGCAGAGTAGAAGAGCAATTTTCCATCAGATTTCAAGGTGAAAAGGAGACGTGGACGATTGAAAGACTTGCTCAGATACAAATCAGTGAAATCAGGAAAACCAACTGTGTATTCCCACAATTTCGATACGCAGCGAAACCTCGCTATAGACTCTTTCGGGACTCGAGAGAATATATCGATAAGGAGATCAACTGGGATTGGGTCTGCGTGTGTTCTTCTTACCGACTTGTGAGATTGTGTTTCATTTCCGGAGGTGATTGATAGATTCTCCGAGAAGTGCTGCTCAGACTTTTCCATGGCGGCGATTGTGCAAACCCCGTAGAATCAGTTCACGAGCTTTAAGAGTTTAAGACGAACCAAAACCCTACACTTTAGCTTTCTTGATATGCAAGAATTTCTAAATGGGCTCTATTAGGCCCAAAACATACTGAGTAAGCTAGTTCCATTTGGATGTTAGACTACTCACTCCATCGGTTCTACTTCTTGAATCGATAATTGTGACTTGAGTTAATTCTACAGTTTGTAAATCTTAAAAATTGATCTTAGAGCTTCTTGCTTCTATCAAGCAAAATAACCAGAACTACATAATGTATCAATATCAGATCATGACTTGTGTGCTTGAGCTTCCATTTGATTATTAACAAGCCGAATCAAATTTTTCACTCTTTTCTAAAATTTTCTTCTCTTCTCTATTTTTATAAAACCATAAAATATGAAGACTGAAAAGATTGTTCTCAGATTTTGTTACTACAAAGAGTCAAGAGACCTATATTTGTAGAACGAGCTCTGCTCAACTTCTTCCCCCAAAGCCAATAACTGTTACAACTCTACAAACTACCTGCCAAAAGAGATATTTCTTCTACTGAGTAACCATCTTAATTAGTACCAAATCCAAATGGTTATGTAAGTAAAGTCACAAAACCTTTTGATCTATTGAGGTTATATCTTCTATTGTTTCAATGGTGAGGAATGAGGATGAGGACGTTTCTACCCAGTGATGGTTTCTTGTTTATGGCTGTATCTCTTTTTCCTCTTATATGGCTCTAAGACGACATGAACTTTAAGTGTGGTTTCGCTGTGGTCATAATTTGGCTCGCATATGGATGTGTATGTGTCCTGATTACCTATAAAAACAGACAATGTTGTAATGTAATGTTGAAGAGAAACCGTTAAGTGAATAGGGGTGGAAATATATTATTAACCTCAAGGTAGTAACATGAAACGTCGAATCCTTGGATGAGATAATACCTCGATGGACTTATCAGTTAGATACTGGGCTTTTGGTTCGAGATAAATGGTTAATGTTACACCCATTTCTGTAAGATCAAGAAGAAGAAATCCCACTCAGATATCAGTATCAAGTAAATGTAAAGTAAACAAACGTGTAGTAAGATTGAAACTCACTGAGTTCAGGGTTTTAATGTGAGGCTCTGGATCTGGAGTTGGTCAAGTTTCCGGGACCCCTGAAGAAAATAATAACAAAGAAGAAAGGAAACCATGTTTTTAGAGGGAAGCTGAAGACTTTCAAGTTTAATTTTGGAACGTAACCTTTTGAAGAGTGGTATGAAGAGTTGGTCTAATATGTTGAGGCCATAGAGTTATTAGATATGCCTGCAACCATTAAACAGAGCATTAGAAGAGTATTCACTAAGATTATGTTATGCGCCCTTGAAGCTTTTTCGACTTACCTGAGTTTTATTCTGGTTAAGACCAAGCTTGGAAGAGAACCACTTCCCATCAATCTGAACATGAGACCAAAAAAAGTACTGTGAGGTTCCTGATTCCTGACATCAAGATCCTAGAGAAACCATATCTCTTACATTTTCAAGCTTTGAGCTAAGCTCTGCAACTTTCTTATCTGCGATTTCAGCTCTAGTTTCCACTTCAAGCCTTCTCTTACGTTGTAATTCCACTTCACGTTTTAGTCCAGTTACCTACCAATTTATAAGTGTTACAAAAAAACGCTCAAATAAAGGTAATCAAGCAAAATGTGAAATACACAAGTCAGACTACAAAACCAACCTACTTCTGAAGTTCATAAATCTTTTCTTCGGTTTCACTTGCGTGCTTCACCGAGCTCTCAGACTAAAACAAGCTAAGTAAATTGAACAACTTTCTACTTGGATAGAAAATCATCGCTGAGATGTAACATAATAAGATGTTTGTGACCATATTGTTACATTTACCCTAACGTGTCAAAGAATTAATGAAAGATACATAAGACTCAGATTGCCTTATGGTTATTGTTAGATGTCCTGGAACAGACCAGTGAGTATTATTTTATTATGAAAATCAGCTTCAGGTGTCCTTAAGAGGTTGTGATTTTAAGCTATCATAATAATTAAAAAAACCAAATGTAACAGACCAGTGAAATCCAAATACTCATCACATGCAAAAACCTTTTATAGACCAATTCTTGAGAGATTCGTTTTACTTGCAGGCTTATCCCGGATCTCAATACCAAATTTGATGGGAGAGAGAGAGGGAGAAAATGAGTGACAAAGCAGAGAAAAACAGAATAGTCTGACGAAAACTTAGAGATAAAACTAGATGTATTATAAAAGTTGATAAAATCAAAATAATATTAAGAGGAAACAATATGATAAGAGCAGAAATCCAGAATACAAAGCCTAAAGTAAATAACATGTATATGAAAGCGTTTAACACACACACACTTACATAAACTTGAGATTCTCCACATAGTCTATAAAAGTGCCAACACTACCATACAACTCTTCAAATCCCTGAATAGTGACGCTTGTAAAAGTTCCCCTCTCAAGATTGTAGAAGTAAACGCATTTGTTGCTGTTGCTGTACGATGACCACACAATATCACCTGTAGCAGTCATTCCAACAAACGATTTCTCTCTGATTGAAGTAGGCACTTCGTAGGTATGCTTGGACCATTTATGATTTCCAGCATCTTCCATAACCCACAACACAAGTTCTTTAACGTTATGCCAATAGTTTGGTATTCTTTCATGTATACCTAATTTGCCTTTGTAGTTGATCAAAGTCAAACAACCACTTACATAAGACTCGTACATCATGTCTTTATCTAAATTAATAAAGTCGAACTTCTCAGACCTAACGTCGAAGCAAACTATCACAGAAGTATCTTTCATGTCAGCTCCGAAATATAAAACACCGTCTATGCATATTTGACCATGCACTCTACTATCCTCCACAAAATCGAATGCAAATTTGATCCTTCTCCAGAAACGTTTTCCAGAATCCAATGTCAAAACCTGATGAGTATTGGGTCCATCACAGAGTGACGAGGTCATACACAACACTTTATATAGTTTGCTGATCGGATCATATCCAAAATAGAATCTTGCAATATAAGTTTCCTCTGTGTGGGGTAAGGTTTTTGATTTCAGGACCACTCTGGGTAAGGTTAGGAACTTTCCAGTGATAGGGTTACAAATCATCTTTCTTCTTATTTCAAGAATTTTCTGAAGAAGGGTCAATCCACAGACCGGGGTACAGTAAACACATGGAACATTTTTGTGCGATGACATATGGTAACGTGTGGCTACAAGAGAAGAGTCCTTATCTGGATTGTGAGGCTGAGGTGCAGAGTAGAAGAACAATTTTCCATCATGATACAAGGTGAAAAGGAGACGTGGACGAGTGGAAGACTTGCTCAGAAACAACTCAGTGAAATAAGGACGACCAAATTTGTATTCCCAGAATTTCGATAGGCAACGGAACCTTGCTATAGACTCTTTCGGGACTCGAGAGAATATATCGATAAGGAGATCAACTGGGATTGGGTCCGAGTATTTTCTTCTTGCAGACTTGTGAGATTGTGTTTCATTTCCGGAGGTGATTGATAGATTCTCCGAGAAGTGCTGGTCAGACTTTTCCATGGCGGCGATTGTGCAAACCCCGTAGAATCAGTTTCACGAGGTTTAAGAGTTTAAGACGAACCAAACCCTACACTTTAGCTTTCTTGATATGCAAGAATTTCTAAATGGGCTCTATTAGGACCAAAACATACTGAATAAAACCAAGAGATATGTATGCTAGTAAACTTACGTTAGCTAGTTCCATTTGAATGTTAGACTCCATCGGTTCTACTTCTTGAATCGATAATTGTGACTTAAAGTTAATACTACAGTTTGTAAATCTTAAAAATTGATCTTAGAGCTTCTTGCTTCTATCAAGCAAAATAACCAGAACTACATAATGTATCAATATCAGATCATGACTTGTGCTTGAGCTTCCATTTGATTATTAACAAGCCGAATCAAATTTTTCAATGTGAGAAGATATACAGCTCTTTTCTAAAATTTTCTTCTCTTCTCTATTTTTATAAAACCATAAAATATGAAGAGTGAAAAGATTGTTCTCAGATTTTGTCACTACAGAGAGTCAAGAGACCTATATTTGTAGAACAGCTCTGCTCAACTTCTTCACCCAAAGCCAATAACTGTTACAACTTACAAGTCTACAAACTACCTTCAAAAAGAGAGATATCTTCTACTGAGTAACCATCTTAATTAGTACCAAATCCAAATGGTTATGTAAGTTAATTCATAAAACCTTTTCTGATGTACTGAAGTTATATCTGTTTCATAAAACCTTTCTCTATTGAAGTTATCAACGAATCTCTTATTCTCTTAGGAATGTTTCGCTATGGTCATAATCTGGCTCGCATGTGGGTGTGTATGTGTACTGATTACCTAGGAAATAACAGATGAATCAAATCAAGAGATGAATAAGTCATTGAGATTCTCACTTGGGAATAATCTATCTCACTCTTAAACAAGTAGGAATTTTCTCGGATACACAACTCCAGGTCTCGGATTTTCTCTTCCTTGTTAAGCAATTCTTTGTTTTATTTTTTTGATGAATTGATGATTCTTTTAAGTTTTAACTTTTAACAATACACAAAGAAACAAAAAAAAAAGCCTATGAAATGTTACCAACCAAACAAGAGAAAACAAACAAAAAAACAGTGGGATCGTCATGTAATCTCTTGGATAGAAATCATCGCTGAGATGTAACGTAATAAGATGTTTGTGAGCATATTGCTATATTTACCCTAACGTGTCAAAGAATTAATGAAAGATACATAAGACTCAGATTTGCCTTATGGTTCTACTTCTTGAATCGATAATTGTGACTTAAGAGGGCTTATTATTAGATGAATTTTAAAAGATTTCAAGCTGGCGTGACTTGTGAAGTTAAGCTATCATAATAATAAAAAAACAAATGTACTAGACCAGTCAAATCCAAATACTCATCACATGGAAAGACCTTAAAAATCATTTCTTGAGAATGTAAATCTGAAGAGATTCGTTTTATTTGCAGGCTTATCTCTCAATACATAATTTGATGAGAGAGAGAGAGAGAGAGAGAGAGAGAGAGAGAGAGTAATGAGTTCAATGTGATGAAAACTTAGAGCAAAAACTGATGTATTATAAATTAAAAGTTGATGAAATCCAAATAACAGTAAGAGAGAACAATACGATAAGAGTTGAAATCCAGAATACAAAGCCTAAAGTAAATAAAATGTATATGAAAGCGTTGAACACACACACTTACATAAACTTGAGATTCTCCACATAGTGTATAAAAGTGTGAACACTACGACACTCAAACTCTTCAAATCCCTGAATAGTGACGCTTGTAAAAGTTCCCCTCTCAAGATTGTAGAAGTAAACGCAGTAAGGCTTTGATTTGTTGCCGTTTATGTACGACGACCACACGATATCACCTGTAGCAGTCATTCCAACAAACAATTTCTCTCTGATTGAAGTAGGCACTTGGTAGGTCTGCTTGGACCATTTATGATTTCCAGCATCTTCCATAACCCACAACACAAGTTCTTTGACGTTATTTATTCTTTCATGTATACCTAATTTGCCTTTGTAGTTGATCAAAGTCAAAGATTCATATTCATGAGCCTTCATCATGTCTTTATCTAAATTAATAAAGTCGAACTTCTCAGACCTAACGTCGAAGCAAACTATCACAGAAGTATCTTCCATGTTAGCTCCGAAATACAAAACACCGTCTATGCATATTTGACCATGCACTCTACTATACTCCACAAAATCGAATGCAAATCCGATCCTTCTCCAGAAACGTTTTCCAGACTCCAATGTCAAAACCTGATGAGTATTGGGTCCCTCACAAAGAGACGAGATCATACACAGCAATTTGAACTGTTTGCTGATTGGATCATATCCAAAACAGAATCTTGAAATATAAGCATTCTCTGTGTGGGGTGATTTCAGAACCACTCTTGGTAAGGTTAGGAACTTTCCGGTGATAGGGTTACAAATCACCTTTCTTATTACTTCACCACCTTCATGAAGAAAGGTCAATCCACAGACCGGGGTACAGTAAACACATGGAACATTTTTGCGGGATGACATATGGTAACGTGTGGCTACAAGAGAAGAGTTCTTATCTGGATTGTGAGGCTGAGGTGCAGAGTAGAAGAACAATTTCCCATCATAAATAGAATACAAGGTGAAAAGGAGACGTGGACGAGTGGAAGATTTGCTCAGAAACAACTCAGTGAAATAAGGAAGACCAAATTTGTATTGCCAGAATTTCGATACGCAACGGAACCTTGCTATAGACTTTGTCGGTACTCGAGAGAATATATCGAGAAGTAGATCAACTAGGAGTGGCTCTGAGTATGTTGTTCTTGCAGACTTGTGAGATTGTGTTTCCTTTCCGGAGGTGATTGACAGATTCTCCGAGAAGTGCTGCTCAGACTTTTCCATGGCGGCGATTGTACAAACCCCGTAGAATCAGTTTCACGAGCTTTAAAGAGTTTAAGACGAACCAAACCCTACACTTTAGCATTCTTGATATGCAAGAATTTCTAAATGGGCTCTATTAGGCCCAAAACATACTGAATAATACCAAGATAATTGTGACTTAAAGTTATTTCTACAGTTTGTAAATCTAAAAAAAAAAAGATATAAGAGCTTCTTGCTTCTATCAAGCAATAATGTATGAATATCAGATTATGACTCGTGCTTCCATTTGAATGTTGTGAAGCACTCTCTCTGTTTCTACAAAGTTGGGCTGGACTTGACTAAATTAACACCGAATCAAAAATTCCTCAAACCAACTATGAATCAATGTGAGAAGATTTACAGCTCTTTTCTTAAGTTTTCTTCTCTTCTCTATTACGAAACCATAAACTATGAGACTGAAAAAGATTGTTCTCAGATTTTGTTACTACAGCTCTGCTCAACTGCTTCACCCAAAGCCAATAACTGTTACAAGTCTACAAACTACCTGCAGAAAGAGAGATTTCTTCCACTGAGTTAACCATCTTAAGTAGTACCAAATCCAAATGGTTATGTAAGTAAAGTCACCAAACCTTTTTGATGTACTGAAGTTATATCTCTATTGTTTCAATGGTGAGGATGACGACGCTTGGCTCTGCGATACCCGGTGATGGTTTCTTGTTTATGGCTGTATCTCTTTTTCCTCTTAGGACTGTTTTGACCCACAAACAAAAGATGCAATTTTGTAATTTACTTTCTCATGCACAAGATTGAGACTTTTGTAAAAGCAAAGTTAAAGACTATTCTTGGAAGATGTTCAAAGCTTACTTGGAGACTGCAGAAAGCAATTTGATGATGAATATTAGAGGGAAGCCAATCAACGCCGTGGCCTGTAAGAAGTACAAAAATAACATAAAGGGTTTTGTAAATTGTTAAATTTTTGTAAGAAAATTATTTAGAAATTGCAAAACGGTAGAAAACACATACCCCAACCCAAGCTAAATCCATGGTAGCAATCGGTTTCGTAACCTCATTGTTCTTGAGCATTTCTTGAGCCTTGGTATTCAACAGAATGAGCTTTAATACATACTCTCTTACTCTAAATTTGAAATTCAAAAAGCTAGCAAGCAACATGAGGTGTATTGTATACCTGCTGATGGTAGATTTTGGTGGAGTTAACCAGCTTCTTAAAGCCATCTCTTACGGTTTTGGTATATGGCTCTAAGACAACTTGCACTTTCTCCAAGTGTGGTTTCGCTATGGTCATGATTTGGCTCGCGTATGGGTGTGTATGTGTCCTGATTACCTAGAGAAAAAAAAAACAGACAATGTTCCAAAATGTTTTAATGTAATGTTGAAGAGAGACAGTGGAGTGAACATAGAGATGGAAATATGTTAAACCTCAAGATAGTAGCATGAAACGTCATATCCTTGGATGAGATGTGGTGTGAAAGCCTCCTTGGAGATAGATAACACTTCGATGGACTTGTCGGTTAGATACTGAACTTTTGGTTCGAGGTAAATGGTTAATGTTACAAAAGCATCTTTGATGCTTGGAATCCATTTCTATAAAATCAAGAGAAGAATGTCTCAGATCACAGTATCAAGTAAATGGAAAGTAAACAAGTTTGTAGTGAGATTGAATTTGAAACTCACTGAGTTCAGTGTTTCAATGTGAGGCTCTGACCATTTCTGGACCTGTTCAATTTTCCGGGACACCTGAAGAAAAACATAAACAGAGAAGAAAGGACTTCTCTTTAGAGGAAGCGGGAAACTAAAAACATTCAGGTTTAGTTTTGAAACGTAGACAAACCTTTTGAAGAGTGATATGAAGAGTTGGGCTAATATGTTGGTGCCATAGAGTTATTAGATATGCCTGCAATCATTAAACAGAGCATTAGAAGAGTAATCACTAAGATTTATGCAATGTTATGCGTCTTAGAGCTTTTAAAATTTACCTGAGTTTTATTCTGGTTAAGACCAAACTTAGAAGAGAACCACTTCCCATCAATCTAAACATGAGACAACAAAAAAAAGTACAGTGAGCTTCTTGAACTTGCACATCAAAAATCCTAGAGAAGCCATATCTCTTACATTTTTAAGCTTTGAGCTAAGTTCTGCAACTTTCTTGTCTGCGATTTCAACTCTAGTTTCCACTTCAAGCCGTCTCTTCCGTTGCAATTCCACTTCACGTTTTAGTCTAAACACCTGTCAATGCAGACTTAACAAATCAATTTTGACTTAAAGGTAACGAGGCAAAAGATAATAACATATAGCTCAAACTACAAAACCAACCTGCTTCTCAAGTTCATAAACCTTTTCTTCTGCTTCACTAGCGTGTTGCAGCGAGCTCTCAGACTATAATAAGCATTATAAAACCAGTAAAAGTAAATAACTTTCTGCTGCATCTTTGTAAATTGTAACCAAATGAATCAAATTAAGAGATGAATGAGAATCTCACTTGGCAAAAATCTATGTCACTCTCAAACAAGTAGGATTTTTCTCGGATATACAACTCCAGTCCTCGGATTTTCTCTTCCTTGCTAAGCAGTTCTTGGTTTTTCTCCTCGATGATTAATTCTTTTAACAATACACAAAGAAACAAAAAGCCTTTAGCAACCAAATCAAGAGAGAACAAAACACACATGATACAGCTGAGAAATTGTCAAAAGTGGTCAACTCAGAAACAAAACGTTACAAAAAAAAAAACAAAACGGAAGCTAAAAGAATTAAAACGTCTCTATCTTTCTAAAAAGGTTAAAATAAGCAAAAGAAAATCGATTTCTTTCCGAATTTCCGACTTAAAATTTCTCAGAAACCAAACATTGTAACATAACTTCTTATGAACCGTTACACATTTCTCCAGAATCTCTCAAGCAATCCGACAAATAAAAAAAAAAAAAAAAAAAAAACAAACCTTTTTCACATTCGCTACAGTTCTTCAGAAATATCCAGCAAAATTCAGCTAATTGTCGACAATTTTTTAAAAAAGACTAAACCTTTACGAGACTGAAGCTAATTATCCGGGGCAGAATCTGGAGAAACAGAAACAAAATCGACAAAAATGGTCAAAGAGATGTGGGAACGTACGGAGAGTGGAAACGGTGGATTTGAGTTTGTAACAGCCATTGTTCTCTGAGGAGGGAGAAGAAGAAGAAGCTTCTTCATTTCCAGTGGATGAAGACGAGTTACAAGCGATCTCCCGGAAATTAGTGAGCGTAACGAGAAAAAGAAACAAAAGTGCCTTAGAAAACGCCATTATTGGAGACTGCAACAGAGGACTTAGCAGAGAGCGCAAGTCGCGAGAGACAGTGACATAGAAAGCGTGTCAAGTCAAATAAAGAGTCTTCCTATCTTTTCTTTAATTACATATCTACCCATTTACCTTTAATTAATTTCAGTTTTTTCCCAAATAAAAATGTGTAGATTTGATTCATCTAAAATTAGGGTGCCATTTGATAATATCTTAGATAAATGCCATTTTGGGGAAATCTAAAAAGTTGTAATTATCACCGATCTGACTGTTAATGTCTTAATGAAACTAAAACGGAAAGATATCAACTTAAATGTAAAATATATGTTTTAATGTTCCATTATAGGTTTTTTATATAAAAAAATATACACAGTTGAGTTTTTCTCGTTTTATCTATAAAATATTTATATTTTCTTCGTTTTTTTCTGGCTTATCCTTTTGCTGTAAATATGGATTCTTTCTAAAACAAATTAATGACCAAATATTTGAAAATATATTTAAGTATATGTAAAAATCTAGAGATGAGATGACTCATATCTATTATCAGATTCACCAAAACTGTATATTTATATAAGTTGATTTGTCATTTTCAATAAATTTTGGCAAATTAAATAACTAGTTTTTGGATTATCTCTTTGTGTATGTTATATTTTTCTCTACTTAATTATCATTTAATTTATAATCTGTTAATTAACAGCTATTCAAAGATGAGTCACACGATAGAAAACTTTTTCTTTTCTTTTTACATTACTTTCATGATTAGAAAGAAATCATATTACAAAATTCTTACTATAAAACACCAAAAATACATATTTTTCTCTTTTTGTTGAAATTTTATTTTTCCAAATGATTTTAATCTTTCAACTTGTAGTAAGTTTTCTATCATAAACCAATCAGTAGCGCACTATCATAAACCCATCACTGGCCCAACACTCTTGTTTAACGTACAAAAATTTACCATATAAATTGGTTGAAATCGGAATTTACCATGGATGAGATCAAACTTACATTCAGCAATGAGAAAAGAAAAGAGGATGTTTTTTTTTTCAAATCATAGTACAAAATAGTAAAATAGACTTTGGTAAACAGATAAAGTGTTTATGGATCCAACTACTGACGAACACATTGTCTCGCAATAATAGTTATTTGTAAGTGCCAATCATATCATAATAACACTGTCACAAAATCAAATCTCACGTTCGTTATATAAATGACTAAACTTATCAATTTAAGTCAAACTCCACAATATTATGATTTAACGACTAATATATCGGTGGTGCAAGATCACCAAATAACGTCGAGTTAGTCTAATTATCGATTTCTGAATCATTTTACCCAAGGAAAACCAAACCATCACATTTAAATTATATATAATCTTGCTGAATTCCATAATTTCACGTTTATACCGTCTATATGTTCTATGTTTTTCTTTTTACTGTGTACCACTTCAACCACCCGATACTAACCACGTCTTCTTGTTAGAATCACAATAATTCATACACGCTGTTTGGTACAGAATCTATCTATGTGCATATGTCGCATGACAGAGTAGTATCAATATAACCAATAATCTACCCATCATAAGACTCACAACCAATAAATAATGCATTTTAATTGCCAACAATCCCCATCTTTTTTTTTCGTGACAAGACTAGAGCCCCAGCTGAATTTTATTAAAAACCAGAAAAGAAGAAGAAGTATATGTCCCAGTTGATATATAATTTTATTTCACCGCTTGCCCTATAATGTACGAGGCTGAATTTGTTTGTAGCTAATTATAAATATACAAATCTACCACAACGTACGTAACAAGACGAATATAAATACTGCTTATACCATGAAAATAGAGCTTTTTATTCTTTATCTTAACTACAAGCATGACAACAGGAGAGAGACCTAGTCATAACTCATAAATGAGTATCCGAATTTAAATGGTTCACCAGTTATAAACTTATAATATTATTATTATATATTAATAAATAAAAGGTAATAAAATAAACAAAAAACCTAGTTTTGCCTCTCGGTGACGCAATAATAGAAGCTTACCAAAAAATTGGCCTCTCGCTCGCCTATAAATAAGATATCGAGTTTAGCGTCGAAAGGGTATGCTAATTGCAATATATCTCCAACACTGTCCCTTTCCTCTCTCTCAATATCAACTCTTTGCATTCTAGACCGTCGGATTATTACTATTGGTCTTAATCCAACGGTCGTGATCCAATTTGATTGAAAGAGTCTCATCGTCTCTCAACCACCAGATTCTTTCTCTCTTCTCCGTCAAACCCTTCTCTACGAAATCACCGAAAAATCGACCCCAGCGACCAGATCCTCGATCCGCCTCCGTCGCCGTCGGTTTCTTACGGTTCAGCCGCCTTTTCGAACTGTGTTTCTCGCCGGAGCTTCTCTATTTCCAGCGAGAGGGAGATTGGGATTGAGATTTCTTAGGGCATTTCTGTATTTTCATTAAGCGATCCGAGATTCCGAGAAACCCTTAGAGAGGGTTGCTGCTCCCCCGCCGACACCGTCAGTGGTTCGTTTTGCTCGATCTCGATATTTGATTTCATTTGCTATATCTTAATTCATCGGTTATGTTTGTTCATATGCGTAATTACTGGTTTGATCACTATGCATACCTCTGGGTTTATCCAATTTAATGTTCGTCTTTCGAATTTAGGCTCCTGCGAGTCATAGATTGCTTACTTGGGTGTTTTTTTTTTCCTATTTGCATCAATCAAACTTGCAATACCTGTTTAGTTGATGATACATTCGAACTGAGTAAAGCAAAATAGACTGGATTAGTGGATTCACATGCTCAAAATTAGTGAAATACTTCTAATCGAGCTGCTTTTATTAAACTGTTTCAATCAATTAGGTTCCTGATGAACTTTTCGTTTGGCTCTTAAGTTTTTTTGTATTAGCAGAATAATTGATTTGTTGTTTCTGCTGCATTTAAACTCTCTTTGCAGAATCTGGTGTCTTCAGAGGGGATACATCTTTTGATTTTCGTGGGATTTTTCACTGTTTATGACTATACATACGAGATGGCTTCAGAAGGAAAATTGTTATTTGATCTTAATGAACTTCCTACAGAAGATGATGATGTGAGTGATCATGTAAACCGCGATCAGCCACAGAACGCTATTCCATCTACAAACGCCAATAACTCTGGCTTGCTTGCAACACCATCGTTCTCCCAAGATAACGTAAACAACCGATTGTTCTTGCATGCATCAACAGTTTCTGGTTTTCAGCCTTTTGTCCGCCCTATAGCTGCTCAACATACGGATGTAGCAAGTGACGAGGAAGCACAAGTTGCATCATCAATGGTTCCAAATGATGCCGGAGCACCTGAGAGAGAAGAAGGGGAATTGACAGAATCGGAGGTTCCTGCCAATGAAAATGTACATACTAGTTCCGATAGCAATGTGGGGTTGCGAGAAAATGGTGTCTCTTCTGATTATTCTAATAGCGCAATAGGATCAGATGGCATTGCTAGAGATGGTGCATCTATAGATGGTCTGCAAGAGCAGGGTTCGACGGTGAGGCAGAGAGAACCTAGAGGAGCTGAAGCAAGTCATGCTCTCAGGTACGCAAATACCACTGTGAAAAGGAAGTTTGATCAACAGAAAGAGACTATGTTGGGAAAGAAACGCAACAGGCAGACCGTGTTTCTTAGTCCGGAAGATCTCAAGCAAGCTGGTCCTATGAAGACAACAACGCCTAAAAGGCAGAATTTCCCACAACCTGTTGTCACACGCACAGTTAGAGAACCTCGTGCAGGTTCTACACCTGCTGAGCAAGGAGGCGGCGCTCCAGGGCATGTTGTATATAGGGATCAGAAACCAAATGACATACCTAATGGTGGCATACATCCTGAAACTTCTGAACAGAAGTTAGAGTCTAATGGTGAAACACAATCCGGAATGGGCGGTAAACCTAGGAGGATGAACGGGGATGCAGGATCTTCTGTTGAAGGGACATCGACATCTGTGTCAAGGCAGGGTTCATTGAAGCAGCCAACTGTTTCACGGCAGTCAAATAGACAAGTCTCCTTGGGCAATCAAAGCTCTGCAGACTCAAAGTTTGGAAACAAGAAATTTCCTTCGTTCAAGAAGTCAGCCCCAAATAGTAACCAATACCAAGATACATCTGTGGAGCGTCTTATACGAGAGGTGACCAACGAAAAGTTCTGGCATCATCCAGGTATGTCCTATCATTGTATTTCTGCTTCTGGAACTCGTGTTTGAGTGCTCCTATTTTTTTCAGTTAAGTTATCTTGATTTAAGGTAGGAACTTTTATGCCAATTAAATCTACTGCTTTGGTGCCAGTTCCCTGTGTCCTCAATCATGGCTCAGTGAGAATCGTAATGGCCACATGATTTGGAAGGTGATACGATTAAATCATACTTGTAAAAGTAGATGAAACAAAAATCTTCTAGTTTGTGTTAAGCTTCTTATGTACGTGTCCTGTTTCATCTCACAGTTCTCTTTAGTTAAAGATGCTCTCTCCTGATGTATTGTAGATACATATTTTAGTATTTTGTTCCTGTTTCATCCTTGGTAGTATCTCTTACCTGTTAAGGCCTTAAGAACAGGGGAGTATTAAAGTCCATTTTCTTAGACATGCACTTGATAGAACATTGTCGATATAAATCGTTGATCAGGTTAGCTCTTTGAGGCGTTAATCATCTCGGCTAGGGAAGCTTTTTTGGCCCAGTATAGTTAAATTGGATGACTTTGATGCTTATGTAAAAGCTGAATGGTCTATAAAGTGAACATTAGATATTGGTAGGCTCTTTGATTGACATGCCTTCTTTCTGTACACTTCTGTTTTTTGCCTGTTTACCCGTGTAATTGACTCTTTTGCCTAACATATTCTTGTGTATAGAGGATGCTGAGCTCCAGTCTGTTCCTGAGCGGTTTGAATCCATGGATGACTATGTTAGAGTGTTTGAGCCTCTACTTTTTGAGGAGTGCCGGGCACAACTTTATAGTACTTGGGAAGAATTGTCTGAGGCAAATTCATACATGAAGGTCAGAATAAAGTCAGTACTTCCAAGAGAAAGAGGTAATCTTTGTTTGACATATGTAAAGCATTCTGGACAAAAATGTTTAACTCTCTACTTACTGTTCTCTTATAACCCGACTGCCAACCTTTGTTTCTATCTGCTTTAGGATGGTATGATGTGATACTTCTCTCAGTAAATGAATGTAAGTGGGCTTTTAAGGAGGGCGATGTTTCAGTTCTTTCAAATCCTGCGCCTGAAGGTATGGTTGGAACTCGTACATTGTCTGGTTGTTTTAATTTTCTGGTGTTTGTCTGCATATTCTTTAATATTGTCGTTTTTTTATGTTTAGAAGGAGAGCATGAGGATGCTGGACGTGTAGCTGGTACAGTTAGGAGATATATACCAGTTGATACTCGAGATCCTCATGGAGCAATTCTCCATTTCTATGTTGGAGACTCTTTTGACTCCAGGTATATGCTTACTTTTTAGTTATAAATGCCATATCTGAGTTTCTACCCAATCTTACTGGAAGCGTTTATTTTCTCTCTCTCATTTTTTTTACTTGGTAAATTTCTTTTCCAGCAAGATTGACGATAATCATGTTTTACGGAAGCTTAAACCGAAGGATATCTGGCATATGACAGTGCTTGGTTCACTTGCAACAACACAGAGAGAATATGTTGCTCTGCATGCGTTTTCCCAGCTTAACCCACAGGTTGGTTTTGTTTCCTCTAACAATTCTTTCATAGTTGCTTTCAGTTTTGCTTACACTGGTGAAACTCATATACCTTTCAGATGCAAAATGCAATTCTCAGGCCCAGCCCAGAGCAGTTTCCTAACTACGAGGTGCAGACTCCTACAGTGCCCGATTGTTTTACTCCGAGCTTCGTTGGCCATTTACATAGAAGCTTTAATGAGCCACAGTTAGCAGCAATCCACTGGGCTGCAATGCATACAGCAGCTGGTACGAGCAGTGGGGCGAAGAGGCAAGATCCATGGCCATTTACTCTTGTTCAGGGACCTCCAGGAACAGGCAAGACACACACAGTTTGGGGAATGCTGAATGTTATCCATTTGGTTCAGTATCAGCAGTATTACACTTCCTTACTGAAGAAATTAGCTCCTGAAAGTTATAAACAAGTTAATGAGAGCGGTTCAGATAATATTGTATCAGGGTCTATTGATGAGGTCCTTCAAAACATGGACCAGAATCTGTTTCGCACACTGCCAAAACTGTGTGCTAAACCAAGGATGCTCGTTTGTGCTCCTTCGAATGCTGCAACCGATGAACTTCTCTCACGTGTCCTTGATCGTGGCTTCATTGATGGGGAGATGAGGGTTTATCGCCCTGATGTGGCTCGAGTTGGTGTTGATACTCAAACGAGAGCTGCTCAAGCAGTTTCTGTGGAGCGAAGAAGTGATCAGCTATTAGCTAAGTCCCGCGATGAAATTCTAGGACACATGCACAACCTCAGATTACGAGAAGCTCAGCTATCTCAAGATATTGCTGGACTTAAAAGGGAACTTACTGCTGCAGCCTTTGTTAACCGTTCTCAGGGATCCGTTGGCGTTGACCCTGATGTTCTGATGGTTAGAGACCAGACCAGAGACGCATTGTTACAGCGCCTTTCTGCTGTTGTTGAAGCCAGAGATAAAGATCTTGTTGAAATGTCTCGCCTTCTTATTGTTGAAGGAAAGTTTCGTGCTGGTTACAGTTTTAATCTAGAAGAAGCTCGTGCAAGTCTTGAGGCAAGTTTCGCGAACGAGGCCGAAATCGTGTTTACAACCGTCTCAAGCAGTGGTCGTAAACTGTTTTCTCGTCTTACGCATGGCTTCGATATGGTGGTCATCGATGAGGCTGCTCAAGCTAGTGAGGTTGGAGTTCTTCCTCCCCTTGCTCTCGGTGCTGCAAGATGTGTACTTGTCGGTGATCCTCAGCAGCTTCCTGCTACAGTTATTAGCAAAGCCGCTGGAACACTTTTATACAGTCGAAGTCTCTTTGAAAGGTTTCAGTTAGCAGGTTGCCGAACTCTCTTGTTAACTGTTCAGTATAGGATGCATCCTCAGATACGCGATTTCCCTTCAAGATACTTCTATCAAGGACGTCTCACGGACAGTGAAAGTGTTTCCACTGCTCCTGATGAGATTTACTACAAAGACTCTGTGCTTAAGCCTTACCTTTTCTTTGATATCAGCCATGGACGGGAATCCCATAGAGGTGGATCGGTGTCTTACGAAAACATTGATGAAGCTCGCTTCTGTGTTGGGATCTACATGCATCTTCAGAGAACTCTGAAGTCATTGGGTGGGGGTAAAGTCTCGGTTGGTGTGATAACCCCATACAAACTGCAGCTGAAGTGCCTGAAAATCGAGTTTGGTAATGCTTTGGGCCAAGATGAGCTCAAAGAGATTTACATCAATACTGTAGACGCGTTTCAGGGTCAAGAACGTGATGTCATAATCATGTCGTGTGTTCGTGCTTCCAATCACGGTGTGGGCTTTGTTTCTGATATCCGGCGGATGAATGTTGCTCTCACCCGCGCTAAAAGGGCTCTTTGGGTATGATGATCTCTCAATCTCATCATTTTATTTTGTGTGTGTATGTTATAAATATGTGTCTGGTTTCTGAGCCTCGTTGTTCTTGAACAGGTGATGGGAAATGCATCTGCTCTGATGAAGTGTGAGGATTGGGCAGCACTGATCACAGACGCGAGAGCAAGGAACTGTTTTATGGAGATGGAGTCTCTTCCCAAGGATTTTCTGGTTCCAAAGGTA
This sequence comes from Microthlaspi erraticum, assembly GCA_902728155.2. Lineage (NCBI taxonomy): Eukaryota > Viridiplantae > Streptophyta > Magnoliopsida > Brassicales > Brassicaceae > Microthlaspi > Microthlaspi erraticum. The sequence goes on along the minus strand of CACVBM020001396.1, from coordinate 404,655 downwards.
CCTAGCTTTATCCCAAAAGCGCCGAACGCTAGAGGTTTCAGATCGGGTGGGCCGAGAACCAGAGCCATCGATTTGCACAGTGAGTCCAGGTCAGGGACACCATCCGAAGAGGACGAGAAGCTGAGCGTAACAACATTTCAAAGAAATGGAAATCCTCGAAGGGAGAATTCAGTTGATGATTCTGATCAGTCCGGAGATAGATATAGAGATGCTTGGCAACATGGGATTCAAAGGAGGCAGAATTTTGGACGGCCTTTAGGGAGAAGAGACTAATGTTTGAAGTTGGGCTGTCGTGGAAAGAAGAATCGAGAGGAAGTGATGAAACCAGCTAAGAGCAGATCGGACCATGGGCATTGCAAGTCGGGGCTGTTGCGGAAAGATGAATCAAGAGGAAGTGATGAAACCAGTTCGGACCATGGTCACTCTGGTTCCAAAGGTAGCTAGAGGTTTCGGATCGGGTGGGCGAAGAACCGGGTCCACCGATCTGCACACTGAAATCCAGGCCAGGGATACCATCGAAGAGGACGAGAAGCTGAGCGTAACATTTCAGAAAAATGAAAATCCTCGTAGGAGTTGGCGTTTTGTACATAATCCATGTTATGAAACTCGTTCTTATTATATTTTTCTTCATTCTATTTGTTTTTTTTTCTTAAACTCATGTTCTTTAGTATATCTGATCAATGAAGAATCTTATATTCATCAACTTGTCCGTTACTCTTCCTTTAATAGACTCATTCTACTTGGGGAACAAAAGAAAAAAGATGTTGTGTTCGGTAGTAAAACACTTTTGACAATGATAAGACTGAAAGGTAAGCGAAAAAGATTCATTCACAATGCCTTGATGAATCACATAGTTTCTCTATCAATACAACAACAAAATGCAAGCGAGAAGAAGCAAAAGTTTACTCAATCACAATCTCTTTCAAGCCTACTAAGCCAGCAGCCTTGGGATGGTGGTGATGGTGATGGTGATGGTGACTGTGACTGTGACTGTGGCTCTTCTCTCTACTGCTACAGTTAGATTTGCAAGCCTCCTTCGTTTTCACCTCAGAACAAGTCTCTTCTTCATCTTTCTTAGAACTTTCACAGCAGCTTGACTCACAATTCCCATCGCTCTTCACTTTCAAGCTAGCTACTACACTATTAGCAGGCTTCGAGCAACAACCTTTGACAGAGACTTTCATCTCCTCTTGCTCATCTCCATCAAGATTGACTTCTTGTATAGTTGAGTGACTTGAGTCAGTTCCACAACAAACAGACTTGCAATCACCATCACCAATTTCCCGGCCAATCTCGTGCGAGTCAACAACATGCTTGTTATGACAGCTTTGTTTCGCCTTTTCTTGGTGAATCTTGTCACCACAACACCCCGAGTCACGGCCTTGTCCCAAATCAGCAGGCTCTGCACAACACTTCTCTCTCATAACCCTTACAGTTTCTTTATGTTTCTTCTCGCAACAACCAGAGTGACCATGGTCCAAACTGGCTTTTGCTGGTTTCACCACTTTCTCTTCATTCTTCTTGCCACAACAGCCTGACTTGCAATGACCATGGTCCGAACTAGTCTTAGCTGGTTTCACCACTTCCTCTACTTTCTTCTTTCCACAACATCCTGACTTGCAATGCTTATCACTGCTCTTTGGTAACAACCCTGCTTCCATGTCCCCAGCACCATCATCACCTTCATGCTTCTCCGCATTCAAAACAGAGTTTCTATAGCATTTGTCACCAGCTTTCTCTTTATCCCTAAGCAACAACATGCTGTTGAGGATCACAAGGAGACAAGTTCCAACATCTGCAAGCACAGCTGCCCAAATCAACGGGTGACCAGCAAATGCCAAAGCAATAATTGCTGCTTTCATAGTGATGGACATGACCACATTCTCCACCACTTTCTTCTTCGATCTCTTGGCTAGCCTTATCGCCTGTGGTATTCTTCTGATGTCGTTGGACATCAGAATTATATCACCGGTCTCTGTTGCAAGCGCAGAGCCGGAAATGCCCATTGAGATACCAATATCCGCAGTAGCCAAAGCTGGTGCATCATTCAAACCGTCTCCTACCATAGCCGTTGCTCCTCCTCTCTTGAACTCTTTGATGATTTCTGATTTGCCTTCTGGAAGAAGTTCCGCATGCACAACATCTATAGCATTCCCTAGCTGCTTGTTCAATATAAACAATGTCAAGTTCTCATTAGTGAAATCTAAGTTTGAGGAGAAGTATCAAACTCAAAAAAGTTGATTCTCACCTGTTCTTGAGCATGCATTGCTGCAGCTTGATTATCTCCGGTAAGCATCGCAGTCTTGATCCCCATAGATTTCAGCTCTTTCATCGCTTGAGCTACACCGGATCTACAAGCATCTGAGAGATTGAAAACTCCAGCTAGTGTCTCTCCAACATAGACATATCCAACAGTCTTTCCTCCTTTTGTATCAACATCAATATCTGGAGCTGTGAACATACACACAAAGCAAGAACCATCAGAGAGCAAAGAAAAAGAAAAAAAACCTCAATGCTTCAAATACATTACATTCACTTGATATGCACCTGATGAACAACCAGCTCTGGAAGCAATCCTTTTGTTACCAATATAGACATCTTTGCCATCAACTTTCCCGTAGATTCCTTCTCCGGGGAAGTTCTGGTAGTCCTCAACCGCTTCAGGCTTAGGCTCAACAGAGACAGACTTTGCATAGTCCACAAGTGCAGCTGCCATTGGATGGCTTGACTTGCTCTCTGCGCTTGATACCCTGATATAAGTCATCATATTCCAAAACTCTCAGACAAATCCATAAAACCACAAGTGTCTTTAGTAAAGTTGTTAAAAGGTTAGAGAAAATGTTATCACCAGTAAAGCAAGGTGTGAAGACTTATGTCTCTGGAAAGTGACTTGAAGTCCATGACGACGAACTCGCCTCTAGTGATGGTTCCTGTTTTGTCGAAAGCAACGGTCTTAATCTTGGCTAAGGTCTCAAGACAATCAGCTCCTTTGATCAGAAGTCCAGATGTGGCTGCTTTAGTGAGGGCACAGAAAGAGGCTACTGGTGTAGAGAGGATAAGTCCACAAGGACAAGCACTTACTAACACAACGAGTGCTAAGTGAAGCCAATGTCTCGGGTTGTGAACCTTTAATATTAGTGGGATCACCGCAAAACAGAGTGATATTAGGATGATCGCTGCATACAAAGGCAATAGAACTTGATAAGGTCTCAAGAACACAACAAAAGATGTAATGAATAAAAACCAAAATCAGTTTGTGGTTTCGGTTACTAACCTGGAGTGTAGTACTTAGAACATTCGTCTATAAACCTCTGAGTTTTGGTTTTGCTGTTTTGAGCTTCTTCTACGAGCTTTGCCATCTTTGCAACCACGCAATCCTCAGCTAGAGCAGTGGTTTTCACAGTTATGTAACCTGGAAAAACAGAGGAGCTCAAAAATATCAAATCTTGAAAGTGCGAAAGATCATAAAAGAAAAGTGGAGAAAGCTTGAGACTTTTCTTACCATTTAGATTGATGGTTCCAGCCCAAACCGTTGAATCTTTCAGTTTAGGCACAGGGAATGCTTCGCCGGTTAAGGTTTTCTCATCAACTTCACAGTTTCCATCCACAACAACTCCATCAATTGGTATGGTTTCACCAGCTTTGACAGCTATAACTGTGTTGATCTTGAGGTCGTCCACTGCAACTTCTTCTCCAGTCTCTGCAATCACTGCCTTTTGTGGAGCTAAGCTCATCAGCGACTGCATCACCGCGGTTGCCTGAAATGTGTCATCTTGATCAGCAATCACAATATCTTTGTAAGTTGAATGGAAAGAGAATGAAAAAGGGTGGAAGCGAAAACCTTATAGCTAGCTCTTGTTTGGAGCCATTCAGCGATTGTGAATAAGAAGACAACTGCTGCTGCTTCTGTGTAGTCTTGCATAGCGAGTGTTGTTCCCACTGATTTAAACATTGGAAGAGCATTAGCTATTAAAAAGACTAGCATTCATTGGAGAATTATACAAGATTTTGTGTATTATTATGATATTTTTTTTACTAACATTTTATTATTAGTCAAAGTTATTTTGTTTATGCATTCGAGTTATGTTTCAAAATGTTAATTTTTAGTGTTAGCCTGTTAGGTTTGCAAAAAGTAGCTTTTTTGTTGCATTTCTCTTTTGGTACTAAAAGGCCAAATGCAGCGGAAAAAGACACACACACACACACACTAAACTACAGAACAATAACTTTGTGTTGACCACTAAATTGACCCATTACAATATCATCTACTATAGACTATAGTCTATAGCCATTAATCTCTTTCTTTAACGTATACCTTAATTGATATTGTGAGAAATGTGATGAATATATCATATAAATTGGAGAATTATATTAACGTAAAGAGGGAAAAAAAAAATGAAAACATTACCGGTTATTACAACAAGAATGTTGATGTCGATGGCACACCTTGCAATAGCTGCGACAGATTTGGCCAGTATGGGATAGATTCCGGCGACAACGGCAGCAACGGCGAGCCAACGGAAAGGAGAGTAAAGATATTTGAAGAAGGAAAGGAGGAGAAGCACGCCGGAAAGCACCGCGAATGGACTTGGCCATTTGTTTTTGAAATTGGTTTCTCCGGTTACCCTCACATTTGCTTCTAACCTCGCTTGATTCAGTGCCTTAACTGCAACCACGACAATTAATTAAATATAAAGTAATAAAAACAAATTCCCCCACTGAACTAATGAAGTCAATGGAAACAACAAAAAACAATAAAAAAAAGTTGGAAACTTTTAAAAAGGAAAAGATATAAACGACAACGTTAATCCTGTGAATGATGCGTTACGTAATAAGCTCACGTTGTTATTACATACAGTATTTAGCTATAAATTAGACAAAAGTACAAAACAGACGTAGTTAAATCATTTTGAATATTTTTAAGTGTTTACGTAAGTTTGACGACCTTGCTAAGAGAAGAAGTGAGAGATATATCTTACCTGTCAGACTAATATTTAATCTACGCAGAAATAAAACAAAACAAAAGTAAAATGTAGTAGTACTAATTAAACTACTACAAATGTTAATGCATGCACAGTGTCAGTTTCTACGATATTAATGGTAGAATTAAATTAACAGTTGAATTACAAGTGTACGCTTTATTAAATTGTCTGAACAGAAAACGACGTTTGCGTCTGAATGGGACCTTTATTAAATTACCCACAGAGAATTAATGTTTTTGGGTGAAAGTTCTTCGAAAGTTTTACCAATGTGGAACTGGGAAACGATGAGGCTGTCATGGACGACGATGACGGTCCTTGACGGGACGATGACGGAATATTCCTTGACACCGTCTAGAGATTTGAGGATATTCTCAATCAGCGGAACCTCCGATGTACAGCAGATTCCAAGAACATCGAAGTAACTCTTTGTCATCTTCTTCTCGTTCTTCAACGCCATTTTTTTTTCCTTTTAATACTTCTGAGAAAACTGGAAAAAGGAACAAAATTTTGATGATATTACTTATGGGTTTATGTTTATAAGAGAGAAGCAAGAAAATTTTAGGGAATGCACGTAACGTGTTCAAAGAAATTTGTTGAAGAAGACGATGTGTGATAACGTTGTCTTTAGGTTCACTCTACACTTGGCTGAAAAAAACGGAAATAAATTTTGGGGTATGTGTTTTAAGTATTAGGTTGTGTCTGTCATCGAAATTCTGACGTTTCAAAAAAATATACAAAATAAATTTAAAAGCAGAGAGAGATTATTGCAAATTATCGAAACCTTCATCTTTAATATCACAAAGATTCATCATCGAAAAAAGAAAAGTAGAAGATGAAAAAAATGATTAATGGTTTATGTTTTGTTAAAATTGGTTTAATGTTTTGCTGAGGGAGAGAGGAAGAGTCACGAAAACAATGCCAGAGAGAAACAAGAAGAAGAGCGTTTTGGAAATCGTCATGAGATCTTTGTGAAGAAGACATAAGAAGAATACGTACCTGAGGTAGAAGAAACAGAGCTAGCAGAGGAACAGAGAACAATGACCGGACCGGTTTAGTTCGGTTTGGATATATTGTTTTTTTTTTAATGGAAGAGAGGGGAGAATTGGTTTTTCATGTTGAGATTATGATTTGAAGTTTGAAGGTGGAAAGAGGATGAGAGTGGCGATTGCTTTATATAGGGAAATGTGTTAAAAGGTGGACTGAAGATTATTGGTGGTTTTAGTTAACTTCCTTACCATAATCATATTCAATCCAAAATTAATATTTTATTTGTAAAGAATCCTCGAATTTATTATCTTAATAATGTAAATTCCATAGTATTGTGGTAGGCTGCTTCTTTCTGATTCCTATTATCTCGATATTCCAATCTAATCTTGCAATTTCGATTTTTTTATACTAGAAAAGTGAAATTCGATTTTGGTCATGGAATAAAATATTGCTGGAGATTTGTACCTTCGATTTACGGTTTATTTTAGTAAAACAGTAGAGAATTCTATTCGTAATGTCGTGGTTTTTTTGGGGGTAAAATGTGTGAAATTTCTGAAATCAGCATTTGCACCAAAAAAATTTACGGAAATTATCAATGGAATAAAGCAGGGAGAAAAAAATGGACTAAGTTGCCAAACGAAATTTATGCTTCTACCAAAAGTAAAATACATTTGATTTAAATAGTTTTTGGTAATAGTAACATATTTTGCAATTCGTTGACTGGGAAAATATGAAGGTGATTCATTGATATAAGAGTAATTGTTCTGACCAAAAGGTGTTATTTTTAAGTTGAACACACAATTCTTTCAATATATTTGACACTAGTCTCTAAAAATCATGTATTAAGTCAAGATATTTATATTGCATCTGACCACATGAATGGTAATTTATTGATAGAATCACATACCAAAGTTTATCTACATCATTTCAGAGACCGCGAGTTCAAATACTATACGTAAGTATATGTCAAAAATATTTGTAGTTTGACGTAATAATAAAAAGATTTGAGATTGAAGAAATGTTTGGGTTGGAAAACAGGGAGAGAAGAGAAGAGAACTAGTTCGAAACGTCACGAATTAGGCTTACGTTTTACGATATACCTAGAACTATTTTTGTCAAACCTTTTAAGAAAGAATGAAAAAAATAGTTGTTTGGGGAAGATGGTTTTAATCGGGTAGGTCAGAAACACGAGAACAAAGGTGTACTACAAAACCATAGTGGAGAATCCAAAGTACAAATGTCAGAATGGAAATCCATGTGTGATTCCTCATTTCAATGCTTCTTCTTTTTTTTTACATTTTTTCTCTTAATTTTCGCATGTTTTCATTCTAATTACAAAGTCTTTTAACGCACATTTGCTTTTTAGTTGGGCAAAGATTAGACAGAATATATATAAAGATCCTCTGGAAGAGAATACCTCCTGTATGATGAAAATGTAGTTATTAGGCGATACTCACTTCAGTAAATTCGAACACACGTTCTAGGAAAAGCGGCATCAAGGAATTTTTATCCAAATGCGCAGTAGAAGAGTGTTGGTCGACTCGATCCACACCATCACATAAAAAGTATTGGGACCGTTGACCGTAGTCAAACCCATGCCAAGACTTGCCCAATGTGACCACATTAACTTTTTCTTTGTTAAATGGTGATCATAGGGGTAAACTAAAAAGGCCTAAGAAAAGATATTACTTTTTAGTTTTTACAATCGAATTATTTTTATATATTTATGATACAACTAATTATGTACATCAGTATGATCCAGATCCATCATCACCCCCTAATATTTATTTTTTCTTGTTTCTGGCAGTCGAACCCTAGTTTGGTCTATGTATTTATCATTTATGCATTATGAATGGCTGATTTTACGACTCTTGATACGTTTTAAGGGTCATGTAATTGGAATATTTCGTTAACAAAAAGAAATCAAAATCATAGTCAATATTAAGATAAATGGGTAATTGTTGACAGATTTGATAGAGGCCACAACTGCATAGTGGTTACAGTAGCAGTGTAACTGTTCATATCATTGTTGTCGTCGTCCATATGATTACGAAGATAATCATCATCACTATTAACATAATCTTTTATAATAGGTTTGAGTTAATAATCTTAGTGAGAGGTAAAGTGCGGCACTTCCCACCAAATCTTCCATTATTGGCTTCTATTTGCCATTATGGCCGACTTGCACGTATAGTCCACATTATTTTTTGTGTTGTCCATTTTCACGAAAATTCTCCTCAAGTGATGATGATATTCATTTTGTCTACTTTTTCAGGAGATTTTATATTTTCTCCTCCAATTTTTTTCGTATACATAACTGTTTATAATTTGCTCGCATGTGGTTAGTAGTTCATTTCGGAACTAGAAACGAGAATTTGACATCAAAACGCCTTCGTTTATGTGATTAACGCCTTCTATTGATCAACCGAAGATGGCCAACGTTTATTTTTCGTCTCCTTATGTCCACAAGCCTAACCTTTTTTGATGATTATCTTCGTAATCATATGGACGACGACAACAATGATATGAACAGTTACACTGCTACTGTAACCTTTTTTTTTTTTTTTTTTTTTTTTAACCAAGTGGTCGTATCCCAGTGGTACTTGAGGGAGGTAATTCCCAATACGGACCCGGGTTCGAAACCACTTGGCCACAACAGATTTAACATCCCTTCCGTTGGGGCCCTGGACCCCTTTCGAGGGGATAGTCGGGTTTTCCGTTCGGGTTAGATCTTCGGAATAACTGGATACAGCTGGACAAAGCCCAGACCACCGGTTTGGGCTCCATGACTGGTCGGTGACTGTTCGATCGACTCCTCAGACCCGGATACCAGAGATATCAAAAAAAAAAAAAAAAAAGCCTAACCTTTTTTTTTCTATGTTTTATATTTGAAAATATATGCGTCCTTTGAAATCATAAAGACTACAAATCATTTGAGTAAAAAGAGTCTTCAAACAATTTGAGCAGCACACCTCCACTATCTTTTCAAAAGGTTTTCGAGTAGTGGAGGAATCTACTAATGTTTCAAAATAAAACAACTTACTTTCCTTTTAACAAAAACATATCAAAGTAAAAGGCAACGTAAATGAGCCAAACACAAAATAGATAATGTAAACAATCATATAAAATATGTCTAGTGGGAAAGGGAATATAATTGAAATGTGAATTGCAATGATACATATCCTTCTTTTGTGTTTCGATAAGTCATTCTACTTATATTTGTTCTACCACCTGAGACATTAAAATATTAGTTCCCGAATCTTCGGAACTTTTTCTCAGAATAGTAATTTACCTTTATATATTATTGAAAAGTTAAAAAACTACTATGAAAGATAAGACGGGTACAAATGATTCATACACTAACAAGTTTTATGAACAATTCATTGATTTTGTATCTTGAATAACTTCTAATCGATCATCCGAAGATATTTGCCATTTGATCAGAATCGAACTATATCTTTTTTTTATAGAACTCAACTTTAGACTGAACAAATACCCCCTATTACAAGTTTAAGTTACCTCAATACGATTTTTTTTAGTTATTCAAAAAGTTTAGTTTACGAATATGAAGTTATAATAATGGTGGATATGTATTAGTGATGCACTAATATGGAGATCTATTAGGATTATCGAATATTGTTGATGGATACGTATTACTGCTCAATGAAGATTATGTTTTTGAGAAAACTAATAAAGTGGATGCGGAAAAGTCCAAAATTTAAGATGCTCGAGCTTTTACGTAAGGTTAATTCTAAAATATTCATCACACTTTCTTCAATCTTTTGTTCTAACCAATGGCCTAGGTTTTTTTTAAGCCTCTCATTTTAGTAGGGTAAAAACATGCTCAAGGGGCCTTTGATTTACTGTATTGAAAAATATGATATGTTTCGATTTCCTTGAAAAAGGCATATGATTTGCCATTCCTGTGTATATTGGTGCAAATTATGCAACAAGAACATTTAATTTATATATGTTGACTGAGGAAATGATGTTTTCGTAAAGTCGAGGAGACCAGAAACATTTGTGGATGTTTGATAGACTCTCATGATATATTGCTTGTTCTCGAATAGACATTAATAATACTTTTTCGTATGATTTATCTTCTCGTGACACCGTAAGAACGTTCGTAAAATTAGAAAAGTATTATACAACCCACGATGAAGCAGAAAAAAAAAGAAAGAATGATAAAGCAAAATACAAGTGTGTATAATCTGCACAAGTCATAATAATGGTGGAACAGAACGAGGTTAGTGGGCATACATCAGCAGCCCACAATAGCAAGGCATATATACATACTCAATTAACCGTGTATCCTCCTTGTCCCATGCAATCTTCTTTGTCTTTTTGACAAATGCGGCAACTACATTTATTATTACCTTCATCTTAAACTAGCTAGATGATATTTTGGAAGAAATTACAATAACTGAAATTCTCTTAAAGTTATGTATACAACGGTAACAAAAATTATAAATTTTTATTAGTTGACTTCTTTATTGAATACACAGAAATCACATATGCTAAAACATATTCTTAAAAAAGAAAACCTCCAAATTGTTGAGAGTTGAGACGGTTGAGTTGTATGGTTGATATGTTCGACCTTTTTTGTTAAGGAAAATGGTTCGATCTACGTTCTAGAAAACTTCAATCCACTCTACATTCGCAATGAATCCGAAGGTAAAAACCTGCATCATAATAATTCATTAGTTGAAGAAAGTGACAAAAATAGGAGTGCTATAATATATAATATTGACAAATAGGTTTGCTAAAAAAAAAAGACGAATAGGTTTGCTAAAGCAAAATATGTGATTCTGCATGATTATTACAAAAGAACTGTTTATGATATTATAGATAAAGAATATATGAGGATATTCGGTTTGTGAATCGATATTAACAAGTCATAATCTGTCGAGTAAAAGTATTTTGATTTCCTTCAAATTCCTAAATGCTTCTTGAGCCTTTTCCCACTTAATATACTGTTAATGCTTACAAAATTAACTACTTGCTATGGTATAACTTAATATCATTACCAAAAAGACAATTCTGTTGTAAAAGCAAACATAAACAAACAAAAAAAGAACTACTAATCTGAACTCTAAGACGATAATGGTAAGTCATGAGTGCATTGTAATTGTAGATGATTCAGCAGTCCACAGTATCATACATTTAGAAAAGGATTGCAAAGGGATTCAAAACAACAGAAGAAAACGAATCCAAATATAGAAATACCTTGAAAGAAGTCGGCCTAAGTCGACTAAGAAATTGATTAAAAATAATGAAATATACATATTAAAATAAAGTGAAAATGCAACTAAAAAGAATACCGAAGAAGTAACCAATCGGTGGTATCTTAGGGAGAATTATTAGATTGACAGAAAAAAAAAGATATTTCCCTTTACAATTCTTGTATTTTATTTTCGTAAACAGTATGATGTAGTTTCAACTAAATTATAAAAGGGGCCCAAAATTTCACAAATATTCTTCTTATTGGTGGTGACAATTCGTAATAGTCAAACGCTAAATGTGACACTCACTGTACAAAATAAAGTAATGTGGGGTTAAGCACTCGTCAAAGACATAATGATTTGTGATAGGGTCTTTGCTTATATATGCGATCCATTGATTTATCCATTATTGGTCACTTACACATCTCTCGTTTTCTGTTTTTATCATATGCCTACAATTTCTGTACAAATACTTTTCACCGAATGCTTTTGCACGGAATCTGAGTTATGCTAACAGTCATTTTTACAAAATTAACTCTTTCAGAAAATTAAGTAACACTCGGATTTCTTGGGGGAAATATAGCATATGGGACTAAAATTACGACACATACAATTTTCAAAATGATATTGTTGGAACAGAGACACTACGTTGTAACACCAAGAAACAAGACTGAGTAATGAGACCGTAAACTTGTTATGTTCTTATTCATGCGATGGCTTTATATAGCCTTGATTACACAACTAGTACCTCCTACATTCTCGGAGGACTTTAACAACGTGAAACAAATCAACTAAGCCATTATCTTAACTAAGATTCTACAATTTAGGAACCTCAATCTAAACAACGACTAAGTCTAAATGACTAAGTCCAAATAAACCTAACAGATATTACTACCAAAGAAGTCGACGGAATGTCTTGTGTGCTGCATGATTGACTACTACATCTCCCTCCGTTACACTTACAGCCATCAATCAGAGAGGGAACCAAAGTTTCACTCTTACTTGAATGTTGCTTTAGCTCTATGCCTTAGTTCGTTGAATGTTTGACAAAATATTCATTTATTTCCTTCTTGTTCTACAGTGTCTTTTGTATAAGCAAATTATTTGTGAAAAAAAATCAACCAATTAAAAAACAATCTTCAGAATTCACAACATTTAAAACAACACAAATACAATAATTTCTTGCATTGGTTTGTGAGAACATGGCTTATTTATGAACAAAGAAAATCTTATAAAACATTGCTTATTTTGAGAATAGAGAGAGTAAATTTACCGAAGATTGATGAGCGACTAAAGAGGTCTCTCTCTCGTTTGAAGTCTACATAAAACCCTCTAATTCAGAATAGGGTTTTCACTTTTGTTGATCGTCCTTAGGGGCACTACAACAACCAGAACAACAACCTTTTTTACTTGTCTCCTCACTCTTCTGCAGCAAGCCCACTTCTAGATCCTCTGTTTCATCATCCTCAAGCTTCACCGGCGAAGAAGAAGAGGAAGAAGGAGAAGTACGGTAACATGCAGACTCAACTTCACTCTCGTCACGTAGAAGCATCATACTATTGAGTATCACAAGCAAACAAGTTCCTGCATCTGCAAGAACAGCTGCCCAAATCAAAGGGTAACCAGCAAAGCCAAGCACCATGATCGCTCCTTTTATGCTCACAGACAAAACCACATTCTCAATCACTTTCCTATGACTTCTCCTCGCTAATCTCATCCCTTTAGGAATCCTCCTTATGTCGTTGGACATAAGAATGATATCTCCTGTCTCTGTTGCAAGTGCTGACCCTGAGATCCCCATTGAGATGCCAATGTCTGCTTTAGCCAAGGCCGGTGCATCGTTAAGCCCGTCTCCTACCATCATTGTAGGCCCTTGGCTCTTGAACTCAGCGATGATTCTTGCTTTGTCTTGCGGAAGAAGTTCAAAGTGAACAATATCCAAAGCATTCCCTAGCTGTCAAAATGATATAACGTTTTTTGTTATATATATAATAACTCCTAAAAGAGAGACAGAGGAATGATAAGATAATGACTCTGCTTTTTAACCTGTTCTTGAGTAGACATGGCTGCGTCTCGGTTATCTCCTGTGAGCATTGCAGTTTTGATGCCTAAGGAATTGAGCTCCTCTAGAGCTTGAGCAACCCCATGTCGACAACCGTCCAAAAGGTTGAAACTTCCGGTTAGTTCTTCTCCAATGTATATGTAACCAATGGTCTTACCTCGCTTCATATTAGCTCCAATATCCGGAACTTTAAGTAGCATCAACAAATAAGAGATCTTGCAAATGTTAGATAGATGAAAATCAAAAGAAGACAGCTAAATTGCAAAGATCTGAGACCTGTTAAGCATCCAGCTCTCTGTGCAATTCTTTTGTTTCCAATGTAGATGTCTTGACCATCTATTCTCCCGTAAACTCCTTCTCCTGGAAAGTTCTGAAAGTTCTCCACCATGTCAGGATTAGGCTCAACAGAAATCGATCTTGCGTAGTCAATAAGTGCAGCTGCCATTGGATGGCTTGACTTGCTCTCGATGCTCGAGACCCTATGAAAACATCTTTCAACACATAGGCAAAAAAAAAAGGCATTTATTCTGGTGGGAAAACTTATATATACATACTTACCAGTAAACCAGATTGTGTAGAGTGTTATTGTGAGAAAGAGACCTAAAGTCCGAGACAGTGAACTCAGCTTTTGTGATAGTTCCTGTTTTGTCAAAAGCAGCAATCTTGATCTTGGCCAAGGTTTCTAGACAATCACCGGTTTTGATCAGAAACCCTGACGTGGCTGCCTTAGTGAGAGCACAAAAGGTAGCCACAGGTGTGGATAGGATAAGACCACATGGACAGCCACTAACTAACACTACAAGTGCTAAGTGAAACCAATGGCTTAAGTTTTGAACTTTTAGCAAAACCGGGATGAGAGCAAAACATGCTGCTATCACAACAACAGCTGAACAAACAACAACAAAAAAAACAGGATCAAATTTTCATTCTCCTCTACTAAGAACAAGGAAGAAGAATGTATGTGGATGAAACCTGACCTGGAGTGTAGTAGCGAGAACATTTGTCTATAAACCTTTGAGTTTTGGTTTGGCTTTTCTGTGCTTCTTCTACAAGTTTAGTCATCTTCGCAACCACGCAATCTTTCGCTAGAGCTGTAGTTTTCACCTTTATATAACCTTAAGATACAAAAAATTGTGACAATAAGCTGAAAATGCTTTAATTACGCTCCTATATATGAAGACCAAGATAAGGACTTTGTGTTTTGGTACCGTTAAGATTTATGGTTGCAGCCAAAACAGTTGAGTCTCTTTGTTTGGAGACAGGGAATGACTCTCCTGTCAATGTTTTCTCATCCACATCACAGCTTCCATCCACCACAACTCCATCGATCGGTATGCTTTCTCCAGCTTTTACTGAAACCACTGTGTTTATCGCAACCTCATCTACGTCAACTTCTTGTCCTGTTTCTGCTATCACTGCCTTTCTTGGCGCTAAGCTCATCAGCGATGACATCACTGTGCTTGCCTGGAAAAATTTTGTTACTTCAGAAACAACGATGAGCTAATAAAAGTAAAAGCTAATGCTCTTCATATTGATCCATTAGAGTAGAAACTCTAGACAACCAAACCTTGTGAGCAGCACTTGACTCTAGCCAATCTGCAACAGAGAATAGAAACACAATTGTGGCAGCTTCTGTGTAATCTTGCATGCATATTGTTGCGATCACTGTCAAGAACAAAATTACATGCATTAGTTTCACATTTCATCATTCCACAGTTAAAAAAAAAGAAAACCCTTAAACGATTGACTTTTTTTACCAGCGATTAGAGTGAGAGCGTTGATGTCAAGCCTGAACCTTGTGGCCGAAGCAAAAGCTTTAGCTAGAATTGGGAAGATTCCAGCAACCACAGCAACAATAGCGAGCAACGCAAGCGGAGTGTACAAGTATTTGAGGAAGGAGAGAGCAAGCAATACACCAGAAACCACAGCGAAAGGGCTTGGCCGTTGACTCTTTAAGCTCGTCTCTCCGTATGGTCTCACGCTTGCCTCTAGTCTTGCTTGATTCAGAGCATTCACTGTCAAGTAATCGATTTCAATAGTAAAATTTAAATTCTAGAAATTTTAGAACCGAAGCTTAAATCAAAGAAATCCATTCAGAGTTTAGACCAAAATTTTAATATCAACAAAACAAAAACCAATAACGGAACATTTTCCGACAAGACAACGGAAGTCAAACAAAAAAAATATGTTATTTAGAAGAAAAAAAAAATCGTATTTTTTGTATATTGGTTATTTACCGATTTGAAGCGGAGAAATCAAGAGGGAGTCGTGGACAACGATGACGGTTCTAGAAGGGACGATGACGGAGAAATCCCTGACGCCGTCAAGCGGACGGAGAATGTCTCCGACAATAGAAACCTCCGATGAACAGCAGATTCCGACGACGTCAAAGTAACTCGTTTGCAAATTCTTCTTCGTCGCCTCTTCACCGTCCGCCATCGTTGTTGCTCGTAGGGTATTCTGTATTCGGACAGAAATTCGAGGAGATACCTTTTAAAGAGTTGCTGTCGGAGGGAAATTAAGTATTTTTTTGCTTAGGTTTTTTTTTTATTAATTACAACGTTTGAATTTTTCGTTCCCTACAAGGAAATATGTACTATATATTAAATTTTTGTTTTGGTGTGACAGAAAATGTTTATTTTTAGTCCACGATTTTGTATTTGATTACCAAATGTTAGTGATGAAATTGAATAGGCAGATATATTTCCTTAATACTAGTAGCATTTTTAATAAATGGGTTTTAAACTTTTTTGTGTGTAAAATGTGAAGATTTAAACTTGTAGTTTTGTTTATCTCTTTTTCCTTTCTGTGGGCTAAATATGTTGATAATTTCAAAGCCACACTTGTCTTCGTTCATATAAAATCTTGGAACTTGTGACGTTATTAAAAAAATGAAAAAACCTTACACTGTTTTAGATCAATTTCATTTTCAGTTAATAACTTAAATTTAGTTCAATCTTTTTGCCTCATGAACGTGACATGCATCACATGAATCATGATCACAAAGAAATTTCGTACGATGGTTTCAAATGGACCCGATTAGGCCAAAACAAGTCTCAGCATGTAATCATGGTCACAATTCAGAAAGAATATTTCTTACAATGGATTCAAATGGACCCGATTGGGCCAAAACAAGTCACATCATGTAATGCTCAATGAGATAGTTCTAGGCCCTAAATGACTTCTGACTGAAATGGCAGTTTCGTGGTTAAATAAAACACCAAAGGGTAAGCATGAGAAAACACCTGTACTGAGGCATGCCATCATTTATCTTCTGTGTGGGGCCTAACTAATTTCTCTTTTTATTTATTACTTTTCATAAATTCTTCCACTGCGAATCTACGAAATCACCAAATTAAGTACCCACGTTTTAGGTGTAAGTGTGACATTTTACATGCTCGTCTAATTTTCATGAGACAAATCAAATCCCTTTTTAGTAGTCCCTTTCCAAATAGAAGAATCCATTAGCATGAGCCAAAATCAAATCCCTTTTTAGTAGGTCCATCCTTCATTCACAACTCTTTTTTTTGGGTTAAAAGTACACTAAACTTTTATTCTCTAATGATTCACGAGGAATCACTAATTTTCTTAAACAAATAAATAAACTTAAGATGATAACATTACTTCAGTTATTTACTTATTTTTAAAAAATACTGAAGCTCTATAAAAACCAAGAAAACATGATGATTTGATTATGCAATTAGCTTGCATGTTGTTGTAACGCCTAAAACAAGATTTATGAAGTAAAATAAAATAAACCAAAGTTGTATCATGTGTGTTGTAACGCCCTTTAATTAAAGTTTCATAGATTTTTAGAAGAAGTAAAAACAAAATTGCATGTCCTAACGCCCATAATAAATAAAGGGAACATGAAAAATAAATAAAGTACGGTAATAAGACAAAACAAAACACCCCCCATTGGCCTCATTGAGACTGCTGTCAAAATATGAAAGAAAAAAGAAAGCCAATCACATTGAAGTAGAGATCTCAACCAATGCAACGACAGTGGCAATGTTCGAAAATAAACGTGAAACCGAGGTTTGATTATAACGGAAGTCGTATTCCTTATTTCCGTGTTCCACTCTTTTTATTTTATTTTTGTTCATCTTCTTCTTCTCCTTCTTCACTCACTTCATCTCTCCTACTCATCATACAATATTTGACCGTTGTTTTCTCCAACGTCGCTCTCCTTCTTCACGCTCCACTCCTTCTTGCTGTGTAACCACCTGAAAGGTCTTTTCTTCTCTCTCTCTCTCTCTCTCTCTCTCTTCCAAAATCAAAACTTTTTCAGTATTTTTTTTGTTGTCGATTTGGGTCCCTCCGTGAGTTGAACAAATGTGAAAAGGGTTTTAGATTTTTCTACTCATTTTCTTCATATTTGTTTATTTTCCTTCAAAGCTCATGACGCTGAAGATAAAACTAAGACTTCTTGGCTTAACCGTTTTCTTTCTTAATTTCTTTGGGATCTATATTTTTTTCTGTCTTGACTGTGAATAATCTCTATTGAATGAAGTACACAAATGAGAGTAGTCTCGATTTTGATGAACTAAAAATTTCACAATTTAAGACAAAAAAACAGAATCTGAGACAGAGAAACGTAATGTCTCTCAAATTGATGTAAAAATTAATTAATGTTATGTTGTTTTTTCAGCTGTTTCAAAGTATTTAATTACAAATGTTTAAAAAAAAAATCTGATATTCTTGTTCTTGGCTCTGCAGTTTCTCCAACACTTTATTTGAGCTTTGGAATTGTTAAGAAACCGAAAAGAAAAGAAAAAACAGAGAAATGGGATGTTCTCAGTCAAAGTTTGGTGACGACGAAGCTGTTCAGATCTGCAAAGACAGGAGACGTTTCATCAAACAAGCAGTGGAGCACAGGACTAACTTTGCTTCTGCCCACATTGCTTATATCCAGTCTCTGAGGAAAGTTTCAGATGCTCTACGCGAATACATCGAAGGAGACGAGCCACACGAGTTCTTGCTAGATACATTTGTTACTCCTGTGAAGAGAACAAGCAGCTCAGGTGGCTTCATCGTGTTATCATCTCCTTCTTCCAAAATGATTCAGAGCAAAGGAGATTCGGAAATGGAAGTCAATTACTTGATGGCTAGTGGAAGCAGACCGGTTCTTGTTGAAGAAAAGCCTCCTACATCACCTGAGACTCTCCATGTTGAGACTTATGGAGCAGATAGTTTCTTTGGGATGAACATGAAGCCTGAGCTCAACAGTATACCGCCTCCTTCGCCACAGAACTCTCAGTGGGACTTCTTTTGGAATCCATTCTCTTCACTGGATTCTTACGGATACGGTTATGATAACCGGAGTGGTATGGAGGACGAGACCAAACGGTTGAGGCGGGTTAGAGAGGAAGAAGGGATTCCTGATCTTGAAGAAGATGAGTATGTAAGGTTTGAGGACATGAAAGAAAGATATGATCTTGATGGAGTTAGTAAAACGGATCAAGAACATGTTAATGAGCAATTCAAGAATTGCATTGGAAATCAAGAACGGCAAAGCGTTGAGGTGTCCAGAGGAGGAACTACAGGGGATCATGTAGTTACAACAGCAGATGATGGAAAAGGAGGAGAGACACCTGGCTACACTGTGTACATGAATCAAAGGCCAACGAGCATGGCACAAGTTGTTAAAGATCTTGAAGATCAGTTTGGGATCATATGTAACACTGCTAAAGAAGTCTCTGGTTTATTGGAAGCTAGTCGAGCTCAATACACAACAACCTCTAACGAACTCAGCGGTAAAGATTTGCATAATCTTGTTTTGTTTTCTGACTACATATATATATGAATGGATGCGTGTTCTGAGTCTTTTTCTTATTGCAGCCATGAAAATGCTGAATCCAGTAGCTTTGTTCCGGTCGGGCGGCTCCTCAAGATCTTCTTCTTCCTCATCAAGATTCTTGATCAGCTCTTCAGGAGGTTCCAAGGAGAGTGGATTTGAAAGCAGTAGTGACTTTTCAGAGGAGTCTTGTATGCTTTCTGGTAGCCATCAATCAACATTGGACAGACTATACGCTTGGGAGAAGAAGCTCTTTGATGAAGTTAAGGTAAGACTTTTCAACAGAAAGTTTCATTAAACTCTCTCTCTCTCTCTCTGTCACTATGGTTAACGAGGTTTGGATGTTTGTTGTGATGACAGTCTGGAGACAAGGTACGGATTGAATATGAGAAGAAATGTTTGGTGCTAAGGAACCATGATGTGAAAGGAGACAACTCTTCAGCGGTTGACAAAACAAGAGCTACAATCAGAGACTTACACACTCAGATGAAGGTCTCTATACACTCAATCGAATCTATCTCGGAAAGGATCGAGACTCTCCGCGACCAAGAACTTCTTCCTCAGCTTCTTGAGCTTCTTCAAGGGTAATGCCATTTGCCAAATGCCAACACTTCTCTCTTCTGGTTTCTTGTTTTGAACATTTGATGATAATGAATGGCGTTTTTTACAGATTAGCTAGGATGTGGAAAGTGATGGCAGAGTGTCACCAGATACAGAAGCGAACGTTGGACGAAGCCAAGCTATTACTTGCAAACCGTCACAAGAAGAGACAACAGACCACTTCATCACTACCGGAGATCAACTCTCAAAGACTAGCTCATTCGGCTCTGAATCTTGTGACTCAGCTACGAAACTGGAGAGCTTGCTTCCAGTCATGGATCACTTCTCAAAGATCCTACGTTCTGTCTTTAACCGGGTGGTTACTTAGATGTTTTAGATGTGACCCTGACCCTGAGAAAGTTACATTATCATCTTATCCTCACCGGATATACGATGTTTGCATAGAATGGTCAAGGCTGCTCAACGTGTTGAATGAGAAGCCTGTGCTAGACAAACTCGATTTCTTTGCCTCTGGGATGGGATCTATCTTTGCTCGGCAGCTTAGGGAAGATTCATCGTCTCAGGGAAGAGGTGGTGAGAGCATGGAGCTTGTTGAAGCTGACAAGGTAGAAGAAGAGAAGATGATGGCTGCTGAGAAGTTGGCTGAGATTGCAGTTAAAGTGCTCTGCCATGGAATGTCTGTTGCAGTGAGCTCACTCGCTGAGTTTGCCATAAGCTCAGCTGATGAACACTCGAAGCTCGTTAGCCATCCAGAGGACGCCACTTCAGGGCAGGATCCGGTCCATCCGGAGCAAACCGGGATGTAAAAGTTTTTATAATTCTCATTAGCCTCATTAGCTTATCATTCATTTGATTATTTATTGTTCCTTGGGTTAGAAGTTTAGGATTTTTAGGTTTAGTTAGATGGAGATATGTGTATTAGTAAAGACACATAAAATTAATCTCTTTAGATATACCTTGCATCGTACTTCTTTTTTTGGTCAACCATTCAAAACCCTTTATTCATTATTTTAGACGATAACAGTAGATACTACAGTATATGGTTTCCATGTAGATGAAACCATTTTTAAGTAAAGGCCTGTCCATATATCTAAGGATATATAAAGGCCGTTATTGGGAATTATAGTCTTATAGACTAATTCACTAGCTGAGATATGCTGTACGGAGAAGTTATGGCTCCGTTAAACGCTGCGTTAGCTACCACTGCATTAATTATTTCCGTAGTATGCACGTTATCCCAAAATATGTATTTGGTTCGGTCAGGACAGACCGGTTGGTTCGCTGCACAAAGCTCTTCACCCGGGTTTACCGTACAGCAAGCCCTATCACCAACCGTAATCCCTACAAAATCCAGAAGAAGAAGAGAGAAAGAATCATTACAAGTTCTTGATTAAATTAGTTTTTACAAAAACAGGTTTAAGTTTATAGAAAATTACCAAAAGCGGCGAAATCTTGAGCATTTCCAGAGAATAGGTCAACAAAAGTGAACTTAGCCCCAGGAAGTTGGTTGTTTAAATCTGCGACTAGGGCTTTGAGGTTAGTGTTGAAGATAGCTACGGCTTGGTTCACTTCTTCTGCGCAGCCAACACCACCACCAAGGCTAGCAACAACTCTTGGCGTACACCCAATCTTACCGAGTCCGAACAAAGCCACATTCCTCGCTCCTAGTACGTGCAATTCCTACACACACACACACACACACATGTAGACAGTAGACATATATATTAGTTTATTCTTGGCTGCAAAGTAATATAATAATATTTGATGTGTCTAAAGTGTCATTAGAATGTTTATAAAAGAATGCATGTCATCACTCATCTCTATAGAAAGGATTTAAATAAAAGATGAATTAGGTTTGTTTGTTTCCTCTCTCTGTACCGTCATATAAATACGGTAGCGGAGTATGAGAGACTTAGCAAACTGGTCCGGAGTATATGCAAGACGAGCTGCGGTAGGAGGTTGCAAGAAGTAGTTGTTGAGGTAATCGTTGCTTCCGATGCTGATTGTGTATAGACATCCCCGTAGCTTACTCCGTGGCACCGCCGCGGTTGTGATCGCCGACAGGTGGTTGTTTATTTGCCTTCTCAAACTGATTCTTTCGCCCTATGTATCAATTTTAAGTTAATCATATATTTTATTTAGATTAGATAAAATTACATGTAAGTTACATCATTATCTATAGGTTGTTACCAAATTTTGGCTGGTATCTTCCCGGATCCCGCCGCCACCGGAAGCATAGTTTAGTCCGATGTTAGCTTGTGTTGCTGATGCTCCGGCATACGGTGGAATGGTATCACTGAAACCCGCTAATTCGGCTGATACAAAAAAATATTCAAAACATTCTTATACTGAAACAAAGTGATGAGACATAATTAACTAATAGCGAAACTATATTTTTATACATGATACTATTCAGGTTACATTAAAATCAGTTCTCTTAAAGAGATAAAACATATCTGATGATTTTAAGAAATATAAAGAATTGTAACCTCTACCTTGACAACAAAAGGCTATCTATCTTGAACTAAAGGTTTCATAATTTTATGTTATGAACATCAATACATAATAGTTACTGATACTGATAGTAAGAAAATTTGGATTCAACTAAAGATTAAGATAACGGTTTGAAAACTAACCGATAACGTCTGGAATATTGCGACCGTTGCAAAACCGACCGGTTGGACCTAGGGGATAATCTATACCGTAAGGTGGATAGTTGACCTTTGCCACGGTGTTCAAGACATTGTTGTTGCCGTTGTCGAAGACAGAGTCTCCGAACACGAAGTAACATGCCGCTTGTTGTCCACGCGCCGTTGGTAAGACCGCGGCGGCTGCTACAAACACGGTGGCCACGATAACCCACAATGCCTTGGACACTCCCTCTACCATTTTTCGCAAATCTGAGTTATACGAAAAATGAGGAGAGAGAAAGTTGAAGAGAGAGAAAAAAAGAAAAGGTTGGCTTATTTATAGTGGACGTGATTTGCAAGTTTGTGACTGGTAGATGTAAGTGTTTAAGTGGTGGAAATTGTTAGACTATATAAAGGAATAAAGGATGAGGCAATGAGTGAATTAAGGGGAGACTTCGAGAACTATATATATTGTTTTGCATGAATTAAGAGAGAATCTTTCTTTTCAATAGTTATCTACTTGAACCCTTGTTACAAGAAAAAATATAGTTATCTACTTGAGGTGGGCGTTTTGAAAATTCATTTTCGTTTATTACTACAATTTTTTTATGTACATGGTTTCCTATCACTAAACAAAATCGTATTATCTAATATAATCAACACTAATAATTTGACCAAACACATTAAATCAAAACGTTACCATAAACTATGGAAATCCATAATTAAATTATATTTGAGTAATTCAAGAATTGAAATCGCCGTTTTATAGATAGTTTCGTTTATTGTGAACTTTATAATTCGTTTACACACAACATAATTTTCGTTTATCTTATGATATAATTTGTACTCTCCTCTTTGCTAAAATTTTCTTAGACAAAATCTCCCATACCAAACAAGTACACAACAGCCCATGCAAAAAGTTTGGTCAAGATATGCCAGACTCTACCAAATATATGCAAATGAAACATTGAAACCTAATAATAAATTATTTAATTATTCACTTGAAATGTTTTCTTAATTACATGATCCCACCAAAACAATATTGCTTTAATTAATGTTCAAACTACTCTAGTATAAAATACGAACCAGGCTGGCTAATAACGTTTTATTTGTCAAGCTGGCCGATAAATTATACTCCGTATACTTTAGTTTTAACTTTTAAACATTACTGTTTATGTCTTGGATATTTTCCTATATTTATTTACAAAGTCTCTATCCACAAACCACAATTATATTAACCAGTTGTTTAAATAGTTCCTTGTAAAATAAATTACGTGGAGAGAGAAAGGGGAAGCAAATCTTCGTTGGTGTGCGTTTATTCTTCTGCGATCTCCCTTTGTTCACATATGGTCGACCGGATTCTTCCACGTTCTTCACTGATGCTACTTATTTATTTACAATTTCTTGATTATATATAAATATTCACAAAAAAAGGAAAATATTACAGGCATGCATGCGTTTCTACTTCTTTTAAAATTACAAATCTTAAGCTGTCCTAAAGAATACATATTTGCTTATAAAAAAGGTACGATTAGGCAAATAAAAAGATATGATGCGTGAGAGAATGAGTATAATACCTGTCTGGAGCAATCAAGTTGGCCCCATCCCAAAACTCAGGCTTCTTTGTGTAATAACAAAAGCACTGACTTCCTACCATTGATTCCCCTAGCAGCAACCTCATCTTCTCATAAACAATTTCCATTATATCTTCAAAATTAGCCACTTATAATTTCTTTCTCTCTCCATCCACTAATACCTTATCTTTCGCTTTAAAAAATATATTTTAATTAATAAATAATAACTAATACATACTATAGGGCTCAAGTCAAGTTAATTTATAAGTTTTTTTCACATCTCATTTGGCAAATATAAAATAACAAAAAAATCTTCATAATACATCAAAGTTTTATTGGATAGTTCTATATATATATATATAGTTTCTCTCTCAACACCTTAACTTTAGTGTACATAGAAGTTTACTTTGCCAAAAGTAGATAAATTTAGCGTTAAATCAAAGACACGCGTGTAAAATATCAAAGAAGAAGAAAATTTAGTTTTTGGTCAATTCTTTAATTAACAAGAATGTAGACCGTTCACTCCACAATTTATTTATTTATTTGTATGCTAATTAAATATGGAATTGTTACAATACGTATCAACAAGGTCATTCTCTTACTCAGAAAACTAATAAAAACAAGTTGAATGTTTTGAAGTTGCGACTTTATGCAAAATAATTTGTGACCACTAACCCTTTTTTCCGGGTCAACTTGTAAGTTGTCATAAACTTTGATAGATATTTCATTGATAGTAACTGATTCGGTGCAACAAGTTAAAGATAGATCAGATGGTATTAGTTACGCTAACAGAAACATTAGAAAACAGATTGTATATGTGAATGGCCAAAAAGATGATATGACACCATAGTTTAAGACACGACTCACCAAAAGTTTGAGAGGACGAATATAGTAAGAACAATGGCAGTGGTAGTGGATCATAATGATAAGATGAAAAGACGAAGAAGAACTTAATCACAACTTCACAAGACTTGTTGGCTGTTGCTATTTTCTCTCTAATCGTAATTCGACTTTTAAAAGTGTTTGAAAATCTTTAATCGGAAAATCCAAAAAAAAAAACAGAACCGTATTGCTATGGTTGTAATGATTATTGGGTTTGGGTTTTGTCGGCCCAGAAGATGTTAAAAAAGAAATAACCAAACCGTAAGGCAACAAGACTAATTGCAGCCTCCGAGAGGTTTTAGGTCGCCGTCGATTGTTTGTCGTCGCCGGTAGGGTTTTAGGATTTTTCACAATCAATTTTTCTTCTCCTCCAACACAGTCGTCAAATTCATCTTGTTCCGAAGCCTTGGGTAGTTGTAAGATGGTGAAAAGGAAGCATATCAGTCCGAAGAAATCCAATCCGTCGAAGAAGACAAAGAAGACGAAGAAGAACACTAAAACCCAATGCGTCGATTTTCCGGTAGAGGTCGAAGAAATTCAACCGTGTGATAAAAACGAAACCTTTACCGGGATTATTGCCGAAGAGCGTCTATGGAAGAACCTCGAGCTCATCCTTTCATTGCAGAGCAATGAATTGGGGGATAAAGAGTAAGTCTTTCTTCTTGCTTATCTGCTTTACTTGAAGATGTTACTGTTTATTTGGTTGAAAGTTTGTGAATTTGGAGAACATATATGTAAAGAGTACCAAAATGAAGTACACTAATGTGAATTTGTAGCTGATATGTGATTCTACAGCTTCAATTTCTTATCTTTCTGGTGTTTTGTGTCTTCTAATTGAATTGGGATATGATTTGCAGGAAGGTGGAGCTAGCTTTCAGTTTTGTGAAAGCACATGATGTAGGAGGAGATGGGACTGGCGAGGATGAAGAAGAATGTCAAGCGGTTAAGATATCACGGCTGGTTATGTATCTCAGTGACTGGATCCAGACACTGTTTGTTTCCAAAGAACAACAGAATTTTCAAGTGAAGGCTGATATATGTTTGGACTTCAGATGCTGGGAGGTACTCAGGTTCTGCTTCAAGCAGTCATCAATCTTGGATGTCTCTATCAATTTGTCAAAGAACCTTCTAAAGGCTATAGCTTTTATTGCAGAGAATCTTTTATCTGCACTCAACGAGCTGTCTTCTTTAGAGGTCAATATCTGTGACGGTCAAGGTTTTGAAGTTTACAGCTGTGTGGTTGATTGTATAGGCTTGTTGTTTTCGTCGAGAAATGGCATGTCTAATGACAATTTGGACTTGTGGTTTTCAACTGCCGAGCCTGTTCTGAAGCTTACACATAAAGTTCTTGCGGAGAGTAGCAAGGATAGTCTAGCTGATGATGCATTTGTCCTGCGGTTCTCTTGCTTGGTTCTTGAGCCGTTCTCCAAGTTCTTGATGACTCATCCAACTAAGAAGAACGGGTTTCGTGATTTTCTGGACAAGCTTTTTGGGCCTTTCTTGGATGTGTTTGGTTTATTGAATCTCAGCGAGGAGAAGAGTTCTGGTTTGGAAACAACTTTGTTGAAGTTGATTGAAGAGATCTTATCTCTGGTTCTGTTTCATCCCGCTCATATTGATGGGTTTTTGAGCCTAGGTGGAGCGGAAAGGTATTTACCAGATTCAAAAGAGAACAAAACTGTTGTGCAAAGCTATCATCGGCATTTCTTTTCCAAGTTTGAGAACATGTTACTGATGAAGAACGAGTTGGAGCTGAGCTGTGCAGGGTCATTGTTCAGGCTGTTTATCAACAGAGTTGTGAAACAACAGAGAGATTCAAATCAGTTGCAGGAAGGGATAATGACAAAGGCCTCAACTGCTGGGAGAGCAGAAGAAAGGACTTGGAAGCTGCAAGACACAGCTAGAAATGATAATGAGTCTTCTGCACAGAGTCATTCCTCAAGCTCCTTCCGCCTGGAGACACGGAAATCACTGTTTGATTTCTTCCTGCATCTTATGGAACCTATACTGCTTGAGATCGATGGATATATCAAAGCTGGCTCTGAAATGGCTGATTTATGTTGTGTTATTAAGTCTGCAAATAGTTTGCTGTTCCACTTTGCTCGTGAGCGGATTTATGTGAAGACAGAGGATGCATCTGGTGGAGCTTGCTTTTGTTTCTTCAAGAAGATCTTTACGACAGTCGTTTCAGCTGCTTCTCAGTTACAAAATGATTGTACATATGATGAAGGGTCAGAGATGCATGCTTTATTAGCCAAGGAGCTAGTAACTGCAATAGGCTACTTGTTGCAAATTGAATACGAAGTTATTGAGAATGATTTAGTTCCTCTGTGGCTAATCATTCTCTCTTTCCTGAGGTTTAGTAGTATAGAAGATGACTGCCCGTTGACTTCTTTGTTACTTGGTCTTGGATGCCAGTTGATAAATTTATATGGTGACCTACGCCAGGTTTGTCAGATTTCTTCCTTTGAGTGGTCTAGTTTTTTGCCTGTTAGTAATTATACTTCTGAAGGACACTAATTTTACCCTGATGATGTAGGTAAGTGTTGCTGTATTTGCTCTGTGCAAAGCTGTAAGGCGTGTGATACCTGCTGATGGTGGTAATGGGGAGATGATGGACACCGGAGAGGCTCCACGGTCTACTGTTTTTCTTTTGGAAAGAAGCGCCAAATCAGTGGAAAAGCTCTTGTCATCTCAAGCTTTAAGACTCGCTATACATAGAGCTATTAAAGTTATACCAGAAGGCCAAGCAGGTGGTTGTATCAAGAGCATGACTACAGATGTATCAGAGGCCATGGATTGGATAAGAGTTAGTTGCTCAACAAGTGGTAAGGAACAAGATGGACAGGTAGCAGCATTCTTGGCCGCAGCGTTGTCTGATATTTATTCACTTATTCTCGACTCACTAACTGTTACAACCGGTAATAGTAACCTTGTTGGCCGGTCCATGAATCATCTGGTGGATCTCATCCGTCCTTGCTTAGCCCACTTGGTTTCGTCAGACTCAGATTGCATTGAAAATTTCCTTTCTGCTGTCACCGGAAAGGATTTAGACATTGTGATGGGTGAAAAGAATACAGAGAGCTACAGAAAGTCTGTGCGCTTGTTTATGGTGTTCTTCTTGCGAATATACACGTCTTCAAGAAGCTTATATAGGCAGGTGATAAGTCTTATGCCTCCGAAAAAATCAAAAGAGATGGCTGCTATTATGGGAGACTCGGTTGCAGCTCGTTGCGGAAGTGATTGGGTAAAAGAGAAAAGTTGGAATGATGAAGGCTATTTTTCATGGATCTGCCAGCCTTCAGCTTCTATTCCTGACATTATTAAACACATTTCTGCTATTTATCTCAAGGATGACAGTGCAGATTGCTCCTTGCTGATCTATGTATTGTATGGAGTCGCTCTTCAGAGACTTGTTGATTTAAACAGGCACATAAAGTCACTTGATTATGTGTCACAGATAAGTGATAATCAAGCATTTATCGAGCATGTATCAGTTCTCAAGTGTGAAGGAAAAGAGCTTAGTGATTTCCTTTTGGGCAACGACATCATACCAAATTTAGCTGATGTTGGAACTTTTGAAACGATAGATAACACTGATCAGGGGGTTCTCAAGGTTTCGGGCATCAATAGGAAGTGTTTGCCTGCTGTGCGTTTGTGGGTTCTTAGCCAGCATATTGACATTTGGTGCCCCCATTCAGAGAAAAAGAACTTGAAGAATTTCCTGTCTCAGATAATAGGTAGTTCCGTTACTCATATTTTGAACGGAGTGGATATGTCTACTCTTGGCTTGGAGAATAATGTAGACAAGGGCACTCAAAAGAAGAACACAGGGTTGGAACAGTTCTCGTTAGAACTTCTTTGCGATTCAGTATTGTATGAGCATGAAGTAAGTCATCTTTCTTTATACAAAATCATCCATTTACTTTTTGGCTTTGTTCCTTTAAGCTCATATATCCAGATATTCATTTGAATTTTTCAAACAGTTTGTTCGCAGATATATGGCGCCGAGTTTTTCTCACGTACTGACAACGACAGCAGAATCTTTTTTCAAGGATTTTACTGAGGAAGTAAACTTTGATACACCGCCAGATTGGTCAGAGGTGTTAACCTTGCTTGAAAGTTCAGTTGCCAACTTATCTGGTAAGCTTCAGTCAGAAGCCTTTGTAGAGGCTCATGTGCTACAGCTGGACAATCGGAAGTTCAGAGCTTGTCAAAATTTGCTAAATCTCTTATGTGGTATGCCTAAGGAGTATATGAATAAGAAGTCATTCCAACTTTATGCACGTAATGTTCTCGACCTTGAGAGGTAACTAATAGTATATAGCATATGCTTGCTATGTTCTATGTTTAGTTCATTAAAGCATATCAGTTATTTTGTTGGCATAGATTTTAACAAATTTTACCTTTGTCAATATCTCTTGTAGGTTTGTAGTTTTTAGCATGCTGAGATGTTTGAACAAGCTGTCTCCGGGTGATATGCAAAAGCTTTTTAGTCTGTTCATCACTTGCAGAAAAACTTTGAAAAGTATTGCTATGAATTCTTGTGACAAGGTGCTAGGAGCTACCACGTTGCCTTTATCTGATAATTCGCTGTTGGCTTCTTGGCTTTTCAAATCAGCACAAGCTGCTGTCACTTGTCAAGAGAGATTTAGGAATGGTTTTACAAGAAAATCAAGGGACGCCCTCTTTTCTTTGTTGGATCACACATCATATATGTTTCTAACCGTAAGTAAATATCAACTCAGCAAGGCGCTACCGCTGTTTGACGAGCAACACATTTCATCAGAACTTTCTGAGGGAAGTGGACAAGCGAACCTTATGTTTGAGAGCTTGACAGAACAGGCAGAAACTCTACTAAATGCTTTGAAGGATACCTTCAGAGATGAGAAAACAGTGTTTGAACGTGAGACTCTGGTACTGACAAAGTTAGCACCAATATTTTCTTGTTTTAGTGGGTTGTTGTGGGGATTAGCATCTGCAGTGAGTCACAGAGATACGCAGAAGAATCATCAGAACACAAAACTGAGATGGAAATCAGAACAATTCTCGAAGCTCTGCCGCATTATCCATGTGCTTGGCAATTTTCTTGAGGTTTTCGCACAGTGTCTGTTTCTCAGTGGTGATGTGCAGAGGGAAGTCCAAAGCAATATCAAATGGACTAGATTGCTTGATGGGACTGAGGGTTCAAATGGTCTTTTGTGCGGTGACGTAGTAGAGACTAGCAATGTGAAAAGGAAAATTATTGAGAGCTTCATAGAGGGTGGTTCTTCAGAAGTAGTTTTGGCACTCAGGCATCTGTTAATTGCTTCTGCTGCTATCTTAAGGCTAAATCTGCAAATTGATGGCATTACCCTCTCAGCTACATTTGTCTCTGTTCTCACAGGAATTTCAAGTGATCTACTATCTGTGCTAGCAGACATGAGCGAGGCACCGGTTGAATTCTCATTTATTTGGTTGGATGGTGCGGTGAAAGTTCTAGAAGAATTAGGGACCCACTTCTCCTTATCTGACCCTACACTAAACAGAGATCTGTACTCAAAGTTGATTGAGTTGCACCTCAAGGTGATTGGGAAATGCATATCACTACAAGGAAAAGAGGCTACTTTGGAATCTCACGAGACAGGATTTGGTGCTAATGTAATCCATGATAAGCAAGTGCCAGCAGAAAATAGCCGGTCTCATGGATTGCATTGGTTGGACGAATTAAAAGGGAGGCTTAGGATGTCATTTAAAGTGTTTATACAGAATTCCTCAGAGTTACACTTATTGTCAGCGATACAAGCTATAGAAAGAGCACTTGTTGGAGTATGGGAAGTGTGCCCAGCTATCTATAGCATACAGACTGGAAACAGAGATGGGGGCAGAATCTCGGAAACTGCTGCTGCTGGTATTGACTGTCTGGATCTGATTCTGGAGCATGCCACAGGTAAAAATTTGTTTTACTATAGGCAATCTTAGTATGCTTGATGTTAATAGTTGTAGTAGTGAACATACAGTGAGTAAAGAAATCAATCTTATTGCCCTTTTTTGGCTGTAGGATGTTAACAAACCCAATTTCTGATATTATTTGCTGAAGGTAGCATTATTATCCGTTTGACTGAACAGTAAAACTGTTTTGTAGGTCGCAAACGTTTGAATGTGGTTAAAAGGCACATTCAAGGCTTTATGTCTGCATTGTTCGGCATCATGGCTCACATGCAGAGTCCATTTGTTTTCAGCACAAATGCAGTTGTTGGCAACCACGGTCCCAGTTTTCCAGATGCTGGATCAGTCATTCTTATGTGTGTCGAAGTCTTGATAAGAATAGCAGGGAAACACGCATTGTTTCAGATGGATACATCGCACTTAAGCCAGTCCATACACATACCCGGAGCAATTTTTCGTGATTACCTTCAGATTACAAGGGTGGGGTTCTCGGTTCTCGATGGAACTTTGTTACATAAGGATGGTCAGCAACAAGATCTGATAGGAAGCTCTAAAGATCTTAAAGTAGACCAGAAATTCTCAATGAGTCTGTATGCTGCTTGCTGCCGACTATTATATACAGCTGTTAAGCATCATAAGAAGTAAGTAGAATTTTACTTCGCTTACACACAAAGTCCTGTTAGATTTTACCATCTTAGAACTGCCTCTGATTTCGTTCTTGCTGTGATCTAGTGAAACTGAGGGGTCAATTGCTACACTGCAAGAATCTGTTTCTGCGCTTCTTCATTGTCTGGAGACAGCAGGAAATAAATTGGGTAAATGTGTTTCATTGGAAGTGGAAGAGGGAATTAGATGTGCGAGTTTCCTCCGGAGGATCTATGAAGAGGTACGTCACTGCCTTCTACCATATCTTCCTTTTGGGTTTGGGAATGTAAACCTATTTTCGTACTTACTAATCTTGTGGACTAAGAAGCTATCAACTAAGTTTAGATTTTTGTTTTGTTTTGCAGCTAAGGCAGCAGAAGGAGGTCTTTGGACAGCATTGTTACAAGTTCTTGTCAGCGTACATATGGGTTTCTTCCGGATTTGGTCCACATAAAACGGGCATCAAAAGGTAACAGTCTTTTCTTTAGACAGACTTGAGACTACATAACTACTAATTCCTGCAAATATGGCTTGATGGTGTTTTGTCCTGAAGTTCTAGGATGCCACTAAAATAAGCAGCAGATAACACAATTTATTGATTTTGCAACATTTGCAGGGAGGTAGATGAAGCTTTAAGGCCTGGTGTGTATGCTCTTATAGATTCTTGCGCACCTAATGATCTTCAATATCTCCATTCAGTATTTGGTGGTAAATACCCTTTTCTTTTCTTTTTACTTGTCACATCTTAAAAGGTTCTAATTCTGTGACCCGTTTTTAACGTTGTTTGTTTGTTCTTGTGCAGAGGGTCCTTGTAGAAACTCTCTAGCAACTCTGCAACAAGACTACAAGTTGAATTTCAAGTACGGAGGAAAAGTCTAGAAAGAACACAGTTTGTTCTTTACTTCTCATTTCTCATGTTGCACGATTAGCTCATTTTTGGGGATAATGGGATTTGACTCTCTTGTTGAAGTTGTAAATTTTTGGTAATTCACTAGACCAGATAATGGTCAGTTTTGTGCAATGATCTTAATCTGTGAAAAAAATGTCTTCAATGGCATTAGATATTAATATTTATAAATGAAATTGACGTATGAAAGAGCTTTTGTAATCTTTGTTAGTGATGGCAATGGTAATAGAATAAACATAGAGATAGCAGAGTCAGGCTGCGTAGAGTAATCAAATAAAGAGACTCTGATAGTCTAAACTATTACATATATAAAAAAATAAAAGCACCATACCTATTCTCAAGGACGATTCCCTTTGTCTGAGAAGGACACAACCATTCGATTTCTTGGCGATACTTTTCCAACTTGTCTGCCAATCTCCCTTTCGATGCATCTTTTCCCTCAAAAGCTTACTGTAACGTATTATAACCAGGATAGAAACAAGAATCGGTGTTCCTAAATATATCACAGAAGCGAGAGCTCCGATTGAAGAAACAGCTCAAACTATCAATGAAAAGAATAAACTAGTAGGTTATGAACTTTATGATAGACTAAGTCGGCTTAACGATATGCCTAAATAGTAGATATGTAATATTTCCTATATCCCTCTCAATTTTACAAAACAGATCCGTCATGGAAAGAAAACACGAATTGCCGCAGGATCCCTATACCATTATTTATCAATTTTATTTATTATTTTGAAAAGAAAAATTAGTTTGACGTATACATTTCCTGAAAGACGCAATGACATTTATACTCGTTTCACACCAAAAAAGATAGTCAATTCTTCGCATAAACTATACACTAACCAAATATACACGAACTACTTTGATCCAAAACATTGCAATAACTAATTGGTTTGTGATTAACAAAAACCTATACAAATTTCTTGTAGTTTTGTTTCAAGGGTTAATTCAGTGTTGATTGTTACTAGCTGGTTGATTTCGTATGAGAAAGGGTGAAGGATATACCAAAATATAAATCCAAACTAAGATGGTAAACCAAACCACACCACAATCATTGAGTTCCTTCTAATATTATTATTTCTATTACAAGGACGTACATGTAAAAGGTGGAAGATATTTTAATTGGGAAAACACTCCATAGAAAATAATATTATGTTCATTCGATCGGTCCCATATAACCGCTGGCAAAGGTTATGCTAATGTTTGTTTTGTGGCAGCGAAACTTTATGATGCTAATGTTATTTATTGATTTACTACTCTATGATTGTCTCTGTATAGTTTGTGGACGTGTAGTCAAAGAAATTCATCACATCACGAAACTAAAAGACGATCGTCATTCCGTAATTGCTTTAGTGTGTAACTAATCATTTCTCTAGAAGTTTTAAGTTTGAACGATGATTTACGAGGAAACTATCATAAGCCTCAATCTAATAGCAACTCGCTTTAGTACACAAATTTAGAGTTGGCCCATCAGGTTAAACTTTTATGAAATAATACAAGTTTAGTTTCTCTTTTAAAAAAAAAGTGTTAAATAATTAAGAGTCGCTAGTGTTAATGGAACAAACTACAAAAGGTTGTGTGCATGGAAGTAGTTATTTGGATCTTGAGATGTATAAATATTGGCCTACGTGTTGACGACCGTTGATTCTCTTAGACAATGGATCTCTTTGTTCTGTTACAATATCGATAAACTGAATGTAAATTTCTAAATACGACCAAATCGGTTTACATTAAAATCACAGTAGAACTGTGAACATATATATAAAAGCAGCACACTTATTCTCAAGGACGATTCCCTTTGTCTGAGAAGGGACACAACAAGGCATCTGCCATTGGATTTCTTGGTGATACTTTTCCAACTTGTCTGCCAATCTCCCTTTAACCTTCAGTTGGGATGTAAAAGACCTGATAGTCATTGATTACAGAGTTGATCACGTCCTCCCTCACTTTCCGCTTCTTGTCCATCTCATTTTCTTCCGATGGACGCTTCTTGTCTATCTCCTTTTCTTCCAATTTCCGCTTCTTCTCCATCTCCTTTTCTTCCAATTTCCACTTGTCCTCCTCTTCTTCCAATATACGCTTGTCCTCCTCTTCTTCCAAGAGATACAGAAGCCTTCTGATAGCTGCCAAAGACTCCGTCTTGCTGTAAGGCAAGCATTAGATTAGAACAAAAATCAAAACAAATTAAAAACAAATTATTTTGGTCAACAGCAAAAACGCAATGCAAGTTCGTAGTTAACCAAACTAAACAAGTAAATCAAAATCGATTAGACACTAAAAGAACATGAGAGGATGGATGAATCAGAGGAAAAACGTACCCCTTGCTTAGGTCAGAAGCAGCAGATTCCGTTTCATTCTTGATACGCTGTAATTTAGCACACTCAGAGCAAGCAGAAGGAAGCAGGTTAGCACCACAAGTCCTGCGTAATCAAATTCAGAGAATCAATCAACAATAATGTCTACGACATATAATATATAAATATATATGTAGTCGCAAATTTACAAAGCTTACATTGCCTCACGGTAAATTGCCTCAATTCCTTTCTGCAATAATCTCTGCTTACGACGAACCTTCCAGGGCGTGCGCTCAGTTGCCAAACTCTTTTGATGCATCTAATTGCGAAGAAACAGCTCAAACTATCAATGAAAATAATAAAGTAGAGCCGCAGGGATAATGAGATTAGAGAATGATTTCCTTTTAAATTTCTGAATGAATTATTGAAAGAGTTCAACAATCCTTCCTTATATAGGTTAGGTTATGATAGACTAAGTCGGCTTAACGATATACCTAAATAGATATATGTAATATTTCCTATATCCCTCTCAATTTTACAAAACAGATCCGTTATGGAAAGAAAACACGAATTGCGGCAGGATACCCCATGTTTGTCGATGGAGGAGAAGATTTGCAGCGAAAGAGATTTTTGCAATGGCCAGTTTGAAATCAGGTTGTAAATTTGGGTATTCATCAGACCAGATAATGGCCAGTTTTGTGCAATGTTCTTATCGTATACCTTTGTTGAAATTACATTCATAACTCATAAGCATGTAATTTTTTTTTTTTATTGTATCTTGATTAAAACAACACACCATGCAGATAACAGATGCTAAACGAACGAGACATTTCATGACATTCTACAAAACCTTACTTTATTTACGTTCCCCAAAAGTACCTTTCTTTACGTTGTTGGATGTGTCATGTGTGTCATGCAGTCATGCGTCTTTTGTAATGGTCCTCAATACTGGTTTAGGAAGATTTGCACCAGAAGATCTAGAAGTATCTTCAATCATGATTTTCGAGTGTACAATTATTCCCTTATCGATATATTGCGAAATTAAAGCTATTAACTACTGAATTGAATTTATAAATCTTGTCTAAAGGAATTTGCCTTTAATGTTAGGAATGCATATTCATAAACGGTAATGGTGACCAATTGTTTTCAACACTTGCCAAGAAAATAATATTTTGTTTTAAAAACATTACGCCTTAATAAGATATGCAAATCATCAGAAAAATGGAATGTATGAATATGACACAAAGTCGAAGCAAAGCCTGTTCAATGAGTTCATGTACACTTTCTTCCACGATGATCCTCTAAGGCATTTCAAAGACCAATCAGTGTCCATGAAGCAAACTCATGCTCGGTCTCCAGTCAGTCTTCCCGGTTTTCGATTGCGGAATCTCAAGAAGTTTCGTGGCCATCTTATTGCCATTGCTAGTCTTTGTATTCCTCAGGTAATTAAAAAGTATTAGTTACTTGTCTCACAAGTTACCTCCACAAGAATCATTTATATATAGTTATGTGTCCGAATGGTTGGTTTATTCAGGGATATTGGATATGCAAAGCTCGCGAGTCTCGACCCTGAGTACGGTCTATGTAAGTTAATCGAGATCAGGAAATGATCGTAAAAAGTCTTGATAGTAGATAATACCAAAAAAAAAATATATAGTAAATAATTTAGGTTTTAGTCTGTGAAAAATGTCTTCAACGGCATTATATATTAAAATGAAATTGAAGTATGAAGGAGCTTTTGTTATCTTTGTTAGCGATGGTAATGGTATCTGGAATAGGTAAGATAACATTTTTGTTTGAAAGAATAAAATTCTGTAACTAAGACATGATTAACGTAAACCATAAAAAGAGAGAGTTTTGATTCTTGTCTGCCACTAATCAGCCACAACACCACTCCTTTCCTAGGAAGTTAAAATAATAAAATTTGGTCGAATAAAACTGCCCGATATTAATCATATATAGACCACCTTATGTCCGCCGTTCCACGTCGACTACAACCACCAGTTTCTATGGTGCCGGCGGCTATGTTCATTAATATTTTTGGGGGATAATAGTCGTTGTGAATTAAAAAAGACAAGCGTCATTGTCCTTTTAGTCGAATCATATCTATTGGAGCCGAAAGTGTACTTTACTATGGTCGGTTTTTGATATATATCAATTTATTTTTCTGAAAAGAAAAATTAGTCTGACGTATACATTTCATGAAAGACGAAATGACATTTATACTCGTTCACACCAAAAAGGATAGTCAACTTCTTCGCATAAACTATACACGAACTATTTTGATTCAAAACATATGCAAGAACTAATTGGTTTGTGGTTAGCAAAAACATACATATACAAATTTCTTGTAGTTTTGTTTCAAGGATTAATTCAGTGTTGATTGTTACTAGCTGGTCGTTTTCGTATGAGTAAGGTTGAAGGATATACCAAAGTATCATCCAAACAAAAATGGTAAACCACACCACAATCATTGAGCTCCTTCTAATATTATTATTTCTATTACAAGGACGTACATGTAAAAGGTGGAAGATATTTTAATTGGGGAAACACTCCATAGAAATAGTATTATGTTCATTCGATCGGTCCCATAAAACCGCTGGCAAAGGTTGTGCTAATGTTTGTTTTTTTTGACAACGAAAGTTTATATATGCTAATGTTATTTATTGATTTACTACTGCATTAATATGCTTTCTATGATTGTATCTGTATAGTTTGTGGGCGTGTAGTCAAAGAAATTCACCACATCACAAAACTAAAAGACGATCGTCATTCCATATTTGCTTTAGTGCTTAACAATGATGATTTACGAGGAAATTATTATAAGCCTCAATCTAATATTAACTCACTTTAGTACAAAAATTTAGTCGTGATCTAATTACGCTACATGTAGAGTTTTCCGGATTTCAAACGTAGGACTGTGCAAAAGCTCTGTAAAAAAGTTTTGAAAAGTGGTTTGGTGGTTATATAATTGATTAAAAGGTATCGTGGATCAGTGGATTATATATATATATATATATATATATATATTTTTTTTTTTGTTAAAGGATTTTCAATGGATCAGTGGATTATATAACCAAACTTCACAACTTTTTCCATATTACAAGTCATGCACGTATAGTCACGATTTGGGGGTAAGAAGCATATAAATGTTGTATTTAACAAAATACAAAACTATACCAAACACGTCAAATCTAAGATAAAATGGTCCCTATTTCTTAAAAAGAATATTCATGTGTACGGGTCTTTGTCTTTCTATCTCTTTCCTCGATTCTTTTTACGTTTTTTTTCAAAAAAAATATAAAATATATTAACTGCAAGTTTTCGATTGAGAAATTTTAAAATTTTGATTGGAATAAACCCATGATTTTATTTTAATTTTTGATATACAAAACCTAGATTGAATGAAAAAGTGAGTACATAAAAATTTAAGTTTTTTTTTTTTAAAACCAAACAACAAATCAAATTCGAACCAAACATGAATCATATGGAACTGATTTGCATTAAATTCAACTTTTACTTTGATTATATCTTTACATTTCATGAAAATTGATTTGTTTTCATGATGTTTTTTTAACAATGATATTTGTTTGATATTTTTCTATATACTCCATATCAAATCAGATATGAATCTGAATTAGTCTTGGGGAAATAAACAATTTGGACTAAATCAAGCAAAATTTAATTTAATGAATGTTAAAAATAAAAAATGTCTTAAAGAAGTTAATTATTAATAATATTTTCTTAACATGTGTCAGAGTTCTACAAAAATAATTTAAATGAAACAGGGAAACTATTTGTCTCTGTCAACAAAGATTGGTCTAATTTAAACACCTAGGGAAGCTATTTAATTCATAAGACTTTCATTCTTTCTTTCTCCCAGTTCATGAAACTAACCCATTTCTAATCAATCATCGAAAAGCTCAAAATTATTTTGTTAAGAAAGACTGGAGAGAGAGAGAGAAAGAAAGTGTATGACAAACAGCCTTAAAGTTAAAGGTAACAGTACCATTTGTTTGTTGTTGTTCTTTTTTTTTTTTTTTTTTTTTTTTTTGTCAACAGCCTAAATTCCCCCTAAATCAGCTCAGGGAGCGATGTTGGTGGAATTAAGTTTACATAATACACGTCATAAGGCTGATCTCGAGCACTCCGTGCTAGCTTGTCTGCCTTCGTGTTTGTTGTCCTCGGTATGTGGATTATGGAGAAAGCCTCAAACCGCCTCTTGCACTTCTCCACCTCTTCAAGCAGTGTTTCGAACGCCGGCCACGCTGTCGGTGTAGACACCATCTTCACCAGTTCAGTGCAGTCAGTTTGAAACTGCATTCGCCGTTTATTGTAGACCAACATGATTTGCATGGCCCACACCAACGCTTCCAGTTCCGTCTGCAAAGGGGATAGACCCCGTCGTAAATTACAGGCCCCAACCAAAACTGAACCCGATTCCGGGTCTAGATTGTACCACCCAAGTCCCGCTTCGAGTCTCTGACTCTTTCCAGGCTCCATCTATTTGACACCATTCACCACAAGGCGGTTGCGTCGCTGATATGTCTATCCGCACATTGTCCATCTCTCCAGCCGGTTGGGCTGCGGCCCATGCACGAGCCTCTGTTATTGCAGAATCCAAAACCTCTCTCGGATCTTGATCCGTATTGGAGAAAACTTTGTAATTCCGGGCCTTCCAAATAAAACAAAGTAACCATGGAAATATTAGCATATCGTCATTGTCTGGAAGATTCCAGAAGAGATGTGCCATATTTGAGTAAATAGAGTCCGTCGGAAAACATTGTGGTGGGGTTGGAATTGGTGATAAGCCCATGTTTGTCGAGCCGGGGGCATTCAAACAACATGTGATTAATTGTCTCATCCCCCATTCCACATCGCACACACAGCGGGTCCACGCGCATCCCTCGATTGCACAGCCGTGCCCCAACTGATAAACATCCACTAATAATTTGCCAAAGAAAATGTTGTAGCTTCGTAGTACATTTTACTTTCCAGGACTGAGCTTGCAGTCTACGTGTGTCTGGTCCGAATACCGGTGTGCCCTCCACGTCCGGGAACTCCTGGAGGACCTTATACCCCGATTTAACCGTATATCGCCCTGTTTGAGTGAACATCCATCCAGTCCTGTCTGGCTTAAGACCAGTAGAAATCGTAATCCCAGTAATACGAGCAACTTCAGTGCTCTCGAACAATTGTTGCAATAGTGGAAGATTCCACGTTGAAGTCTGAGTGTTAATTAGCTCACTCACCCTCAGGTGGGGATAGTAATTAACACCGATACAAATAGCTGACCTCGGGCGGGAATCAGAAATCCATGGATCATACCAAACTGAGATGGATGATCCGGAACCGACCCTTTTAATGAGCCCTTTATTTACCAGAGATCGAGCAGAGATAATACTCTGCCATCTATATGACGGAGAGTAAGATCTTCTTTTGTGCAAAGAATTGTTTTTTTTATATTAGGAACTTATATGACTAATAATAACGTTTTAAAAAAGCATAATTTCTGATTCATTGCATATGTTTTGGGACTCCAGTTTAGTAACGTCATTTACATGCATACAAATTTTATGAGTTTATGGAAATAATCAATTTTCTTACCTGTAAAGGAAAGTACAAAAAAAAGAGATGTGACCAAATTTAATTGTGAATTTAGTTATATATCTATAGAGTTTATGGTGTTGTTGTCATAAACCCTGAAAAATCTGAAAAAACCCCAAAAGAATTAATTATTTTTCCCTATAATTCAGTTTTTTTGTTCTGACATTGTTGTTCTAACCTGAAGTCAAACATTGATGGATTAAATAAAAAATAAATAAAACTAGATTTTTATGTTAGTGCCAAATCTCCATTGATTACTGTTTAATATGGGTCAGAAACCCAGAAGTAGTAAGTGGTAACGACAAAAATCACCAAGGAAATAAAAAACCGTAAAAAAAAGTTTCGATTTTTTTACATTTTTCTGGAAAAGAAACAAGGAACAATATTTCGTCAAAGGTCTAATTTTTGTTGACTTGTCTCTGTTTTTGTTTAAAATCAAAGATTTTTACAGTTCATGGCTGTCTTGTGGGTTAGTGATAAGCACGCCTGGCTTCTCATCATTCCCTCCAACCTTTCTCTCTCTTAAATTGTTCTTTGCCTTTTCCTTCTCTCTCTCTCTAAGACTTCAATTGTTTTATCAGCTTCTCTCTCTAAATAAAGCTTTCAATTCAATTCTCAATTTGTTCTTCTCTCTCTCTCTCACTTTTTTCCTCTGCTTCTGTTCATCTTCCAGGGAAAAGGAACCAAATTTGACTAAAATTTTGTATTTTTGAAAAAGTTGCTCATCAGATTGGATCTGGGCTTGGAGCTGAGTAGCGGATTTATATAGGTAATTACTGAAACGGTTTCATTCTCTCTGAAATGTTTTTCATTTATCTGGGATTTGTTGTGGATTTTCAAGAGTTCCATTGATCTGATTGGGTTTCTGAAATCCCCATCTGGTTTTTGATTGGTCAAGGCAAATGTTTAGTTTAACTATTGAATTAGATATGTGGAGTATAAATCCTGGAGCTTTACCTTGGGTTTTGTGAATGATGATGATGTTTTGAATGGAAATGTTCTTCCTTTTTCTCGAATTCCTGGTGGGTTTTGCCTTGGTTTCATCTACTGCTTGTCTGGGGAATTAAAATTTACATAAAACTCTACTTCCAATGAATATAAATTTCAAAGCTTTATATTTTTTTCCGGGTTTTACCTGAGTGTTTTGTTGATAATGAATTAGAAACGCCTTTGAATTTTGACTGAAATTGACTTGAGATGATGTTGACCGGTTTGGATTCTTGGTTGTGTAGTCATTTCAATTCATGAGAGAGTTTTGTTCTTCCTAATTAGTTTCTTGTTTTTCTTCTATTCATCCAATCATGGGATTTTTGTTAGTCTCTGAGTATTTTGCAATGCGATTAAATGTGTTTATTGATGGATTTTGATAGAATTGGTTTGCAATTTGTTGATTTTCTTGAATATTTACCTCACAGGTTATTAGTGTACTCTATCGTTGCGGCGTTTGTAAGCTGGAGAGAGTGATAAAGAGTGCTTAAATATGTCTGTTTCCATGAGAGATTTGGATCCAGCTTTCCAAGGAGCTGGACAGAAAGCGTATCCTTTGAATCTTGAATTTCTTACTCAGTCTTCTTATATGTCCTTCATTTTCATATCAGTTTGTATTTTATCTCTACACGATGTTCTCCTTGACGGTTGATTTAGCGGTATTGAGATATGGCGTATAGAGAATTTCCTCCCTGTCCCTCTTCCAACGTCTTCTATTGGCAAGTTTTTCACCGGAGATTCTTACATAGTATTGAAGGTAATTCAGGCCTAGTAACTACGTTTTTTGGTATCCTTATTATTCGAGTCTTACATATGGTGATTGATCTTTTATGGACAGACAACGGCGTTAAAGACAGGTGCATTGCGCCATGATATCCATTACTGGCTTGGTAAAGACACCTCTCAGGATGAATCCGGGACTGCTGCAATTAAGACGGTTGAATTAGATGCTGCTCTTGGAGGTCGTGCAGTTCAGTATCGGGAAGTTCAAGGACACGAAACGGAGAAATTCTTGTCTTACTTTAAGCCATGCATCATACCTCAAGAAGGTGGAATAGCTTCAGGTTTCAAACATGTGGAAGCTGAAGAACATGTGACCCGCTTGTTTGTTTGTAGAGGGAAACATGTTGTCCATGTGAAAGAGGCAAGTCACATTTCTTCGTTTATATTTTGTATCACTTTTTGGTCACACTAATGGTATAGGATGATTACAGGTTGCATTTGCTCGGAGTTCTTTGAACCATGACGATATCTACATTCTTGACACAAAGTCCAAGATTTTCCAGTTCAATGGATCCAATTCAAGTATCCAAGAGAGGGCAAAAGCATTGGAAGTGGTTCAGTATATCAAAGATACTTACCATGATGGCACATGTGAAGTTGCTACAGTTGGTTAGTGAGCCGAGCGGTTTCATTTGGGGTTGGTATCTTTATGATCTCTTTGCTTTGTTCTCTAATTTGCATATGTTTGATTTGCAGAGGATGGGAAACTTATGGCTGATGCTGACAGTGGAGAATTTTGGGGTTTCTTTGGTGGGTTCGCTCCACTCCCTAGAAAAACAGCTAATGCTGAAGACAAAACTTTCAGTTCCGATATCACAAAACTATTTTGGTAAATAATCTTCTTGTCGTATTTCATTTAGCTTGAGCACTTAATGCTTCAACTGAACATAAACTTCTTCTTTCTGAAATCTTAGTGTGGAGAAAGGACAGGCAAATCCCGTTGAAGGCGACTCGTTGAAGAGGGAGATGCTGGATACAAGCAAGTGTTACATTCTTGATTGTGGATTCGAAGTGTTTGTTTGGATGGGAAGAACCACTTCTCTTGATGATAGAAAAATTGCGAGTGGAGCAGCAGAAGTAAGTTGTTGTTACTGAATTGAAAGGAAGTCTTGAAATGTTTTCTTACTCTGTATGCTGATGTTAGAAGAGCCATACAGGAAATGATCCGTTCGTCTGAACGACCCAAATCACAAATGATCCGCATAATAGAAGGGTTTGAAACCGTGCCATTCCGATCAAAGTTTGATGCGTGGCCTCAAGAAACTAATACAACCGTGTCAGAGGATGGTAGAGGAAAAGTTGCTGGTTCGTAAATCCGAATACAAAACTTTAGATAATGATTGTACTCCCTCCGTTTCAAATTAGTTGTCGTTTTGGCAAAATGTATCTGCAAATATTTGGACGTATCTGGACGTGTTTTGCATTGCAGATACGTCCAAATATTTGCAGATACATTTTGCCAAAACGACAACTAATTTGAAACGGAGGGAGTATAACTTAACACACATCTAATGAGTGTCATTTGTTTGATTTGCAGCACTTTTGCAACGCCAAGGATTTAACGTGAGAGGCCTGATGAAAGCTGCTCCGCCAAAAGAAGAGCTTCAAGCTTTCATTGACTGCACGGGAAATCTGCAGGTTTGGCGTGTGAATGGTCAGGAAAAGGCTCTCCTTCCAGCTGCTGATCACTCGAAATTCTACAGTGGAGATTGCTATGTCTTCCAGTATTCTTATCCCGGGGAAGAAAAAGAAGAAATTCTTATAGGAACGTGGTTTGGCAAGCAAAGCGTGGAGGTAAGCTCTCAAATAAGGATGTGGTTAGTTATGTTCATGCAACATTGGTTCTGTTGCTGCAAAATATTACAAGTTCCAAGTAGGTTTAAAATTGTCAGTTTGTGATTATATGTAGGAAGAAAGAGCTTCTGCAGTCTCCATGGCGAGCAAAATGGTTGAGTCAATGAAATTTGTACCGGCTCAAGTAAATCTTCTTCTACACTCATATGTTTTTTTACTAATTCAAAAGTCAATAGTTTTGGATTTTTCCTAAAAATTGTTTTTTTCCCGTCTATAGGCTCGCATCTATGAAGGAAAGGAACCAGTTCAGTTCTTCGTTATTATGCAAAGCTTTATCGTTTTCAAGGTTTGGCTAAAACATTTTGATTCTGCAGTTTTTTGCTTTATCATTCAAGTTCTCTCGTTCATGGATACATAAAGTATCTGCTGATTTTGTTTTCTCTGATAT
This sequence comes from Microthlaspi erraticum, assembly GCA_902728155.2. Taxonomy (NCBI): domain Eukaryota; kingdom Viridiplantae; phylum Streptophyta; class Magnoliopsida; order Brassicales; family Brassicaceae; genus Microthlaspi; species Microthlaspi erraticum. Next base: position 360,562 of record CACVBM020001396.1, on the reverse strand, counting down.
GGCTGAATCTTTACAGGGTGGTGTTAGCAGTGGATACAAGAAATACATAGCAGAGAAAGAAGTTGATGATGATACATACAATGAGAATGGTCTTGCTCTTTTCCGCATTCAAGGGTCTGGTCCAGAAAATATGCAAGCTATACAAGTTGGCCCGGTATATATCATTCTCTCATTCATCTTCATTTGAAACCTCTAGAAATCATTTAGAAGTGAGGACCAGTTCGATGTCACATATGCATTTGTTTATTTATGGCATAGATCTTCATGGCTTCTGATATTTTGTCTATTTATTTCAACAGATTGCTTCATCGCTGAACTCCTCGTACTGTTACATACTACATAATGATTCTTCTGTCTATACGTGGACTGGGAATCAAGCAACCTCAACTGACCATGAACTCGTCGAGAGACAGCTTGATCTTATTAAGGTAAGATAACTTTCTCCTTGATTGCTATAAGATCAAATACAAGACTTGTAATTGTGTATTAAGTTAGCTGAAGCTAGCATTTGTTATGTTTTCTTTGTTCAGCCAAACCTACAAACTAGAGCACAAAAGGAAGGATCAGAAATAGAACCGTTCTGGGAGTTGTTAGGAGGCAAAGCTGAATATCCGAGCCAAAAGCTCACAAAAGAACCCGAGAGTGACCCTCACTTGTTCTCCTGCACATTCACAAAAGGTACTGAAGATCATTTCTATTTCTTAAAAGTTGAAGCCTAAGCTGATATATGCACACAATGACACTGTTTCTTTTTCTTTTCATTGATGGAATGCAAATCAATCCAGAAATACTGAAGGTGCGTAAACTTTCGAAATCTTGTTTTCTCTAAAGATTTGGGCAATCATAAGTGGAAAATGCTTTGGCATGTGGCTCAATCCCAAGGTTTTTTTGTGATTTTTTTTTGCAGGTGACAGAGATATATAACTTCACACAGGATGACTTGATGACCGAAGATATATTTATCTTAGACTGTCACTCAGAGATCTTTGTTTGGGTTGGTCAAGAAGTACCCCCCAAGAACAAGCTGTTAGCTTTAACTATTGGAGAGGTCAGACTTATACATTTCATACAAATTTGTACCTTAACAAATGATCCTGATGTTGTTAGGCAAAGTTGCTCATTTATACCTTTTGGTTCCTTAGAAATTCATCGAGAAAGACTCTCTACTGGAAAGGTTATCCCCTGAAGCCCCTATATATGTGATCATGGAAGGTGGTGAGCCAGGTTTCTTCACCCGGTTTTTCACTCCTTGGGATTCCTCAAAATCCGGTGTAAGTACAGAACACCTTCAATTGGTCTCCCCTGGAAATACTCGAACACTTTCAATGTGTTGAACACTCTTATCTGTTTGCAGATGCATGGAGACTCATTCCAAAGAAAACTCAGAATTGTCAAAAATGGTGGAACTCCAGTTGTAGATGTAAAGACTCTTTATGCTTTTCCTTTTGGTTGATGATTCTTCAGAGTGTGCTTTTGTTTGTTCATTCTTCTCTTCTGTTTTGCATATGAATGATTAGAAACCAAAGCGAAGAACTCCAGCTTCATATGGTGGCCGTGCCAGCGTTCCTGACAAGTCGCAGCAGCGGTCGAGAAGCATGTCGTTTAGTCCAGACAGGGTTCGGGTCAGGGGAAGATCTCCAGCGTTCAATGCACTTGCAGCAACATTTGAGAGCCAAAATGCGAGAAACCTCTCAACTCCTCCCCCTGTAGTTAGAAAACTCTACCCGAGATCTGTTACCCCTGATTCCTCAAAGCTTGCTCCCAAGTCTACAGCCATTGCTTCTCGTAGTGCCCTTTTCGAACAACAACTAAAAACACCTCCACAAGAACCTTCAATTCCAAAATCACTCAAAGGTATGACTTCACAAACATTTTTGTTGAGTAAATCATCCTAAAGTGTCAATCTTTATCATCTTTTTTTAGGGATTCAAATTTTTGCAGAGTGATCATCTGCAAGTTTCAATCTTTTTATTATCTTTGTTTCAGTTTCAATCTTTTTAGTATCTTTGTTTCAGAGACTCACCTCTCTTATTTCACGTTAAGTACTGATCTTTTTGTTTTCTGTTGGGGGTAAAGCGAGCCCGAAGACACCGGAATCTCCAGCTTCGGAATCCAACTCAAAAGAAAAGGAAAATGACAAGAAGTTGGAGAAATCAATGAGCATCCGGATAGAATCTCTGACGATTCAAGAAGATGCTAAAGAAGGAGTCGAAGACGAAGAAGATTTCCCAGTTCACCCATACGACCGTCTCAAGACAACTTCTGCTGATCCTGTCTCAGACATTGATGTAACAAGGAGAGAGGTAAGTTCAAAGTTCAAACTAACAAACAAATTTTCATTTGTATTTAAAGGAAAGAAGATCTTAACAGTTCTTGGTCTGTGTTATAGGCTTACCTTTCACCAGAAGAGTTCAAGGAGAAGTTCGGTATGGCGAAAGAAGCTTTCTACAAGCTGCCTAAATGGAAACAGAACAAATTCAAAATGGCTGTTCAGCTCTTCTGAGAAACAATCCTTCCTTCTTCTCCATCAAAAGCCTGGTAACACACACACACACACAGTCGAATCCAACATATAAATATATATGTTTGTATTCGACAGAGAAAAATTGAAGTTTTCTTTTCTTGTTACAGGCCTACAGCTATAAGAGGAGAAGATTTAAGGGACAGTGTCAGTGCATTTTAAGCTGCTTCTGCTCCCCATGAGAAGCTTAATAACATTTTTTTTCATGGCTTGTTTAAAAAAAACAACCCAGAGCAGTTTTCCTTTTCTTCTAATTTTCCTTCAAATCTTTCTTCTTGATTGTTTCTCTCAATTTCATCTTCCTTTTTCTTTTGTTTAGTTTGATGGGCTGAGGTTAGATTTTTTGGTTTACATATTTATTTTGGATTGTTTCTTCATCAGGTCACAGGTTTTGGCCTTGAGTCTTTGATTTATTTATTCTTGGGGTGGTCATTTTGCAATCAGATTGTGGAAATTTGGTTGCAAAAGGAAGATATATTTTAGTGAGATTTCATAAAAACAAATAGATACTGTCTTTCTTTTGCAGAATTTGAGGATTCGTTGGTTTTTTTTTGGTGTACAGCAAAGTGTACAAACTAAACTGTGTTATGTTATATCGAATGCTTTTTTAAACTTTCAGGTTTATACTAAATTTTCCCATATATCACATAAATACCGATTTGTTGTCCAGAGAGAGAGAGTGAGAGAGACTTTAGGAAACTAAAGACTAAAGTGCATATTAAAGCGATGCATGTTGCTCTTATAGATTTCTGACAGTTCTTAGAGTAAGACAACATGTGCTTGTAAATGAAGCTTAGGCTCACAATTGTATAACTGCTTAAGATAGGAATTAGTTAAAATGTAGAAAAATATTTCCTCGCTAAATTTATATTTGAACTTCAGTTTTCAATGTTCCCAAATTTCTTTAGTTTGATAACTTTGATCACTAAAATATACAGATGAAAAAAGAAAACCATTAAATTAAACTGGGTTTATCGTATTGTCTCGTGGTTTAGCCGTTTAGGATGGGACTATTCAATACTAATGAAAAGTCTCTGTGTCAGAGGGAGGCTCTTGATTCTTTACACGTCATTTAACCGGCGTAGTTTAGTCGGAATTACTAAATTTTGAAATTCTCAAGAGAACGCCCAAAAGCTCTTTTCCACTTTCTCCGGCAAACGAAAGCTCAAACCTTTCCGAGAGAAATTTCCCCCCTTTTTCGGTAACATACATTTAGGAATCTGCTGGTCTCTGATAGATTGAAACTCTTTTTTAGTGGAGTGGGTAGTGATGGATGACGAGAGAAGGGTACTGTGTTCAGAGAACCGAGGTTTAGCGGATTATGTGTTGCAGAAGAAGCGAGAACACGCAAATACTCCCAAGGGTTTGTCGGAAAATCAGGGGAGGACATTTCTTAAAGCGTATAGAAATGTCTGCGACGCCAAGGATCCCATTAACACACTCAAAGACTTGTCGCAGATCAAGTATGCTTCTTGCTTTTATTTTTCCTCTGTGAATTTTTTGGTTTAGTGGGGGGGAAATGTCAGGTTTTCTACTCTTCCTGCTGGGTTTAGAGTTAATGGGTTAGTCGATTCGTCTCTGAGCTGCCTTTTTCACTTTTCTATGGTAAAAATGTGACCTTTTTGTGTGTCTGGTTCAAAATTCGCCGATTTTTCAGTGTTGATTGAGTGGTGGAATGATTTTAGTGTGAATTGTTGGTATCTGTAAATTTAGGTACTTGTTAAGGGTTTGTGTTTGTTTTATCTGACGGTCAAGTCATAAAGATAGAATCTTTTTCATAAATCAGAGAATCTGGTTGTACTTATCATTATGATATCAAAGTGTTTCTTTGTTTGAGGGGAAGTGTTTGTTTATTTCCATTTTAGTTTCATAAATGCAGAAACAGATCTGATTGTGAGTGGACGGCTTTGCTTGTATCCACACTAGTGTTTGTCTCTTGATTTTGGCTGGATTTGTTCAATAGGGGCTTTGGCAAATGGATGCTTAAGCTCATGAAAGGATATTTCGACACTGGCGCTGGAAGTTCTGAGCAAGAAGATTTACCAGCAAACTCTACTGGTAATGGTGTGTCTACTATATCTAATATCACATTTGTTCACATGAATAAACAATGTAATGTTGTTTTCTACTCTCTTCAGCGAGGAAGGCCAAGGAGAAAAAACAGTACATTCCTCAAAGAAACTCTGCGGCTTATGCATTACTAATAACGCTTCACAGGTTATATAGAGTTTATTTTCCTCACAATGTACTCTTTTCTTTCACATTCAGTAGACCCTATTTCATGACTGTTCTGTTTTGTTTACCAGAGGGACTCCAAATGAGAAAGACTTCATTCGCAGGCAAGAACTTATTGATGCTGCTGACGCAAGTGGGCTCTCACAAGTTCCTATTGGGTATGAGTTTATAATCTTCACACAATCTCTAGTATGTTGCTGTACCAAATCATTGCGATCCTTTTATTTTATTCTTCCATTCTTCTGAGTAGGGCAGAGAAAGGAAAAGGAAAATTAGGACTTGGCCACTCTAAGAGAGACTGGTATAGTGGATGGAACTGCATGAAGACACTTACACAGAAAGGACTAGTGATGAAATTTAGCAACCCAGCAAAGTAAAAACACTCTGCCTTCTTTTACTTGTATTATCTGTAGATATTTAGTGCTTATCTTAAGCTAGAAAATGACCGTTGTTTATATTCTTAGGTACAAGCTGACAGATAAAGGTCGGGAAGTAGCAAATGAATGTATTATGCGATCTGGCTTATCTAATTCCCTTGATGATGACGCCAATCCAAAATCTAAGGCAGATTCAGCAGGACCTTCTAGAGCACAAACTGGTATGGTTCTTAGCAAGCATATGATCTCTAATATCCTTACTGAAGTGTCTGTTAAAATTTGGATGTTCCATCTTACGAAGTCTTAGCTACAAATTTACTGGTCAAGTTGACATCTTATCAGATGATGATATGGACCTTGCAGAGCCATATACCTATCCAAAATCTAAGGCAGATTCAGCAGGACCTTCTAGAGCAAAAACTTGTATGGTCATTACCCTTTAGCAAGCATATGATCTAATATCTTTACAGCTGTGTCTGTTACAAGTTGGATGTTCCATCTGACGAAGCATTAGCTACATATTTACAGGTCAAATTGACATCTTATCTGATGATGAGACGGATCTTTCACAGCCATATCCCTATCCAAAAGATTCAGCAGGACCTTCTAGAGCACAAAATTGTATGGTCTTTACTCTTTAGCAAGCATATGATCTAATACTCTTACTGATGTGTCTGTTAAAAGTCGGATGTTCCATCTTACGAAGTCTAAGCTAACAACTTTACAGGTCAAGTTGATTTTGAGGGATCTCGTGCTTAAAAGTTCCGATCTTGCAATGATGGGTACACCTCAAATCCATGTTCATCCGGTTCAAGTCATGTCTTGAAAGACTGCTCATCTTTTGTATGTAACCATTTGCGTTCTGTAGATTGTTGGCTATATCTTTTACCATCAGTAGCAACTAAACTGCTAAGCAGCATTATGTTTTTCTTTATTTTTCATGTTTACGCAGCTAGCTTCAGATGGAGTCGAAGGAATTACAAATGTTCCACGCCTTCCTCCTCTTACATTTGGAGAAACGTTTGAGGAAGCATATGAGGTGATCTTGATACTTGATGACCGAGAACAGTTTGCCACCAAGGGGTTCGTGGAACATTTACTCTTCCTCTACTCGTTTTTTTTCTGACGATTTGAGTTAGTCTATCTTAGTTGTTGTTGATAACGTTTAAACCCCTATTTTCGAGTTCAGATCCAGGAAAATAGTTGATTACACATGCTCTGATTTCAAGATGAAGATTGAGGTTTGCATTTGTTTTCCTGGATAGATGTCATTCAGATTCCAAATTACAAATATCGACCAGAAAGATTGTGTTGAATCTGTAGGTTAGACGATTACCAGTAGGGGACTGTATCTGGATTGCTAGGCATAAGTGCCTTGGGACTGAATATGTTCTGGACTTTATCGTTGAGAGGAAGAACATTGATGATATGCGCTCGTCGTTCACAGATGGTCGCTACAGGGACCAAAAACATAGACTGCAGGTGTGTGTGTGTGTTCTTAACTCCTAGTTAAGTTTTCAACTTGCTCTATCTTTTTGCTGAGGCTGTTTCTCATTTTTCTTCTTGAATTGCTATTCTAAATAGAGATCGGGACTGAAGAAGCTGATGTACATTCTTGAAGGGGATCCAAACCAGTCTAATTCAGGAGAAAGCATAAAAACGGCGTAAGAATTTCTTGCCATCTTTTCTTCACAAGATGCTGATTAGCAGTGCTTTTTTCTTGGAGACTGGGAACCAAATTTTGTTTCCATCTATATATGCTTTTTAGTTGTTTCACAACGGAGATTCTGGAGGACTTTGATGTGCTGAGGACTAATGGACTTGGCGAGACGCTAAGAAAGTACGGTTATCTCACAAAATCAATACACCAATACTACAAGTCCAAGGTGAATGATGAGCACAGCAAAGTCTCGCCCTTGTGTCCTTCTTTTGATAGTTTTGTCAAAAAGTGCCAAAACCTCGATAAAATGACAATCAGCAATCTATTTGCCATTCAGCTTATGCAGGTACCGAGTCTGTTTCTGTTTGTAAAATGTGAAGTGGTTATGCGAGTCTAATTCGATTGGTAAGTGCAGGTCCCGCAGGTAACAGAGGAAATAGCCATAGCTGTTGTTGATATGTACCCAACACTTTTATCTCTTGCTTCTGCCTACTCTCATCTAGTAAGCTTTGTTGGCCTAAACTCTTGTTTATTCTAATTCAAAGCACCAATCTTGAACCTCACAAGAATCAATCTCTCTCTCCATTTTGTTTTGAAGGAAGGGAATGTCTCAGCGCAAGAAGAGATGTTGAAGAATCGAAGCAACAATGTAATCTGTGCAACAGCTAGCAAGAATATTTTCAAGTTAGTTTGGAGTGAGTGAATGACTTTTCTTATACTCTTGTAGTTTGTCCTTTTGAACATTATTTTTGTTGTCTAAGAGAGAAACAAGTTTGTGATAATAAAAAGCGTAAATATTCTCCTATAATACAAATCATAAACCAAAATATACTATTAGTGATAAGATAGTTTCCTAATGGAAAAGGGATATATTAGAACATATCTTATTATATAAAGATGACCCATGTGAATGTGATCTCTTCTTACCTCCAGGCTCCAACAATATCCACTACATTGGGAGAAATAGCCATGTACAAATCATAGTTGTGATTAAAAAAACGTCAAAAAGAGAAAAAAATTAAGGAAAAAAGAGAAACTAGTTGGGGAAAAAAAAAAATCCTAAATTTTCGATATATATAGAAACAAACCCAAACTTCTCTTTCGCCCCAAAGCAATAAACTATTTGGACTTGGGAGTATATGTTTATAACAACTTTTTGGTTTGTCTTCCTTGTTAAAGAAGTAAAACGCTTCACAGAGTTAGGGTTTACTTTCTAATCTCAATCCCTAAACTTCTCTGAATTCTTTTTTTTCCGAGAATCTGTTTCTTTATTCTCTCTTGTTTTAGGGTTTTCGTGTGTGTGTTTGATGATGGATAATCATTCCGTGAACAACGAAGAGATGAGTCAAAATAATGTTGTCTCCTCCAACAACTCGACGGTGTCGCAGCCGAAGAAGACCCCAGAGATGAGAAATCCCATGGGATTCGACATGAGATGGACTCAAGAGGAACAAACAATCATGGAGCATGGCCTTGCTCGATATTCGTCGTCGTCGTTGGACTCGATGATTTCACGCTACGCGAGAATCTCGCTAGAGCTACCGAACAAGACCACCAGGGACGTCGCTATGCGTTTCAGGTGGATCAACTCAAGCTCAGCTCACCGAGATGTGATCATCAATGATCTTCTTGAACAGAACGAGCAAGTTCTTGATCAGATTGCTACGAATCTCACGCTTCCAACAAACCTCTTGGAAAATCTGACACTCTTCAGCGAAAGCCGAGAAAACATCGCGAGACTTGCCAACTGTGTCAACGAGAATGCGCCGGAGCAGTTGACGCATATGCTACCACTGCCGGAGACATTCAGCGATGTGGTGTTTGATTCAATCCTTCCTTCCTCGGCTCTACCAGAGCTACCATGATGATTAACTCTTTTTTAATTGTTTCAGTTGATCTTTTGGTTATTAGGTTTTCTTGTTTCTCCGGTTTATTTCTTTAAAACTGTTACATCTTATAATCTTTCATTCTTTATCTTTCTTGTTTTCATTATACTAGGTTCTTTTTAACTGTTACCTCTTATAATCTTTGATTCTTTATCGTTAAGAAATCAGTTTTATGATCTATCTCACCATTGAAAAAAATAAAAATAAAAGACAATTGCAAGGAATTAGAGGAAGACAGGTTAGTCCGTTACTCCTCAAGGCTCAGATGAAGAAAAGAAAAACTATAACAATTTCTCATTTGGACCTGTAACATTCAAAGACTAATTGATTTTTTCTTCTTTCATTTAACTTGTAACCCCAAGAAACACTTGGCTCTACTTTAGCTAAGCCCATTTGACCAAGAAGTCAACTAGATTTCACAACTGTTTTTTTTTTAATGATATGTAATAAATGTGTTATTGTGTTGTAACTTGTAAGTATATATTGTTCATCTTCTTGAAAATTTGATATTGACCGTTTGGTAACTGAACCTCAAGCATACCAAAAAAAGAAGAACCTCGTGCATACCAAAAAAAACAAGAAAGAACCTCAGGCATACCAAATTTTCCAATGACCGTTTGTTCTTGAGTTCAATGCCATTTGGTAAACATGATACGTTTAGAAGCAATATAAATAGATGAAAGCAAACCCAAACAGATCACAAACATTTTTTCATCTAAAAAATAAGGTATATTTTTTTACCTCAAATCTTTATTTTGAGTTTCTATATAATCAAAAAAGGCAACATCAAAATCTCAAATTTTGAGGTTTTGAATAGTGAAACCACAAAGTTGAGGTTTCACTATTCAAAACCTCAAATTTGAGGTTTCAGTATATTTTTATGAGGTTTGATATTTTGTTTTCATATAATGTTTCATTTTTTCCATTATAGTCTTTAAGAGTATTCCAAAAACTTCATATATTTTGAATATTAACTCACGTCTATAAATTTTTGAAACCCAAAATTTTATATTGAAAATTACATACATAAATCAAATAAATGAAACATTTTTCTACCATTTTGTGCGAATACCAACTAAATTAAAAATTGTCAACAAAAATGTCAACTTTGCTTAATTTTAATTTTGGATACTGAATTGTTTTTATATGTTTTTTTTTTATAGATGGGAGTTAGAATAATTTCCTTTCTCTGGTTCTCCGTATTGTTGCTCTCGTGTGATGGGCAAAATAACGAAGCTACCGTCAAGATTAGCTTAACAACAATGAAACCAAGTGTGGAAGGTAACTTAACCGTTTTCAAAGAAGAAAAAGATGGCATTATTCAACTCAAAAATAGTGGTGACATAATCTACTATGCTCAAATTGGTGTTGGTACACCAACCCAATACTTTCAAGTCATATATGATACCGCAAGTGCGGATCTTTGGATTCGCAATAAAAATTGGCATGACGAGACAAAAGAGTCAAATGATAAAATCCCAACATACGATTCTAGCAAGTCGAGTACCTATATAAAAAATGGTACGACTCATAATATGTATTTTCTTTTTTAAGAAAACTATGTTTTTTCTTCTCTCGGTGATCAATAAATATAATCTAAGTCTACAATTTACAGGTACACCCGTAGCAGTCCAATATAGTGTATGTGCTGTTGAAGGTTTCCTTAATTAGTACAGATGACGTAACAGTCGGTCCAATGATTGTTAAGAAACAAGTAAGAGTCATCATCCACAGAAAAAATAGTTTATTTCATTTACCTTGACTAATTACTGTTTGTCTATCTTTAGGATTTCATAGAGGTTACCAGTGAAAAGGATGGATCTTATTTGGCTTCTACGAATATTGATGGTATTCTCGGGTTGGCATTCCAAGAATGTTCTGCGACGAATACAGTCCCCGTTTGGTAATTTTAATATTTCCAGTCATTGTCAATGTTCTTTTTTTTTTTTCAGTTTTTACTTATTTTACATTGTTTGGTTTGTGTTATGAGCTTATGGGTTGCTTTTCCAATGAACGTCAAAAACTCTAGAGTAGGCCCTGTAACATTTTATTTCATGCATTTTAAAGCGAAGAATATTTTTGTTTTGGTTTCAAACAACGTAAAATTCTTTAATCTAATAATGAAGGAAAATCTCCAATATTAACATTAGTAAGTTTTTTCCCAGTAATCAAGTGTTATGTTATAATACATAGGTATAACATGATGAATCAAGATCTAGTTCAACAAAAAGTTTTCTCAATTTGGTTGAAATATTCAAACGAACAAGATCATGAAGAAGGTGGAGCCATAGTTTTCGGTGGATTCGATAATGCGCATTTCAGAGGGGAGCACACGTATGTCCCTATCACCTATGAACAATTTTGGGAATTTAAGATGGAAGAGATACTCCTAGGAGGAATAGGAACTGGACTTTGCGTCGATGGCTGCTCTGCCATTATTGACTCGGGCGAATCATACGTGTTTGGTCCAACGGTAAGAATATATCCATATCTATTGTGTATTACTAGTAGCTTGTTATGCATATTTGAGAACTAACAAACTTTTTTCTTTGATCGTAGGATATCGTTACGAATATAAATAAAGCTCTTGGGGCGGATGAAGTAGGAAACGTGGACTGCAATAAGGTTCCTTCGATGCCCACAGTTTCACTGACCATAGGTGGAAGAGTGTTTTCACTCTCCACAAGAGATGTAAGATCAAATTACTTTTTTTTGTGGAGTGTTTTTTCTTTTTCTTTGGTCATCGTAGTGAATTTAATGGTTTTCTATTTTCTTTCAGTATATAAGCAAAGATAATAGTGGTGGACGTGATTGCGCAACCAAATTCAGGGGCAGTGATGATGATTTCTGGTACACTATAATTTTCGATTTTCTGATATAAATTTGTAAGACGTAATGGAATATTGAGACGTTAATACTTAATTGGCTTGCGCTACACGAATGCAGGACTTTGGGGTACGTCTTCATGAGACCGTACCATACGATATTCGACTTCGGTAATAAGAAGATCGGGTTTGCTGACGCGGTCCAAGACAACTAAAGACATCTGGCTCTTATCATATAATTATAAAATAAAGGTTGTTTCACTTCATTGTATGGATTCTTACGCATGCATCACCTATGTTTTTATGCATTGTAACGGCAACAGTGAGAGTCGGAGAGAATGATATTTTGAGAGAACGATTTATATTTTAATAAATAAACTTTTACTCCAGTAACTTGCTTACTTTAAAAAAAAAATCGTTTTAAAAAAAAAATCGTTTTGAACCATTTATGTCTTTTTATGTATCTTAGTACTGATTTGAAGTTAGTGTCACTAAGAGAAAGATACGAATAATATATCGACGTAATCCATATGGTATAATATTTCATCTCCTGCAATTGGAAGGAACACGTTTGAATTAATTTGGAATTTTATAGCGAATTTGATAGAGAAGACTATAGACTTTTTTTTTCTTTGGACAACTGAGAAGACTATAGACTAAACACATTTACTTACATGTCTAAGGAATCCACGACCAACAAACTAAATTGAACTTTTATGTTCATAAAAGCCTGAGTTCTCACTTGTGTAATCTCCCAAAAAAACACTTTGAATCGAAAGTGGAGCTGCTTTAGGCCCTCTTCTTTTTTTAAAAATGGAAGAGTCAAACCAAACAACCACTCACACACTTCATGTGCCTAAAGCGACTTGAGTCAAAGTCGAGCAAATTTTTGCTAGTAATATCCAATACTGTATAACATTCCACCTCAAATACACTCACAAGAGAAGATTTTACAAATTTACAATACTTCCCTACCAGTAACTTGCTTACTTTCAGTGAAATTTGGAAAGAGCCAACGACCTCTAGAGAACTGATCAACCGAAGAAGAAGAATCAAATTTGTGCAGCGGCTCCGTCTTCTTCGTCTCGAGATTAAAAACATAGAATGTTTCATGACTATGATTATGACGACTAACACTGAAATAGATGGAGTTCCTAACGAATCCATTAGCGTCATCGGCGAGCACAGTGATGCCTTGGTCCAAAAGCATCGCCTCGTCGTCGTCTCCCAAAGAATCAATCACTTTCCGTCTCTCAAACAACCCCGACGACGAATACGCCTTGTAAACCCGGAAGGACCAACCTGCAAGCCTCCCCCACAATTTCTCAACCTTGAGGACTTCTCCTGACACCGTGACCACAATCATCGTCGCAACAATGTTTACAGAAATCCGGAGACTACGATATAGATCCACAGAAACAAAAGACTGAAACGAAACCTGCGGCGGAGTCATCATCATCCCTCCGGAGAAGAAATCGAAGATGATGAAACTGCGAGAGGAGCTTAAGAAGTAAAGCTTGGAGTCCTTGTAAACCATGTCACAGCAATCTGGAGTTTCCGGGATTTGATTCCACGAGTTATCTCCGTTCCTGGAGTAAACCACACAGCCTTTGCAATATCTTTCCAAAATTCCCCATAGAACAATGTAATCTCTGGTTTTCTCGTCGATCCAAAGCAGAGGAGATTGGAAACGAAGACCTCTGCGCTCGTACTTCTTTCCCTTGTCGCTTGTGATGCGGAACTCTATATTGTCAAAGGAGATTCGATCTATCTTCGTCGTGCCGAGCTGCGACTCCACGGGAGGAAGAGTGATGATCTCGTTGGTGAAGAGATTCACGATGGAGAGAGTGTAGAGAGGATCTCGCATAAGGAGCCAATTTCCGAATGTTGCGATGCAGAAACTCTTTGCGAATTCCGATCTCAGATCTTCGTCTTCTCGCGTTTGTTTGTAGAGTTTGTCTTTCTCCTCGGGATTGAACAGCCGGCAGGAATTGTTCTCGGCGTCTTTGGGGAAGAGGATTAGCCATGGGGTGTGATTGTTTCTGGGCATGGATTGTTTCGAAGAGGAGAGCCAAGAGGAACAGACGGATTTAGCTCGGTGGAAATTGGCGAAGGTTAAGCGTTTGAATACCAAATCCAAGAGATCTGGAGGGAGCTCCGACCATGATTTGGAATTTGATGAATCTTCTTCTCTGAGACGATCATGATGCTTCTCTATCTCCATGGGAAGCAGAATTGTATTTACTGTAACATGGAGAAGACGATTGAATTGCTTTTTCTCTTTTCCTCAGAAGTTCCGTCATTATACGAAGAGAGAAATGCTTGAGGAAGATGCAAATCCATAGCTGAGTGACATCTGGGTTTGTTGTATTTTGGAAATATTTTAACTGAACGGAACCGTTAGTTTTAACTAACGCTGTTAACGTACTCAACTTCCACTGGGCCCGTTTGAAATGTTCACAGACGCGTCAGGTTCTATATGGGCTTCTTCGGCCCAGTCAGCGATAGTGAATAAGTGGTTTGACGCATTGATGTGTATATTCCGTAGGTAATGTAAAACCAAACAATTTCATTTCGTTGGTATCAGTTCTTGATCTTAGACTCTAAGTGATAGATAAATTTGCAAAATTTGTAATACAGTCATTTGTTAATTTGATCGGCTTATGACAGTTTTGTGGAAAAATGTGTGATATGTTCTTTGGGCAAAGAGAGGATGTTTCAGCCGTTGAACATGGTTTATATGTTAACATGTATAGTGAAAATTACAGATATGAAGAGATGAGGTAGACACACATTAAATTGTCAAGTAGGGAGAAGGAAAGCGAAAGAGAAACCTACAGAAATCTGCTTTATCGAAACGCAAGAACCAATCTTCCTCTCTTCTAAATTGATCATTTAGACACTAACATAAAAAATGTTGAGTCCCAATTTTAATTACTAAAAATCCGATTTAACCTGATGATGGATACTTCAATCGACTTGCACACTATAAATGATTTTAGTGAGACCTAAATAAATGCGATAAAAAATAGTCCAGGTGAAAAAACGGATACCATCACAATAAGAATCAAAAATTGAAAAAATCAGCTTTAGATAAACTTATAGGATGATACAAAAGGTACGTAATGTGCAAGTTAACTTATTAAATGAGTCAACACATACTGCCACACATCTGTAGTTGGACGTCTTAACGAACATCCTAATGATTTTAGACTTTTTAGCTTGTCCTACTCTAATCGATGATCATATATATAATACGGAGACTTTCTAGTTTAATTTGTACTAAATTAGATCATGAAGAGAAAAGTAATTATCTAACTAAATTTAATATTCATCCCAAGAGAACACAGCTGAATTAGCAATTACTAACATATTGCCATCATGTAAATTGCAAAATCACTAGTCATTGATGTAAGACCTCCTAACAAACTCTATTTTCCTATATTTTTCTATTATTAATCCAACTATCATTTTGTTTTTTTTAATAATCAAGTAGATTTCGGAGTGAAAATCCATACTTAATCCAACTATTCCTTACTGCACATTTCATTAGTGTGTCTAAGTTGAAATCCGGATAACATACGAAATTATGAGTTGAAATTCGAAAACTTTTGACGGTTACTAACAGCTTATCTTAGTGGTATAACTAAAATTTCTATGAAAACTGCCTATGATGATTAAACTAATTCGCAGTTGGTATTACAATGGCATGATCTATCCCTTTCCTTTTTAGCTTTTCTAGTCGCCAACCAAGGGAGGCATTAGAAAGGACTAATAAAACAAATCATTAACAACTCAATTATTGACAATATTACAGCATCAAGGAACATGTTCGTGACCGTGACGCCCGATTTATTTGTTATTATAAACTTTCTTACATTTTGTTTCTTTCCGAATCACTTGAAAAATAATTTCCAGAGAACTATTAAATATCTCAAATTTGTTTCCAATAAGACAATTACAGATTATTTTAACCAGAAAAAGACAGCTATAGATTTGTATTTCTTTGAAATGACAATTCGATTTCGAGATTAGGTCTAATACACCAATGCCTTATAGAACGAGCTTGATATATTTTGAAATTGGAAGACTAAACAATGCCTTAGAAGTATGGTCGATAATTTTCGAGATCCTCTTTTGTATATATATGCAACTAGACTAGCTACTTTCTAAGCTTGTTTTCTAATACACTTGATAATTTCACAATATGAACTTGTTAATTATAGGAAGTCAACTTTCAATCACATTCCAATTTGTATAAATAGATGATAAGGTATATGCATGTTATGTTAGTAAAACCGAATAAGATGAGCTCTTCTTCTTGTCCCCTTTCGATATTGTTTAAGTAGTTGGTGAGAAGTGGTAACATGCGACTGAGTTGTCAAAGATAGCATGCAATCGAAAAAAGATAAGCATGCATGACATATATATACACAAATACATTGTAACTAATTAATTTGTCGTCTCGTTCTTCTTTTAGATTAAAATCCAGACTAATTGCAAGAGTCCACAACCCATACGAATTATGTAGCGATCCATTTAAAACATATTCGGTCACTTGATATTTAACACAAATATAGAAAGAAGTATTAAAATACCATTCGGAGCCTCACCTTAGCCTCCTCTCGAATTGTCAATATCTAGATGGAGTGTTACATCCACATTCCTAACAGTTTATCGTGCTTATTTTAATATATCATGCAACACATTATCTTAAGAATAATCATCACACTATTATTATATTTAAATAGCCCAAATTGTACCGTAGCCTTCATTTAGATTACTCTTTCTAGCTTCTATAAGAAGAGACTCCCTTCAAACTCAAAAACCAAAACAATAAAAGTATAATTAGCCATGGAGAAGCAGACTAACCAAATCATCTTCTCCATATTTTCTCTTCTTCTTCTGTTTTCTTCATGTGTCTCTGCTCAGCTCCGGACAGGTTTCTACCGGAACTCATGCCCGAACGTTGAAAACATTGTCCGTAACGCCGTCCGTCAAAAATTCCAGCAGACTTTCGTCACCGCTCCGGCCACTCTCCGCCTCTTCTTCCACGATTGCTTCGTTCAAGTACGTAACAATATTTTTATGCCATATCCTATATTTATAGGAATTCAAAATCGCTTCTTAATCTTTAACACACAAAAAAATCATTTTCTTAATATTTTCTTACAGTATAAATTTTAATTTTTGATTGAAAATGTTCGCAAAACCTCTGGATTTAGAGTTAAAGATATTTCTCCATACAATTATATATATTTACGTACTTGGTTTCTAATTTAATATGAAAATCTAGGGATGTGATGCTTCGGTATTGATAGCCTCTCCGGCGGAGAAAGATCATCCAGATGACATATCATTGGCCGGAGACGGATTCGATACGGTGGTGAAGGCAAAGCAAGCCGTTGATAGCAATCCAAACTGCCGCAACAAAGTCTCATGTGCTGACATTTTGGCTCTCGCTACTCGTGAAGTCGTCGTTTTGGTATGAATATAACTTTCTATATACATCTCTCGCTTTCTTTCCCTATAATAATTTAGTGTGTCCGAGGTATTGATAATTCGCTTTTTAGGGTGCAAAAGCTACTCGTAGTTTAAAATCATGTGACACCTTTTATTGACGCCGGTTTTTAATATTTTAATATAAAGACAAAGTAACAACAAGTCATATTGTCCGAATAAAAACGAATCATTGATACATTACATCATTGTAATAATTATAATTAAAATTTAACAACAACTAAAATTTGCAGACCGGAGGACCGAGCTATCCGGTGGAGCTAGGGAGGAGAGATGGCAGAGTATCTACAAAGGCAAGCGTTCAAAACAATCTGCCACAACCCGGTTTTAACCTAAACCAGCTCAACAGCATGTTCAACCGTCACGGTCTCTCTCAAACCGACATGATCGCTCTCTCAGGTACGTAACGTACTAAGCCAATTTCATTAATTTTTCTATTTCAACCGAATCTTTATGATTTATAAAAAAAATGTTACTGTATTTTCAGGAGCTCACACTCTCGGATTCGCACATTGTGGGAAGTTCTCAAAGCGTATTTACAATTTTAGCCCTAGAACCGCTATCGACCCGAGTTTGAACCGTGGGTACGCGCTTCAGCTCCGGCAGATGTGTCCGGTCCGGGTCGACCCACGGATCGCGATCAACATGGACCCCACCTCGCCACGTACTTTCGACAACGCGTACTTCAAGAATCTCCAACAAGGGAAGGGTTTATTTACGTCAGACCAAGTCTTGTTCACAGATCAACGGTCTAGAAATACAGTGAACTTGTTCGCCAACAACGAAGGAGCTTTTAGGCAAGCTTTTATCTCTGCGATCACGAAACTGGGTCGGGTCGGGGTCAAGACTGGCAATGCTGGTGAGATCCGAAGGGATTGTTCACGTTTCAATTAGTGAAGTGAGCCTTTTTTTAAGGTTTTGTTTCTTTTGATCATTCCTTAAGAGGATTTTGTTTTTTTTTCTTCAAAATAAACTGAAATTTCGTATTGTTTTTAAAGTGTCGACAATGGAAACTTGAATTAATAAGAAGGATTTATTTCGTTTTCTCTTCTGTTTTTGTCTTTTGTTAATATATGCTTTTGTAGGAGAAAATAAAATTAGATGTCTAATTAAGCTATACAATAATCAGCTATTTAGATGCTCAGAAGTCATATTATACACTTTATGTCACAGTATAGGATGGCCAAAAAAATCAAATTCGAAATATTGATTTTTTTTTCTCTGATTAGAATCTTTTGTGTAGTACTGTAGATTTCTGATTTGATGATCTTCGGAGAAATTACCAAGTTGTTCTTGACAATGGGCTTACCTTTAGCTACATTGTACTTCTTGACTTGCTTGGATTGTAATAGTAAGGCCTATTCTTGCAGCCCAATTCAAAAGCACTAATTATCTGCTCCCTTGTCATAATAAAGACGAATAATTGTTGTTATGCATCTTAATCTATAGATGCTTTCAAACCAAACCGATTCATTTATAGAAGTAATCAGTCAGAAGATACACCATAACCATCAATTTAAATGATCCACTTAAACGTGCGAGTCTAAAGGTTTATTTGTCTTAGAAAGTAATGGTATTCACTATTCGGGTCAATATCTAAAAAATATAACATTTTTAACAAAAAAAAATCTAAAAAATATAACATGCAAAAAGGTATTTGTGCCACCCGACTTAATATTTGTGTACTTCGTGAATAAATATAAAAAATAATTTTATCACCTAATCAATGTGAAAGTTTGTAGTTATTTATAACCCTTATTTTCTAAAAATCTTGTCGAACCCACTTGCATGTTGATATTTTCATAGCCGACCCAACAAAAGCGAAAAACAAATCTTTCATTTTTTTAACTTAGAGAATCAAATCTGATATTTGTTGTTTCGTACACTTTAGAATTCCTTTTTTGGCAAAACCAAAAATCCATGTTCCTTTTACTATTTTTTTTCTTCTGAAAAATAGAGTTACTTAAAGGGAACCTAATAGAAGGAGGAACAGAAAATAAAGATGTGAAGATAAAACTCTCTTGATTGAATGCAAGATTTTGTTGACCAAAAAAAAAAAAAAAAGATGTGAAGGAGGATGAGACCCGTAGTTGCAGTTCCTACCAATTACAAGGTAAGTATTTACTGCATTTTCCCTGTCCTCTATTTTTTCATTTAATTATCTTGTACTGCCAAATAGTTTGACATTATACACATTTTTCCTTCGCTTTTATTACTTCGGAACATAATGTCAAATGCTGCAAAATATGTTTCCCTTTGTTTCTTGCTTTAGTTAGATATTCTCTCTTGTTGTAATCAGTGACTAATTTCAAACATTGAAAATCTCTAAAATAGCTAGGTAAACCTTATACACTTTACATATATACAGCGAATATATAAATAAATGTTTACCAATGTTTTTGGATCGAAGAAAAATATGAAATCAGCATACTATGTGCCTGACTTTTGTCTTTTGTTTCACAGTTTTATATCTAACCTTCTATACAAAGAAACTTTTGTATTCTCACCTCTAAATCTTACATAACGCTAAAATTTTTGATCACCAAGAAGGAACATTACATTTGAGATATATAAACAAAGCTTCGAATCCTCATAAACGAAGGTTTTGTGAAATGGAAGTATTAAAGTGAGTGCACGTGGGGACATTTGTGAAAAATAGCTCCAAATTAAGAATAACAACAAAACACTCGAATTCAAACCCACATGAGATGTGTCCCTCCCAAATCCCAATCCAAGCCATATCTTTTCTCCTCTATCTGGGTCCGCTTTATTTATTATTATTGCTTACATTTTATTACAAAAAAAAAAATCAGTTCAAATAAAAAAGAAGCTTATATATATGGAGTATAAAAGAAAACAAAACTGAAGAACAGCACAAACAAGTCGTAACATGCCATTTACAATATTCGATACCAGTCTTTGTACAAATTTTCCTGACAGTTTTGTACGATTTCCTTGTGGTTAATTCATACAGACAAAAACTATATTTAAATATTATTGGCATTGTTGGCATGCACTGTATCTCAATTTTTTTTCTTAAATCGGGATATTATTATAGATATGAATCTGTTTTTACCCAGCTTGATAGTGTGATTGGAAAGAGTAGATATTTATTTCTGTCAAGTTTTTTCAACGTGGATTGTTAAATAGTCAAAGGAGGAAAACCATTAAGAGAAATTCCAAGAAAATTTTATGATAGTATACATTATTGTTCAATGTCTACAACATGACTATATATCTTGTATTCATTGGTAAGTTTGTATATACAACTATAATAGACAAACAAAAAAAACATTGATAGGAGATTCTAGCGTTTCATTTGTAAACTAAGTTTAGAACAACGAAGTTAAGAACGAGTTGAGTAAGAAAAAATAACTGATTCCGTTGGCAAAAGACATTAATAAGACAGAAATAGTTGTATGGACTTCGCTTAAGATTCTTAGACTTTCCTTTCACATTTTTATGTCGTGATTTCTCCTCTTAAGACTGAACTATAAATTTTTCTATTTATATCTATATACATTTGATAAAAGAAAAGTATTAGTTGCATCTAGATGACTACCGTAAACACATGTTGTGCACGTTTAATCAAAGATTATGGGGCTGCTTTGAAACAAAAGAGAAAACATCACATTCTAAAAATAAGAAATACAAAAGAGCAGCAATTTTCTTGCTGCATTAATTAATTATCTACTCACCCTTGACTTTATTCTGTGGTAGTATGAAGAACACAACAAAACCAATAAGAGACCATTCAGTTTTGTTGCTGTTAACGTCAAGAGCTAGTAATGTGTATATATTGCATGTTTAAGCACTACTATAGATTAAGAGACAACTTGTAATGTCTCAACCGCCCAAATTTAGACAATTGTTCTGTATATAATTAAATAACAAAAAAAACGATGAAAAAACAAATGAATTGACTTTCAGATCATATCAAAATTAAACCTTTTTTTATCATAAACTTCACTTCTTAATTTAAATCCTATACGAAGAAATCAAGAAAGACATCTTTAAACCTGGAATGCGATTGATGCTTATAAGCTAAAATTACTAAACCAAAGTCCTCGACACTCGTAATGTATAATCCAATTAGCTAGTGACCCACAGTTTTTTTATCTTAACCTAATGACGTTTGCACCCTCATATGACCGACTGAAACACCACTATTATAATAATCAATATATTTTAGTAAGTTACCATATCCATATGTATCCAAAGCTTGTATAAGAATTGGACAGTGAAATAAAATTCACCAGTATACAAGCAGCACAAAACTGGTCAAATGCTGAATATGAGGGAGATCTAGATTATGGTCATATAATTGGTAGTGACATAGATTGATCAAGTTACCTAAGGACACATACACATGCACATATATACAAAGTAAGTGTGTGTGTGTGTGTCTTAGAGAGAGAGAGAGAGAGGTTATGAGGAGAGGAACATGTGAAGGCATTAAGAGAAGGTGGGGTTTATGTATTGATGTCTTGTTCTTGGAATGGAGCCACATGGTAAGAGGGACTCTCAAAGCACCTCTTTTAGGGGGTAGTTGTGATGCAGCCAAATTAGAGCTCTTGCATGTGACTCCATGTGTTTTTTCTTCCCTCACCCATTATTATTCCCTTCTTCTTCTTTTTTTCTTCTACCTTTATATATATACACTCTCCTAATTACCTTCATCTATTTTTTATTTTATTTTTCTAAAACCTGTATCTATTTTTTTTAATTGTAGTATTCTATATTCTTGTCTTTTACGCATATCTTAATATTGTATATTAATCTTTGTGATCCGTTGTTTTTTATTTAATATTTGTTTTACTACCAGCTACTTCTTTCAAATCTTCGTGGTATATTGTGTTTGTACTTGAAGGGAAAAAACAATAGCAGTCTCAAACATATTATCTCATTTATATAACCAAAGAAAATTAACTTCAAAAAAATATCTACTTTATCAGCCGTTGTTATATACAAACAAACGTAGGACCCATTTTTCGCTTTCTCTACCTCTCTCATATTCTAAGTTTGCTATATATGTAAGTTTCTCCCTTGTAGTATTTTCTCCTTACAGCAACAATAACTTCTCATATGGAGAGGCAAATCATAAACAAGAAGAAACGAGTGTTTTCCCTCGAACCAAACAATAACCCTAGAGCAGTTTTTACGAGGAAATACACAAGCCACTTGGTTCCTGCACTCAAGAAGCTGAACATGAACAAGGCCTCTTCACAAATAAACCCACAAACCGTGAAGCATGAAGTAGACATGGCTTTGGCTTTGTCTGCTCAAGAATTTGCATGGAGTCGTTTCTTGCTACAGAAGCTATCTTCATCCTCAAGAGATCCAACCACTACTACTAGTTTTTCTTCCGATCAAATTCGGATTCTTGAAAGATCTGATGAAGAAGGCGGAGACGAAGGAGATAATATAGAGGAAAAACTGAGGGAATTACAGAAGCTTTTGCCAGGTGGAGAAAAGATGAATGTGGAGGAAATGTTAAGTGAGATTGGCAATTACATTAAATGTCTTGAATTGCAAACGATTGCTCTCAAGTCAATTGTTCAGGAAACTACTTGACTTTTAGTTTAAGTGTGCAATTTTTAGTTTGTTCTATGTTTTGCCTTAAACAAAAATCATCTGTGTGCGTTTTATTTTCTCTCGTCGTCTTTAAGTACGAGAGCATCCATAGTGGTTTTCTTTTTCTTCACGTAATTAATATGGTTAAGTAATTAATAATACATCTACGTGAGTCTATATAAACCTGATTAAATTTAGAAGTTACATGGCTGTGTGCCTTATAGAATACGTACGTAATTTTGCCCAAATCAAATCATTATGATGTCTCTGTTCTTTCAATTATTATAATGTTTGTGTGCAAACCTCCAAACTTTAATTTCTAATCATTTAAGTCGACAAAAAATTTGTATATATTTAATAATACCTGCATTGTTTTTCAGTTTTTCTCGTTGAGTTTATATGAAAAAATGGTTCCACTGTGGACAACCTTCAATTAAAAAACGAAATACATCAATAAAATTCAGCCGTAATGACAAGTGCACCATTGTTAAGTGAGTAACACAGATTAAAGCTAATATTTATTTTCCAGAAGTTCGAGATATATGAAACAGAATTTTTTTCTTAGGGAAATATATAAATATCTCAAAAGGAAGAAAGTCAGATGACATAAGGGTAAAACTATGTAAGTCATAATATTGATTTGGAGTCATCATCGAGATCTTTGCACGTGTCGCAAGCTCACTCGCACTCATCCCAAACTCTATTTCTCTTTAAGATTCTAGCCGTACTACTTACACGCAACTTGTCTCATGTCATGTTTTTAAATGGGATATTTTGTTTACAGTGCTTTTGATTGATTTTAGTTTCAGTGGAAGAAGGAAAAGCTATTTTGGATTATTTCCTTTTCTCCTTGGATAGTTTCCTATTTTAAATTGCAAATTGTTTGTTGTCCTTGTCCTTTTGGTAGTTATAACATTAAGGTCCCCAATAACTTTTTTGGTTTTGGTTTTTAGTGCCATTGGGAAATAAGCAAATGAAAATAGAAAGCTACACACTGGATTAAGTAAAAGAAGAAGATTAAGATCACATAGACTAATCGAATAAGAGCAAAGAAGAGAGAGTGTCAAGTGCCAAACACAAAGGCATTCCTTGTTTCTTCAAAAGAGGTACATATTGGAGAAACAAGAACACCAACAATAACGATTTGGGTAGAGTTGTGGCAATAAACAAATATATCTCCCTATGTAAACAATAACCTTAGAGAGGTAGTAAAGAGCCGAAGATGGATACATGTTTGTTGGTCACCAATAGAAAGTTGGTCACCTGGTCACATGCATCATCCAAGAGAATGTTAGGTGGAAAAATGTAAAGGTGTAGTATAGTTTACACACGACAAGATCGATTTGTAAGCATTATTACCAGTGATCATCTTGACGTCAACACCAAGATTCAAAGCCCTTGGAATGCTTTCAGCCTTGTCATGTCTTGGAGGGTCAAAAACTGGCAACAAGCCAACAAAATTCCCATAGTCCACCTGCGCTTTCCTTAGTTTTCTCAGCCAGCATATAAAAGGAAATAAGAACCCAAGACGTGAAGGCCTGCCGGGCCTATGTATATTGAATCGTTTAGGGTTTTCAGCCGTAAACACAAATCTCATATTGTTGATTCCCTGCAGCAAAAACCGATAATCTTCTCCTCCATCAACAAACATGGAGTGCGTTTCTCCTCTCTTTGATCTCATATTGTCGCTTGCTGTTCCTTCTTATAGCGTTGAATCCATTTCTCTACTTGTAATGGCTTGTTTCTGGTCTTTCTTTTTGTTTTAATACCTAATGTTGTATCTGGTGATGACCCGTTACAGTAAGACAAGTGGTCGCAAGCATAAGAAGCGTCGGACTAGCCAGATAATGGCAGAGAAGCAGTTGGAAGAGTCTAACCAAGGAAACGAAGATGAGAAGCCTCAGTGTTATTCTCCCGCAAAGGGAATCGTCCTTGAGAACATGTAAGGCTGTAAATTTGCTGCTTTATGTATATATCTATGTAAATTGTTGTCAACATTGGTGTTGATGCGTCTCAGTGTTTAATTTTGCAGCGGTGTTGATGCTAAGCAGCCTAACTCTGCCTTTGTCCCCAACGATGGTTGCTTGAACAAGATTGAGGAAAATCAGGAGGAGGTCTTGACAAAAATGGGGTAAGTTTCTCCTCTCTTTGTCCATCCTCTTGTGTTCTCCTATTGTGTTGTTAGAAATTCTTCCACGATCCGCTTTTTTGTTTGTTAATTGGAACTCTGATAATCATTGAGACTATGGCCTTTGTTTTTTTTTTTTAACATTTAAAAAAATCTAATGTTGTATATGCTGATGACTTACTCACGATTCAGGATTTATCTACCTTGTATTGGAATGTTTATGGTCTTAATTGTTGTTTTAACCTAATCTTGTATGTGGTTATGATACATTACAGTAAGACAACTGGTTTGGTAGCTTGTCGCAAGCTCGTAAACGATCGGGCTAGCCGGCGACGGTCACTGGAGCAGAGATTGGAAAAGCTGATAACGGCATCGGAGCGGCAGCGCACTGCTCCTCGCATATCAGGCCGAACTGTCCAGCCCAAAACTTGTGGGGTGCCTCCTCCTGACCCTAAACCCCAAACGAGAATAATCGCCGGTGAGAAAATGTAAGGCTATAAAATGCATATATATATATATATATATATATATTGTTGTAGACATTGCTGTTGATGTGTCTCTGTGTTTAATTTTGCAGCGTTATTGAGCTTAATTAATCAGCCTGAAGACATGGAGAAAAATGTAAGTTTTGCCAATTATTAAACATGGTTTTCTTTCAATCAAAATGTTGATTCATCTTTTATTTATGCTGTTGCAGGAGGAGGTCTTGACATACATTTGGTACGTTGGTCCTCTCTTTGATCCATCTTCTTGTGTTCTCTTATTGTCTAATCGATTTGATTAGCCTTTTTTTTTCGGTGAACTACGAGCTTGCTTATGTGTTTTTGTTGTTTTAGAAATGGTTCCATTTTGTTTGTTAATATGATCTCTGATAATCATTGTGAATAGGTCTTTGTTTCGTTTTAACATTTTTTTTCAATCTTATGTTGCATCTGGTGATGAATTTGAAATGAAGGATTTATTTGTTTATGGTCTTAATATATTTTTATTGTTACAGCAACATAAGTGGTTTGAGAGGTGGTCGCAAGCTCCCAAGGTCTGGGAAGAACCGGAGATTGGCATTGGAGCGGAGATTTGCATCGGAGCGGAGAATGGTAGAGCGGATATTGGTGTCAGAGCGGTTCAAAGCTCTTCGCGTTTATAACTATAGTAAGAAACTTGCTGCTTTTGTCCCCAACGATGGTTGCTTGAACTACATTAAGGAATATGCTGAACCATCTTTTGTTTACGCTGCTGTTGCAGGATATAAGATGATTGCTGGATTTGGTCCTAAGGCTCATGCTGAGGGTCATGCTGTGG
Source organism: Microthlaspi erraticum (assembly GCA_902728155.2). Taxonomy (NCBI): domain Eukaryota; kingdom Viridiplantae; phylum Streptophyta; class Magnoliopsida; order Brassicales; family Brassicaceae; genus Microthlaspi; species Microthlaspi erraticum. Next base: position 334,537 of record CACVBM020001396.1, on the reverse strand, counting down.
GAGATATTCCCGGAGTTAGGTTCAAGGTCGTCAAGTATGCTGGATATTCACACTTGGCTCTCGTTGCAGAGAAGGAGGAGGAGGAGGAGGAGGAGGAGAAGCCAAGATGTTGTCCTGCTTGTGGTAGTTACGTTTGAAACAAGTCTTGTGTTCTGTTCTGTTTTTAAAATTCAACAACTTTCATGTTAAATGCTTTCTTCTTATGAGTTGTTGATTTTACTCCTGGCCTTATAATATGTTATCTGTTTTTCTTGAATCACTAAGAAATTCTGCTTACGATTAGCTTAAAATTTCCACTGGTCCCATTGTGAAATAAGTAAATGAAAATAGGATTGAGTAAAAAAGAAGAAGATTACTATTACATAGGCTCATGGAATAAGAGCAAAGAAGAGAGTTTGTGCCAAGTGCCAAACACAAAAGGCATGTCTTGTTTCTTCAAATGAGGTACATATTGGAGGAACAAGAACACTAACAATAACTATTTGGGAAGAGTTATGGCAATAAACAAAGATTTCTCCCTATGTAAACAATAACCTTAAAGAGGTGGTGATTGGTGAAGAAGAAGAAGAGTAGAAAAGTAAAAATCAGTGTTGTGTGCAAGCCTCCAAACTTTAATATTCTAATAATTTAAGCCGAAAAAACTTTGTATATATTTAATTATTTCTGCATTGGCTTTTTAGTTATTCTTGTTGAGTTTCGATGAACTTTCAACGTCTTAAAAAAAATTCTACTGTTTATTTACAGACCTTCAATCAAGTAAATAAAATACATTACCAAAATGATTTGTTAGTCATATTTATACATTCATCAGCCGTAGTTACAAGTGCACCTTTGCTTAGTGAGTAACACAAATCAAGACTAATATTTATTTTCCAAAAGTTCGAGAAATCTGAAACATAAACTTTTTTTTCTTAGGAAAAAATATAGATTTCTCAAAAGGAGGAGTCATACTGTCATAGTATTGATTTCAATTTTAAAGTCATCATCCCTATCGTTACAACACGTGTCTCAAGCTCACTCGCACAACTGACGGTCTCATGTCATGTTTATAAATGGGATTATTTTGTTTTAAGTGATTTAATTGATTTTGGTTTGAGTGGGGAAAAATAAATATTTTGGATTATTTCCTTTTCTCGCTGGATAGTTTGCTATTTTTAAATTGCAAACTGTATGTGGGTGGATCTCAATTAACTTGCTTGATCTTTGCTATTTGGGTGTACTTAACTAAAAACACCAAATATATATATATACTGTATATAAATACACTAAAATTTTATATTCTGGAAAATTAATAATAATAAAATAAATAAATAAATATGTGAAGGTCAACTATTTTTCCGATAATACCCTTTCCACGTATTATACTATTGTTATTTCTCTAATTTTCCCCCAATATCATGTTAATCAAAGAATTCTATAATTTGTTAATTTTCAAAGGTACATTTTTTCAAAAGTACTGTTTTGCGCCAAGTCCGGTCACCACAACGACATGAGCGTTGAATACTTGGTTAGCAAGAATATGAAGTTCTTCATCAGGAGTGTAAATACCTTGAAAATAAATAATTTAAATTTATTAATATAATTAAATTTTAAATTTTATCATTATTAGTTCAAACACTTACATTTACATTCCATTATGAATGTTAGTGTACTCATTTAAGCTAGAGACAAAACTTAGTGAAACAATCATAGAGCCTTCCCTAATAGCGCCTCCACAATTTGATCCATATCTGCATAGTCAGTCCTCTTGTAGACTACCATCTTACTGACATGTTCTCCTTCCATAAATTCCTTAGCATTTTCAAAGTTGATCAATCACAGTTTCCAGATAGATATCTTCTGTTAACACTTAAGCTTCACCATTTGGAGGATTAAAAAATCTTTCTCTAAATTGGATGTGTACAAAACTTGCCCACAAAAAAAAAAAAAAAAAATTGTGTGGAAGCCTCCAAACTTTAATATTCGAATCATTTAGTTCGAAGAAGACTTTGTATATATTTAATTATTTCTGCATTGTTTTTTAGTTATTCTTGTTGAGTTTCTATGAACTTTCAACGTCTTAAAAAAATCCTACTGTTTATTTACACACCTTCAATCAAATAAATAAATTACATTACCAAAATGATTTGTTAGTCATATTTATACATTCATCAGCCGTAATTACAAGTGTGCACCTTTGCTGCGTGAGTAAATCAAGACTAACATTTATTTTCCAAAAGTTCGAGAAATATGAAACATAAACTTTTTTCCTAAGGAAAAAAAAAATAGATATCTCAAAAGGAGGAGAGTCATATAGTATTGATTTGAATTTTGAAGTCATCATCCATATGCAAATAGTTTGTTGTCATTGTGCCTTGGTGGTTATATCATTAAGGTCCCAAATAACTCTCTTTGTTTTAGCTTTTTGGTGGCATTGGGAAATAAGCATATGTAAGAGAAAGGCTTGAGTAAAAGAAGAAGATTTCGATTACATAGGCTCATGGAATAAGAGCAAAGAAGAGAGTGAGTGCCAAATGCCAAACACAAAGGCATTCCTTGTTTCTTCAAAAGAGGTACATATTGGAGAAACAAGAACACTAACAATAAGGGTTTGGGAATGAGTTATGGCAATAAACAAAGATCTCTCCCTATGTAAACAATAACCTTAAATAGGTGAGGAAGAAGAAGAAAAGTAGAAAACAAAAACAATAGAAGATCAATCATATTTTAGTTTTTTGTTTTGGGCTGTGACTAGACAGTGTAGTGTCCTGGAGTCTCAATGTCCAAACCCTTTAGCTTCACTACTGATTCCACATGTCCCTTGAGTGTGTGGAGCTCCCTAAGCCTGTTGACATATAAAAACATTCAATTAGTGATTAGCTCCAATCAAAGAATCAGTAACACTTAAAAGTTGAGAGAGATAAGTTTTATTTTGTTTACCTAGCGATCTCAGCTCTTCTCTTGGCCTGCTCTGCGATCTCAGACAGTTCTCTGTAACCACCTTTCTCCGGGAAAACGTTAACAGCTTCTTTTGGCTGCAAACCATGGAGTGTCCTCTGAGCAAGTGCCCATTGAGCCTCTCTCTCTTCTTTTCCGTAATCTTTCTTCATCGTGAAAGCCGTCTTGTTCTCAAACAAGTTGAGCCACGCCTTCCCACTCAAGATGTATCTAATGGCAAACTTGAAAACGTCTTGTGGGAAGTATGTTATGATACTGTATAGCCAGATCACTCCTGCCCATCCCCATCCGATACCTTTAACCTTTGCAAATTGCCAGTTTGCGTAGACCGCAATCAAAGTAGCAATCTGCATTTGGATACAAAACGAATGAGTTAAACAGAACAATAAAGAGATCCCTTAGAATGTGGAGTTTTGATGGATCTTTACCAGTTGTGCAATGAGGAAAGCAATCATCAGTAACGCCCCAGGACGTTCAACGAATGACCAACTTCTTGATCTTGTGACGAAGATTAGAGCTTGACTAATGATACTAACTTGTAGATACACCGCACCCATTAACTCATGGCTGTTGTCCCTAATAGACCTCACACCAAATGTGTCCTGTAAAACCAAAGTGAAAAGTTTGTTTTAAAACTCTCAAAACATAAGCAAAGAAGACTGATGAAAAGAGTGAATCGACCAGAGAGAGCTCAAGTGTTGTACATACCGAGAAAAAGTCGGTCTTGTGAGCCGCCCAGAAGAAAATGACAGTCATGATGGCTTGGTAGCCTCCAAGAACAACTCCAGTAGCAAAAATTTCTCTAAGTTTCCAGCTGTCAGGTGTTGGAGATGGCTTCACTCTATCCTTTGAGATTGTCATGATGGTACCTAAAGCAAAATCATAAGTTATGTAAGTAAACTGTTACCACAAAAGTAAATGGAGAGTGAGGTTTATGCAAAAGGACAGTCATTGCTCACCATCGTTAAGAATGGCAATGATAAGAACCATGAATGCTGAGAAGTCGAATTCCCAAATCAGAGCAATAAGCATGAAACCAAACACAATACGGATTGTGATTGATACTGCATAAATGGTATAGTTCTTCATCCTCTGGAAGATAGCTCTGCTGGTGAGAACCGCACTGATGATAACGCTGAGTCCAGGCTCGGTGAGAACGATATCAGAAGCACCACGAGCTGCATCAGTAGCATCAGCCACAGCAATACCAATATCAGCTTTCTTCAAAGCAGGAGCGTCATTGACACCATCACCAGTCATTCCAACAATGTGCTTCCTCTCCTGCAACTTCTTGACAATCTCGTATTTGTGCTCTGCAACAACAAAACAAAGAAAAAGCTTAGGATATAACATAACCATCTTTTGGCAATGTACAACAATAAAGAGCGGTGTATGATCTAAAATACTAACCTGGGAAGACTCCGGCAAAACCATCAGCCTTTTCGATCAGCTCCTCAACAGGAATGGATGCAAGATTTGCGTCTTTGTGAGTGCCAAGAAGAGCTGAAGATGGATACATGTTTGTTCCCATTCCAAGTCTACGACCAGTTTCTTTACCAATAGCAAGTTGGTCACCTGGTCACATACATTGTCCAAAGAGAATGTTAGGTGGAAAAATGTTAAGGTGTAGTATAGTTAGCAACGACAAGATCGAAGTGCAAGCATTATTACCAGTAATCATCTTGACATTAACACCAAGATTCAAAGCTCTACGAATGGTTTCAGCACTGTCATGTCTTGGAGGGTCAAAAAGTGGCAACAAGCCAACAAATTCCCAAGGTCCTCCCGGGCTTTCCTTAGTTTTCTCTGGCACCACCTAAGAAAACAAGAACACAAACAAATGAACATTTGGTTCCATGCAGAGAAGAAAAAACAAAAGAAGACAGTATCAATGGCAAACAAGTACCTGGCGAGCAACAGCCAACGACCTAAGACCACGCTCGGCATACTTGTCGATAATAGAGAGAACCTTCTTGCTAAGGTCATTGCTGGCTTTGGCAAGTTCAAGAATCTGTATGAGACAAACAAATTAGTACAAAGAAGGAAAGAACAAAAAAAGCTAACATTTGCTTGTTAAAGTTGAAAAATCATCATCACCTGCTCTGGAGCACCTTTACTAACTCTGTGCCAGTTACCACTTCCGTCAATGTAAGTCAAAGCAGTTCTCTTATCCACAGGGTTAAATGGAAGGAAGTGAACCTCCCTGATTCCAGCTCTAGCCTGCGAAAAAAATCCCAATCAAACATCAGAACTTGTTTCTTGAACACTCATCAAAACCACAAATGCAAAAAAAAAAGAATTATACCTCCTTTGGATCAGCAAGCATCCCAACCATGGCTGCATCAATAGCATCCTGGTTCTCAATTCTAGAAGCCATAGCAGCAAACAAAAGGACTTGATCTTTCTCAACACCTTTGCAGAAAACCTCAACCAAGTTTTTATCCACACTCAGCTTGTTAAGCGTTAGCGTTCCGGTTTTGTCACTGCAGAGAACATCCATCCCCGCCATTTCTTCAATGGCAGTCATACGCTTGGTGATGGCACCTTGCTGAGACAGCCTGTGAGATCCAATAGCCATGGTGACAGACAAGACAGTAGGCATAGCAATGGGGATACCACCGATCAACAGAACCAAGAGATTGTCAATTCCATCTCTGTACTTTCGTCTTTGGATAGGGTACATGACGATGATCTCAATCACCATACCAATGGCAATGGAGCAGATACAGAAGTTTCCAATAGCTGTGAGCACCTTCTGGAAATGTCCAACTTGGTTAGTGCTGTCCACAAGATGAGCAGCTTTGCCAAAGAAGGTGTGAACACCAGTGGCGATAACCACCGCCTCGATCTCTCCTTGTTTGCAGGTTGAGCCAGAGAAGACTTCTTGACCAGGATGCTTAGTCACAGGAAGAGACTCTCCGGTAAGAGCAGATTGGTCAACCTTTAAAGGATCACCTTCAAGAAGACGAGCATCGGCTGGGATGATGTCTCCTAGCTTAATGCTAACAATATCTCCTGGGACAAGAATTGCAGCTTCTTGCTCACTCCATTTCCCATCTCTAAGCACCTGAAAAGAAAACAAAAACCATTAGCTCTCTAGAAGAAGTGTACAACAAGTTACAACTAAACTTCATAGCGTTTTGTATTATCTTTACCTTGGTTTTGGGAGCAAGACCAGCCATGAGAGCAGCAGCGGCGTTACCGGCATTGTTTTCTTCGATGAAACTGATGGTTGAGTTGATAACAAGAAGACAGATAATACCGACGAAATCTTGCCAATCCGGAGGCCTACCATCACCGTTGGCCAAGGCAATAGCCATGATTGCAGCAGCTTCCATGACCCATGAGAGTGGATTCCACATGAACCCCAAAAACTTCAGAAACTTGCTTTCCTGTAAATTGTGCAAAATCAACAGACACTCAGTAACAAGCAAAAAGATTGATTGATCTGAAGAAGCAAGAGATGCAAAATAGTAAAAAAAAAATCAAACCTTTTTCTCTTCGAGCTTGTTGGGGCCAAAGATCTGAATCCTGTCTTCCCCTTCCTGTGTTGTTAATCCTTCCCTCGTACATTTCAGCTGCTGGAACACTTCCTCAATCGGAATTTTTTCCTGAAAACAATCAGAAAAGCAGATTCGATCAGATAACCAAATTTAAGCAGCTCAAAACAGAGGATAGGATCTAAATCTTCAAAAGGTGAAACCTTTTTGTCTAGAAAAACAGAGTATTTGGTAAATCTAATCGGTTACCAGCGGAAACAGAGTTTGGCTGCGAGTTAGCTACCAAAGTTGACTAAGTCGTTGACTAGTTCGGTGACAATGAAGTATTTGGCGGGGAAAAGTTTACGGTGGGAAGGTGGGGACCGCCACCACCGACCACCGAGATAGGGACGTATAACACACGCGCCGGAAAGAAGATTCCTTTACTTGCCGGCGCTAAAATCGAAGGCGTGTTTTTGGAAAAAAGTTGGCATTTTTTATTTAATTTGATTTATTGTTCCAAGAAAATTCACAAAAAAAAGTTACGTCTGCACAAAAGATGTGTTTTTTTTTGTTGTTGTTGTTTGTCGCTAAAAGACTTTGAACGTACCACGGAAAGGTACACAAGAAAGGAAAAAAATCCCAACTTCGTGTTTACTGACAGATTAAATAGCATAATTTTTAAAAAAAAAAATCTACCGGATTATTGTCCTAAAAAAACCGAGTTATAAAATTGTAACAATAGAGAGGTAGAACCAAAAAAAAAAGACAAAAATTTGGACTTTATTAAGACGTAGCCACGTAGGTAGCTCCACCACTAAAAGGGACTCTGTTTCTTATCTGTTTTGTATTGCTATCACATGCTTAGATCTACTTTTTTTTTCTTATGAACAAACTTTACATGTACACCAAACGTTTTCTGGCTTAATAATACCCAGAAATGATACAAAACCAAAATAAATCGATTAAAGAACAAATTTTTGGAAGAAAAATCTGGAAAAAAAAATCACTTTAATTCTTCAGGAAAAAAAAGACAGAATTTTTAATCGAAAATGAGAGTAACCAAACGAAAAAACAGAGTAATCAAACAAGCAAAGCTTCAGTGTGAACAGATCTATTCTCACTCAAGCAAATCATAGAACAGTTTGTGGCTATAATAAACACAGACAGAGAGAGAGAGATCAGAAATGGTGGATAGAGTTTTTACCAGATCAACAGTCTCATTCTTGATATCCTCGAGACTCGACATCTCTCCCTTCCTTCACTGAAAAAAACCCTCCAACGGCGGCGAAGTAGCACTTAAAACGACAGCTTTGTCCGCCGTTTCACTCGATCATACGGATTCAGGTGAGAAAGAGAGAGAGAAGGAGGAGGAAGAAGGATTAGGTGAAGAGAGGCTTCTGTTGCAGAGCCGATACGCCTCCTCCTTTTATACCACTAAAAACGACGAATTTCTCCGCCGTTTAGTTATTGTGGGTCCCAACAAGTAGTCTCCATTTGTTACCCTACGATTTTTTATTTTATTTTGGCTCTTAAGCCTTTGACCGTTGATTATTATTGCCCTTTGATATTGTTCAAAATGCTTTCATTAACCCGAATCAGCCTAATATCTGTGGGTCCAAGTTTCACTCAAATTATGGGAAAACAAATTAATTTTAGAAGATCAAAAATTTCCACCATGAAATTTTTTCCTATTTTTACTTTATTCCATTCGCAGATAGTTAACAATAAAGAGTTGTGCAGGAATTTTGGTTTCTCTTTTGAAATTTTTGTTTGAGATATTGATGTTCATGAGTCACACGATACCGTTTGTAAACTTTGAAAATGGACTCAAAGGAGGAAATTATATTTAAGAGGAAATAAATTTTGGAATATCTTTTTTTAGAATTAACAAATCACAGATTTTTGGTATTTCTTCCCACTAATGAATCCTTATATCAGGAAAGAAATATCTGGTGGAGCTGTACACTGGTTGGATTTTTTATTCAATTGACAAAGCAACAAACTTCTTGCTGCTTAGGCCTTAGCCAATATAATCTCTTCTTAATTGTTTCCTCAGCCACCTATTATGATATGCGTATTTTATTCCATATATTTCATTCTGAAAAATTCAACTGAGATAGATTTTCTTAACAAAAACGTTTTATATGTAGTTTAGGCATGTATGTCTTAAACTGAATTGCCACTGGTCATGCCTAATAAATTACGGGTGGTTACTTTTCTTTCTTAACCACACAAAGACTATATACAGTAATTTGGTCACAGTTCTTATAGATATTCTTCAAACAAAACACTTTAAAACTTCAGGTTTTAAGAGAATGCTTATTTGCAAAACTATACGCCTTGATCAGGTTATAAAAGTAATTTAATTAATTAGGAAGAAACTAGTTAGTTTGATACTAATATCTTACATTTTATCAATTACTAGTATAACATAACAGAACATGCTACTCAATATGTCGGATTCTGCATTGACTTGGAATCAACTTGGATGGGTTTAAGAAATTAATTTATTGAGATTTGTGGTATAGTTTTAATTTTTTTAAAAATATCTGTGTATTTATAGTATTTGTGGCCCTAACGGGCGGTAGTGAAAATTTTGGCCCTTCCAAGGTGCCTCATGGCAAGGTCAGCAATGGGAACGATGTCACATGTTGTGGATAGTATTTATATAAAATAATTGAACAAATACTTATAGTGTTAATTAAATTTGTTCCCTGTGACGATAAACTGAGAAATTGACTTTTGATCGTGATGGGTCCCCCAATAATAGAAGTTCGTCATTTCAAACTCCTTTACGTTTTAACTTCTTCTTTTTTTCCGGGATTCATGTTCTTTAAGAAAAACTTGTCAATTAAAAGTATATATATAGTAGGATAATGTTGTTGGTTCAAGTATATAGGAGGGAGGATAAATATACGCATATAGGCTTAAAAAGTTTTGAATAGCCATATATAATCACTAGACTAGTTCTAAATAATCACGGAGTTTACAGTCGCATAAGTGTATATGACAAATCTCGTTGACGTCTTTAAAGTTTAAATCAATTTCGGAAAAACCCATTTCGTTGACGTCTTTAAAACAAACTTGCAACCATTCATTTTGTTTTCAAAAACTGCCCTTTCATTTATGTTAAAGTCTCCATTTTGACTCGGTATATTCTCCTCTACAATTTGTCTTCGACTATTTACAACCTGCGTTGAAAAATAAAAATACAATTTAGTTTATGTATATGCTAGATGTGCTTGACTTCATTATAGATTAGATGTATCATGTATCTATGTAAATGTATACAATATACTATATGGACCTCTATTATGTAAACAACGTGTTTAGCCGATTATTTGTCTAACTCCAGAACCTCTCTGCATAATCTTTGATTAACCTCACATTAAATCATGGAACTCAGATTCTAGGGTGGTGATAATTCAAAAAAAAAGCCTAATTATTACTGTGAATATTATTGATTCAAATGATGATTAGAAGATAGCGTGGACTATGAGCTTGCAATCACGCTTGTTATTAGATAACTGGGTCTCAAAAACAGTCTTCCAAATTAACATAAACTTTGTATTTTTAATTACTGTAGTTATAAGATTTCACAGCATGTTACTAATCCCACGAATATGCAAGAGATCGAGATTTATTTTATTTAGCCCATTATTGATTCTACAAGTTTATTGGTTAAAATGATCACATCTTTACTACACTTATAGGAATTCTTTTTATTTTTGTCAAAAACATGTATTCTATTTTAATCAGTGACACAACAACAAACTATTCCAAACCAAATGAATTACATGCCTTCATACATCACATAAATTCGTAAAATTTGGGCAATGTCGCTATCATGAAGGTGATGTTAAAACTGTTTTATACTAGTAATATATGCCTCGCGACTCATGATAATAGTCTTCTTCAAAAATGAAAAATATAGCACACAACAGTTGACATTTTTAAAGAGTAATGATCTAACTAGTACGTACGGTCATAAAGAAACAGATATATATCAGTCTCATCATTGACATGTGTGTGCTATAGGCCTGTAGCATACAAAATACCATATCGTAAGCTCCAGTATTTTTTCATCTTTATTTTTGACAAGATGATGTGCATATAGTATTTAGTGAATTCATAAACGGACGATGATCCAATTAGTAGCACGCTGAGTTATGGCAGAAATTTTAAAATCAAATCAGTAGTATTTAATGTAGTCTGACATTCTAATTTCATATGTTAAATTTCAAAGTCATTTAAGAAATTAGTCAGCCCCGAGAAAAAAAAATTATACGCTAATGTTTTGTTTTCTGTTATTGATTTGAAAAATCGATTATCTGTACTTGAACGTTTTTATTACTAATGAAGTAATGATAATGATGTTATTCGTCCTTTATGGCAACTTTTTCAAAATAGTTATCAAATAGTACTCTGTAATCAGTCCAACAAAATCAGATATAACCTGTTTGAGCCAAAAAAAAAAAAAAAAAAAAAAAAATCAGATAATCTGTTTACTTTTTTATTTTCTCAAAAGTAAACACATACAGACGTACCCAGAAAATCTTGCACCATGTACGGCCTCACATGCCGTCCTGCGACTCGAGACAGGCAAAAAGGTTAGTTACTTGTTCCTTTCTTATTTTTAATTTTTATCTTGTTCGTTGTTTTATAATATATCTGCTATGAAAAAGAACGTTAAATTTTCAATAAAGCCAGTCTCTTGGATCAAGAAATTCCAAAACAGTTGAAATTATTTATTTTGATTTTTAAAGTTACATTATTTCTCTGAAACCGCACTGGTCAAGTGACATAAACATTTACTCACAAAGACATTCCTTGAATTCAAAGTCACGAATTAAAATACACTTTCCTTCGCATTTTCGTACTTTTCCATATTAAATTGTAAAATAGTGTTTATATGATATGTTGGAATTAACTAGGGGAAAAAAAGAACTTATGGCATGTTGAACTTGGACCCAGCATATTTAGCCATTACATGCAATAGCGAAGGTAAACAAAGATTTACTAATAGATGTTTGGGAACAGTAGAAACAACTTGCGCTGAGGAGAAGAACAAGTTGTGGTGTGCGACTTGGGGGACTTAACCTAATCTAACGCCACCGTTACCTGTTACGAAGAAGAAGAATCTAATGGGCTTTTAAGGATCTGTCATTTTCGCAAAAGACAGACATTAACTTCCAATCATTCATGGCCACGTGTGTTGTCCACTTACAAAAATTATTGCTACTGCTTTCTCTGTTTCGGATAAACAAACTGTAAATCAACTGAGTCTTGTGATGTGTGACCCAACTTTTTTTTCCCTCTATCTTGTTCCTCGGTCGAAATAAAATCCTTGCTGCAAAAAGAAACAGAAAAATCTACTTAAACTTAAGTACACTCCTAAATCCGTAGTAATGATATGGCAGGAATCTTTATTTTTTGGTTTTTTAACCAAGGAGCAGTACGTAGCATCGAGTCACCGACCATGTTCTGAAATCAAAACCTCCGCAATGATGATTGATGAGGCTTTTGTTTTTCACGAGATAATCAGGTTAAATACTTGGTACCAAAAATAGAAATATTTTGACATTTCTAATTGTTGGAGATAAATGAAATTATGTATGTAGACAAAAAGTTCAGTTGACGTTATGCTGTTTTATGGATTTTGATGGGTTTTTTGGTTACTGTAAATGTAAATAATTTGTGTGTATACGTATGTGTATTATGTATACGTAAGTGTGTGTAAAGGTTGCCCAATGATATATAAACAGAAAAGGCCAAGTTTAGAGAACATGGCTCATTGAGATGATGAAAGACAGAATTGGACAGAAAATCTTAGAAATATATTAACCCTTTTGTCCCATCTTTTCGCTTTGCGAGAAAGACCACAGCATAGGAAATAAATGTATAACCTTAACTTTTTTCTTTATATTTTGTATATAAGCAAATTGTCGTCATATATATACAAGCATGTACATATACCAATACTTTATTTTGATTTTTTTGACTTTTTTCTAATTTTCAAATTGTTGAGTAGGATTCCAGTAACATGATGACATATTCACAACTTATAGATATAAGATACCTTTTCTTTAGTTCATGAACGAAAACTATAAAGAGCACGATGTGTATCATAGTGGCTTGTATAATAGTACCGTTAGCAATGTTTTCTTCTAGACTTAAATTCACATAGTCTAAATTGTTGTCTTGTTGATATAAAAATCTGAAATCTAAATATGTGCAGTACGTAGCATTTTAATAATTAAAGAACGTAGGCCAGTTGATTCCTTTTACAACGCATATATATATATATATATATATATATATATATATATATATAATGGATTAAGATTAAATACACGTCTAAAAAACAAACTCGTGAATCGTGAGAGTCCAAGTTTAACGGCTACAAAAGCGACTGTAAATTCGTAATTCCTTCTACGAAAACTGGTGCATGTATAATTTACGACTGTTCCGATACAATAACTTGAAACGAGTGTGTACGGATAGTAACCGATCAAGTCGGCCACAAAAAAATTAGGTGAAGTAGTAATTTTTCTGTCAAACGATACACGTAATTTTTGTGAAACACGTGATCTACTTATTTATACCTTGAATTTATCGGTCAACGATATGACTTTTCACCATACTTTTACAATTCTAAATACTCAAAATTACAAAACTGCGTGAAAGTAACCCAAATAGTCAACACCCTTCATGCTAGTGGATGGTCAACCAAAGAGACTAGGATGTTGAACTTGCAACTAAATGCGAAGAAAGTAGGAAATTTATAATAATAATTTAGTACAAAATAATGAACGTTCGAAAATAAAAACCCAGTTTTTACATAATCTTTGTTTTGCAAAAATCATCTAAAATGGAACACCTTATAGACAAACCCGAACCAACAAAAACAAAAAGTTTAAACTGGAACAGATTTAATACTAATATCATTTGGAGATTTAATTTGAATCTTATAGAACTATCACAAAAACGGCAAAAAAACGTAGTTACAAAAACCTGATCAGCTACCTAAACCTCTTCGCGATCAGAACATTAGTTGAGCCGAAAGTAACTTTTGTTGTACGAATCGTACTAAGACTCTGAAGGACAATAGTAATAGTTTAATTCCATTAATACTAATATCATTTGGAATTTTAATTTTCCTAGAGAGTTGGTGACATTGGACCACTGTGTCTTTTAGTCAGCCAATCCACACACATAGATTTAATACATTCGGATCCACATATATACGCATAAATACACATATCTATTACAAGTATATACATCCATGTGCATCTTCATTAAATTTTCTCTCTTGTAGAGAGACCAAATTGTGGAAGTAACTTGTGGTGTTGGCTTTTTTTCAAAAAACTTGTGGTGCTGGCTTTCATCATTTGACAATGATTCGTAATGAATATAGTCGCCGTAATTTTATTTATTATAAAAACTAAAAATCATTGGTTGATTAAATTTAAGTAGTAACTAAAACTAATTCGATAGTAGCTCTCAAGTTGCATCATCATCACCGTCACAAGGACATATAACGAGTTTCCTCATGCCGTGTCTCACGCAACAAGTTGCAATTCCTCGTCACACATACTTGAAACAAAACAGTACACTTTTTAACCGATATAAACTAAACTAACGAGTTTCCTCTTGGTACATCATTTGCCTTGGTTAATCCAAAGCTAAAACTCTTATGCGTCTAGAATAAAGCAAAGTCGTTTTGTAGTCTATTATATAAAAATATTCGCATAGATCGTGTTCTCTTGCATTTTTACCGAGGTTAGTAAATTTGGTTATCTTCCTTACAAATTATAGAAACAGCTTGTTTATAGAAATGGCCATATAAATAAGCAAATAATGATTACAAATATACATACAACATACAGAGATGGTCAAGGATAAACTAGGACACATACAGATAATAAGACATATTTTTCATATTTGAAAACGACATCTATTATAAAGAGATTTCACGAAGGAAATTTTCCGAAAGATCGACATGTGTGAACATGTGGCATGTACGGATAAAGAAGTAAATATATTTGGGGCAAAATGAAAAAAGAACATTGAAGGACCTAACATTAATTTATGCATACAGATTTATATCCAGAAGGGCACTAGACACAAAGGGACAACTCTATTTAGAATACAGTTTGGCACTACCACTAGACCTAATTTATTCGTGTTCTTGTAATAATTTAAATACAGCTTTTTCAATTTTAATCATGTTATATTTATTTTTTATTTTAAATGTTAGGTTTTAGTTATTTAATTTTTAGTGATAAGTGTGGTATCATGCATGTGTTTTCTTTTCGAATTTATTAGGTGGCCATGCTTGTGCATCTGCTTGTCTACACCCCACTTTCTCTATTCACATCCGTATTACAAGTTTTTTTTTATTAATAAAAAGGCGCTTTTAGCCTAACAATTTTCTCCTAACTCCTTTTATTTGCATAAAATTTTAATATGGTGAGTTGAAGATGTATTACGATGGTCGATGGAATATGTCTGCAGAATCTTTGATTAATGTATCTATTCATTTTTGTGTTGTTCACGTTGATTAGATTATCTGGTCGTATATTTTAAATTTCTTAGTTTATGATCAAAAATTAAATGTGCTAAAGAGTAAATGACAACAAAAGAAATCTTGAGTTTGTCCGTTGCAATACGTTTATGCATCTTGATATGGTTACCATCCAAATTTATTATCAAATATTGAGATTTACTTTTAGCGGGAGATTTTAGCTTCGCTGTATCAATACTACTAGCTTGCGTGTTCACTCCATTTAAAAAAGAAATTATATACTTTCAGTTCAGCTATTAAGTCGAGAGTGAAAGAGGACTAAAATCAATCATTTAAAAGTGAAATGCGATAGTGCTCTAAAGTATACATAAAGCTTCATAAAAATGAAATTGATCGGCGTAGGATTGGGAGTAGTTGGAAGAATATTAATAAAAGTTATCTTATACAAGATAAAATAAAACTTTGTAGAGATTCTTTGGAACATATATATTGATATAAGAAGTATGCTTATGTAATAAAGCTTAAAGTTAAACCGTACAGTCACGGAAAAAATAATTAGTTTATAATTATAATGTTTAGTGAGATGGATAACACTTCGACTATGAATAAGAATATAATCTTTTTCACTTATAATAAATAAAAGAAATATAACAACTATATCTTTTTCATTTTTGCGTTTGTCTCCGCGAATTTAAAACTAAAAACTGAAAGGTATTATTTTTCCTGCCAACAAATCTCCACCAGTCATACAAATTTTCATAGAGATTTATTGGCACTAAAATTAAGAATAGTGGAATATGGAGGATGCTGAGAAAAATGTTTTTAGGTTGGAATCTTTGATTATAATTAGAACCAGATATGCTCATTTTATGTCCGCTTCCTACTTTTTGCAACCTTTTGTTTAAAAAAAGTTGATGGGTTAAGATTTATTTTCTGCTTTTCAAAAAAAGTATATATATTGAAAATAGACTATGAAATCTGTATTCCAAAAATAGGCCCATAAGATATTATTCTTTGTAAAATAAACCAAGTTAAATTTAGTTTATAACTGAAAAAACTTAGAAATCTATTTGTATGATAAAAATTTAAAATGGTTCATTTTAGAGAATTGCCATTTTCTTTTCCTATTTGTCTTCGTAAAGAGTGGAATGATCCTAACATGCCTTTGTCTACTTTCCCAACATTCAATGGACCAGCTTTCTTCTTCTCTTTTTCTTTCGCCTTCATGTGCCTCATCAAAATATTATATGTGCATTTCTATTCATGGTACAACAAGTTGAAAACTTGGAATCATAAATTCCTTCTGTTTTTATTCCTGTTGATTCGTTACATACGGTATACGTACCAACTTTACAAATTCAGTAAAAAAATTGTCAATTTAGAAACAAGTGACAAAATAAAATCTTAAGAGCATCTCCAACTCAGCCCCATATTTCACTTTATTGTCATTTTGGAGTCAATTTTGCTCCAACCCAATCCCATTTTCAATCTCAAAATGGCAAAATGCCATATTTTTTCCCAAATTGAGGTTGATCCCATTTTCATCTCCATTTTGGAGTTGAAGTTTTTAAATTATATAACAGTCCTTGAAGTTTTAAATTATTTTAGTTTATATATAATTAATTATTTTGATGTTTATTTTTACTCTAAAATACAAATAACACATATTTAATAGGAAATTTAATTATTTAAGGTAATAATAAATTTAAATAGAAAGGAAATTTTGTTTATTAGAAATAACATCAAAAATAAATTTATTAAAACAACTATTATTGATCAAGTTTGTGTTGTTATTTTTAGTCTTGTAATAATGTATTATTAATATTTTCATAATTAATTTAAATAATTATAATAAATTGTGAATTTTTGAAGAAAAAAAATTATGGGGCAATTTGTAATATATAATTAATAAAAAGTTTTGAAGTAAAAAATGAGGCAATACATTGGAGCAAAACCCAACTCCATTTTGAGATTTCTTCATTTTGGAGTTAAATATGAGGCAATACATTGGAGATGCCCTAACATGTAAAACGACATCAATTTTAGGTGTTCAAACTATAGTATGACTCCCGTGCGTACGCACGGGATAAATTTATTTTCAATGTTTGAAACAAACTTTAATAAGAACTGTATTTTCATAGGACTACTTTTTATTATATAAACTTTGAAGTTAGCTATGTGATATTTGTGAATTTAAGAACATATATTATGTCTATCAAAGATTATATTTATGTGTTATAGTTTTATTTTATAAATTAAGCATAAAGTAAGAAAAAAATATGAATATTAAGTTGGATTTTTAAAAGAATTTACATTCATCTAAATCATTAACTTTTTTATGAGTTGAGTACAAATATCACTTGGAAACTTTTCTTTATTTTACTTCTTTATGACTTGTGATCTTTCCGTCTATGAGCAGTTTATGGCTTGTTTTCTTTTGAACAGCAAGTACTTTATATTAAAGAAAACAGAGCATTACACACTTGGAGCAGAGTAGGTGAACTCAAACACGGAGCTCTTAGCAATTGCATCAGCAAACATATTGTCTGATCGAAAAATGAAGGCAAAAAGATAAAGAGTGAAAAGAAGAGGCGAGAGAGAGTTGATATCAAAGAGAAATAAGTAGATTTCCTTGATGATATCTCGTGAACGAACAGCTCGGATCAGACTGGAGATAGAGATTGACGATACCTCTGCCCTTCCTTATCGTGAGAGAGGGCTGCCATGATCGGAGAAAAAACAAAGGGTTCCACATATTTGCGAGAAGTGATAAGGTTGTTACTCTGGTCCGAGAAGTGCCATCACAGATAGATGATTGGTAGCTTCCACGGTTGGCTGACTGTTCCTTCCTTAGAGCAAGGAGCCATTCCCAAGCTGAGGAGATTGCCTTTGTGACTGTGTCAAGTGGTGAAAATCTTGTCTCCAAAAATGCAGTGATTTCGTGTAAGAGGGGTCGTCTCAGTAGTGCTATACGCAGGGCTATACGATATCCAGATTGTGTAGAATAAACTCATGAGCGATTTGGGAGCCACACCAGGTAATCTTTTGCTCCCGTACAAAGGATTTGAGGCGTATAAGCAGGTCTATAAGGTCAAAGATTTTCCAGACTCCTCTACTATAAGGTCTGCAACTTTTAAGCTTCTTAGATCAAGTAATTCATTCAATATCTCCATCTGTATTAAACAACCATACACATGAATGAAAGCAAATCAGTATGTAACAAACAGAAAAAGTGATCAAATGTACTTTCATTTATATTAGTTTGAGAATATATGATCTTTACTACATAAATGTGTGTTAATACCTTTTAAATCTAAATGACATAAATGATAAGCTATACACCAGAGAAGACTAAACCACCAAACTTCTATTAACTACTCTATCGAAATGGTGTGTTGATGCAAGAGCTTCGTTAAACAGAGCATTGATATAGGACACACGAAGAGAGAAAAAGTAAAGCATATATAATGCTATCTCTGTTGACTGTTGTAAAATTAATTGTAGAGTAACATAACGTTTCAACAATCTGATAAATGATGATTAACTAATTGAACTTTTTTTACCTTATATCAAAAGCTGTTCCTGTAACTCTACACGTATGCGTTTGCCTTTGTATCTCAACTCTCTCTTTTTCTTCCATGAAACATCTCTTCTGGTCGGATTCCCAGAAATCCGTATCTCAGATCCAATCTTTCTCGAACCTTCTTAGTCCTGGTTCCGATATATCAATCTGGTGCTCTGGACTGGATGAACCTGTAAGGAGGAGTAACACAGCACCGCTCTCTGGCTTGATACATTTACCCAAACCGAACTCTGCTCTGCTCTGGCCTGATACATTCATATCGACTCCAATTTTAAATGAGGGTTTTGAGATTGAAGAAGAAGGAGTGCAACACTTTCATATTGTGTTTTCGATTTCGATTTAGATTGGAAACTTCTATGCTTTTTGTTATTTGTCGAATTTGAGAGATCGTTGCCGAAGAAGAAGGATCGTGGTGGGTGTGTGGGTGTCTAGGGAAACCGTCGATATTTTTTTTTTATTACCAATATCGCGTTTTCTTTTTTCTTAAAATTTTAATTGTAAATATGCTGATGTGTGTTGATTAAGAGAATGCTTAAATTTTGTTTAACTTGACACATGTCACTCTGCCATTGGGCGAGTGACTTGTGCTTTAGTATACAGAGGATTAAAATTTTTGACTAGCGCTGCATAATAGCCACATTATCTTATTGGGCTATGGGCCCGTAGGGGGAATCCAAACAATTCGAGAAGCACAGCATGAAGAAAAGAGAAGAAGGAGAGAAAATATGGAGAAGATGGTTTGTTTTTGTTTGTGTTTTTGTTGTTGTTTGAAATGTTTCCATGATTCGTTTGTTTTTGTCAAGTGATCTCTGATAATCATTGTGAATATGGTATTTATTTTGTTTCACATTTTTAAAAACAAAATTTGTATGTGGTTATGATACCTTACAGTAAGACAAGGGATATGGGAGCTGGTGGCAAGCTCAAAAAGTCTCGGATGAGCCGGATATTGGCAAAAGAAATTGTAAAACAGAGATTGGCATCGGAGCTGAGAATGACACCAAGGCAGAGATACAAAGCAGAGTTGTTGAGACGTAAGCCCTAATCTCTCTCACTCTCTTCTCATTGGTGCGTGTAAAAGCATTAGCTCCATAAAGGTTACAATTAATATTATTTTACACCATTTTTAGAAGAAAAAAAAAATCACTGTTTTCAATTTTGATATCTCCTGCTTTCAATTTTTTTATTTGAGTGAATTGTTGGGTTATTGTGTGGAAGAGGTCTTCGTGTTGTGACCTATCCACGTAATCAAATTTGGTTTCTTAAGAATTTTGAAATTGTATAATCGTGTTGTGAACTAACCAGTATGGGGGATAAATCATTCAACAAGCCAAAGGTCATATAATTAATTGAATGAGCAAAATTAGACGAATATGGGATTGGTTTTGAAGTATTGTAAAGTTCTTTTTATGTAACTGTAATGAATTTTGATTAAAATGACATTTAAAAAGCTCTTTAAAAACAGCGTGATTTAAAATGACCTAATGCTAATGGTTTTCACTAGCTGCGAGGATTCCTCCTCATTCCCAGGACACTACGTGCTGTGAGCTGGGGGAGCAAATTCAAGGACGCAAAGATCGAGCCTGGCCGCGATGTCTTGGAAGAATGCTGCTTCACCATTGAGGAGTCTCTCGACTCAGTTTACAGAAAACTAAGAAAGCATGATAAGAACATTGAACCGCTTGATATTAAGGTTGTTAGGCGTGGCGCTTTCAACGAGCTTATGAATTTCTTCCTGTCTCGAGGCTCTTCTTTGAGTTTGAGTAAGTTCATATGTTGTCTCTTTTTCCTCTTCCAAGGACATTGTTTCTCAACTTCAATCCGGTGCTTATTAAGGTGAATACGAATTAGGTTCTCCTTTTCCATTGACTACTTCTAACAGAGATTTCTTGGATTGGTTGGCTTTTACTATTCTGTCAGAGGTTGTCCAAATTCAGTTTTGGTGTCGGAAGTCAGGACTCTTAATTTCAACCAAATAGAAATTGCATTGCAAGCAGTCCAAATACATTAGTTTGAACTTACATGTGTGATTTAAAACTAAAAATGTGGTGAAAGGAGCAAAACAACAAAACACAGGCTAAATAAGCTTAAAGCCCTCTAGGGCACACAAATGACTCATAAGACCATCCTATTTCAGAGATTATTCTTAACCAACTCAGGGACGATGTCTTCGTTGGAGCCATGTTCGTCCTCTTCTTCGGGATCTTCAACTTCCAAGCCCCATTCCATCATCGGCTCATCCTCCGAATCAGTCGATCCTTTTGAATCGGAATCAGTCGACGATCCTTGTGAAAATCCGGAGAGCCCCATCTTATAAAAGTCCAGCACAGGAATCGAGATTGAGTTGAGTTCCATTATGGTAGCTTTTTGTTCCTCGGCAACCTCTTTACGTTTGGCTTTGTAATCGGTGAGTTTGCCCTTGATGATCTTATCCAACAGCTCGAGATTGGCATTTATCTTCGCCAAGCTCTCCCGAACCTCCGCAGCATCATCTTTGCCCTTGATATGGGCTTTGACTTGTAGAATAATCCCCTTATACTTGGCAGCAACTTCACACCTGGCCCTTAGGACAGCTTTCTGAATATCCTCACCGCAAGACTTGACCAAGGCTTGGTATTTGGCCTCCGTTTCAGCGAGCTGAGCGGAAGTCTCGCCATTCATCTTTTCCAGACTGACGATCTGCTTGTTGGCTACACCAAGCTTCTCCGACAGGTCTTCATCCTTGAGCTCGGTATGTTCCCAACTGCACGGCTTCTTGACGGGCCTATCGTTCTCATCTTTCATCGCATGGGTTTGCTTATTCCCCGTCATCTTTCTCTTGGCCAAGATTGATCTCAGTTTGTTTTTCTTTATATTTGTGAAAGTACTGATGAGATTGATCTACCCTATACTGTGTCTCTTTATAGGAATAATCTTCCCTTAAAATGGCCAACCAGATAACGACCAGATCAATAAAAAAGTTGACTATGTGATAAATGTTATGAGAAAACTATGACCGTATAAGATTTTCTTTGAATTTGGGTTATGTGCGTGGCAACGCAATTACTGTTTTAGTTGACCTAATTTTTTTGTTTCCCTTTAATTAGGGTGTGGTCTCCCTTTCTCAATATGTAGTGTTGAATACCTAATTTAACTTTGTTTCAGGCAAGTCGAACTTTTCGAAGAAACCATTCGGAAGGGCTCATTTCACCACTGGTTTCGTTTCTGAACCACAAGGTGGTCTGTGTCTGAATCTTATTATTTTGAACGAGAGATTTTGCTACTATCACATGTGGCCAACAATAACATAAAAAAACTCGCACATAATAAAACTGAGTTTCATAAGAACACAAAAATTAGACTTTGTGCTTCTCAAATCATAAAGTTTTTGTGCTCTCCCATCACACTTTCACCACCCATAATTTACACGTTAATATCATTATTTGGGGATATAAAGTAATAACTAACAGATGCAACTGCAACCAAAGTAAAACCACAACTTCAAAACTCCCAAAGAACCACCCCCACACACAAAAAAAACAAATCTCTTTTCACTCGCTCTTGGACCGATATGAGTTGTCGACTACTTATACTAATTTCCGCCGTTGCAGTATTCGCCGTTGTGTCTGGCACGGTGGAGGAGACGGCCCGAGATATTATCGATGCACTAACGCACGCCCCTTTCGAAGAATGGTCGGGGGTCTTCATAGCAACCAACGATCGGATCCGCATAAAGGTTATCCGATCCACTTTCTTCGTCCCAAACTCCTCTGCCAACGGGTACGGTGGAAATGACAGACAAAAGGTGGCTGCGTATCACATTGTCTCTGAGAGGCTTGAGTTTGCGGATCTTCTCTCCAAGGCAAGTCAATCGCGACTACCCACTCTTCTCACCGGCTCCTCCATTCTGGTGACTAACAATTCCGGTTCTGGTTTTACTGTCGACGGCGTTCTCATCACAGAACCCGACATGTTCGTCGACTCCTTCATGGCTATCCACGGCATTGCGGTTCCGCTTGATTTCAAAACTTACGGCAGCGAGCGGCGACTCTAAGCCTTAACCGGAATGGCCACTCTTTACTTTTCTTTCGGGTTTTGGGCTTTCTTGATTTTTCCATAAACCAGTTTGGATCGTCTTGCAATATTCGTGAATTGCGCCATGTAATTTTTTATTACGGTCGAACCATTTTCTTGGCTACAAACGTTGAACTTTTGAAATTACAAGTTTCGTTTCTAATATTTCCTTCCACTACATTTCTGAACCGATGGCTTGAAAACAGGCTTATTTTACGAAACTTCTGTCTAATGAAAATTGTTCAAGTAAAGTAGTAGTAAACTAAGCTCTACGATCACAATTCGTTTAGTTTTTCTGCTTATTTTAAATTCGATTTTTTGTTAGATTTTCTCTTTCCAAATCATGTTCCTTACAAATAAAAATTTCGGAAAGAGCCCTAGACAAGAATCAAACCAAAAAACAATAGACAATAAAAATTGAAAAGAAAACCAATTCTGAAAAAAAAAACAAAAACAAATCTGAAACAGAAAATAATAAGATAATAAAACAAACAAACTAAGGAATTAAAGCATGTCAGCTTCTGAACTAAGGCCATATATAAGATACGTCAAGAGATTTTTACCCTCATCTCGACGACAATAATTACGGCCGAATTTACTGTACTGCACTGGCCACAAGTCACCTACAAGCTTGTTCCGCAAGTCACCGAATGGGTATCCCGTATGATTCTTCCACTTGCCCCAGAGCTCGACATAATCTTGAACTTTATCTTGTATGAATAAACCTCGTTCCATGTAATTATTTCTATGCTTCTCGTCCGCTTCATGTTGCCATCCTCGAATCATCTCTCTGAATATACTGAAATAGTCAATATCCGATGACTGGTCTAAATCGTTTTGATATTTGTTGGAAAACTCACTCGTAAAATCTATTCTTTTTGTTATAATAGTCGGAATATATTTTGCCCTCGAAGATTCAACCAAAAGGAAGATGATGAAGATTTTTATGGCCATAGACATCGTTAGGGAGATCGATTAGGGTTTTTAGGTTCAAGCTTGACGATAGAACAGTTTGTGTTTATATAAAAGAAGCTTCTCCACTTCTTTTTCAATTAGGATTAGGGTTTTACCGTTTGGCTAATTAAGTTCGGCCAACTCATTTTACGTATGTGTATTGGTAATTTATTGAAGGACAAAAAGAAAAACAAATTCGGCCAACAATATTAGCGTAATATAATCCCCGAATAACCAGAGAAATTGAAAAATCTCCAAAATTATGCCAAAGATGAGCAATAGTTGCGTGAATGGTAAAAATTTATCTCGTTAAAAATTAAAATCTAGGATTTTGAGAGGAAAAAGCATCCACCGTGTTATTCATAGTTTATCAGCCACAGTGTGCCACATTAAATGTATGAAAATAATTTTATTATTGTTAATTTTTGGATTATTTCACGTCAACATTCGACCTCCGTGGAGAGACGGTTATGAATGGACAACCAAACAAGAAAGGCACTTCACTCCTACTTACAACCCACTTCTTCATTCGAAACATGCATTCTCTTTTTACTTCTATATCACAAATCTTTCATGTATCATTAAAATACTAACCATTGTTGTATAAAAGGAGTAGCATTCATTTTTCTCAAAACATCCTAAATCATTTCATAGATCTCAGTCCAATTAAAATTCCAACGAGCTTTCTTGTTCTTTTTTTTCTTTCATTTATCTCCCATAACAAACAAAAAAAAACACATTCTATCTTCTCTTGTGCACGTTAGTAGTGTGCAAACTACTTTGATCACAAAGCTTTTTCCCCTCCACTCTTAAAGGGGTAGCGTTTATGGCCGAAGATTCAACAACACACAGTGATGTAATCTGTGAATCATCACCGAAAAACTCGAGTCCAAAGTTTACCTATTCGGTGGAGTGTACACCTACGAAGCACAATATGCAGATGGAAATCAAATTCGAGGCACACTTTCGAAAGAAACCATTACACTACAGACGCTTGACGATGGTTTCAAAGTGGTACACAACGTGTATTTTGGGTGTAACGATCAAGCCGTGGGTGAAAACTATATAGGAACGGGCATATTAGGCCTCGGGGCTGGAAATTACTCCCTCGTAGAGAAACTCGGATCAAAATTCTCGCTATGCTTTGGTCGGATAAAGGATCAAACACCTACTAACAACTTAATACTTGGGGATGGTGCAATGATACAAGGAGAGCCCACCGTAATCAATATCACAGAAGGCCACTATATGGTTCAAGCCGAATTGACCGCGGATGTAACCTTATGTTTGGGGATCAATAAAAATGCTAAACAATCTGATCACGTAATCATTGGGGTTATAGCTGCTATGCAAGGCTATAACTTAGGCTATGACCTAAAAGCAAAAACAGCTTATATTCAAAAACGAAATTGTAATATCTAGGGGATATGTACATATCATTATTCTGGTTATTTTAATAATCATTTAACAAATTTTACAGAAATATGTATGTATTACAAGTTCAGTATAAATATATTTGTCAATACATATGTTCAAATTTCTTAATTACATGATGAAAGAATAAAATTTGGATTGTGTACAACTATGTTTTGATCTTTCAAACTACTTTTACTGGTTGCTTCGGTATTGTTCAGAGTTAGGTTTTTCCGTTTTTGTACATGTGTAAGTTTCTATAAAATGCTACTTTCTCATAAAGAGCATTGCTGATTTGATATGTTTATGGATGCGTCGTTCATTGGACGTTACGAAAGAAAACACTCAATTGTTTTTCTATCTTGTTAATGTTAAAACTTTTTAACTGTAGTAACAAGATGTACAAAAATCTTGGTAGCTCGGGTGGTTAAAACTAGGGTCTTAGTTGTTGAAGGGTCGACTCGTCTAAGTTATTCACCTTTTTGCTGTCTTAATTAATTTTGATGTGCGTTTATTTGTTTAGTTGGCCAATGTTGATTAAGATTCTTTTCCCTTAAATGATTAATCAGAAACAGTTACATGAATGTGACAAGGCTGACACGATTTTTGTTAGATTTTCTCTTTCCAAAACATGTTCCTTCCAATTAAAAATTTCGGAAACAGCCACTCTAGACAAGAATCAAACCAAAAACCATAGACAATAAAAATTGAAAAGAAAACCTATCTAAAGTAAAAAACAAAAACAATTCTGAAATAGAAAACGATAAAATAAAAAGCAAAGTAAGGAACTAAACTACTGTATGTCAGCTTCTGCACTAAGACCATAAATAAGATACGTCAAGAGATTTTTACCCTCATCTTGGCGACAATCATTACTAGACTGCATTGGCCACAAGTCACCTACAAGCTTGTTCCGTAGGTCACGGAATGGGTATTCCGTATGGTTCTTCCACTTGCCCCAGGGCTCAACATAATCTTGAACTTTATCTTGTAGGAATAAACCTCTGTCCATGTAATTGGTATGCTTCTCGTCCGCTTCGTCTTGCCATTCTTGAATCATCTCTCTGAAATAACAGAGATAGTCAATCCTCGACTGGTTTTTGATTTTCGTAGGCAAACTGACTAGAATAATATTTTGCCCTGGAAGAATCAACCAAAAGAAAAAAGATGAAGATTTTTATGGCCATAGACATCGTTAGAGAGATCGATGAAGGTTTTTAGGTTTAGGCCTGATGATAGAAGTTTGTGTTTATATAATAGAAGCTTCTCCACTTCTTTTTCAATTGGGATTAGGGTTTTATCGTTTGGCTAATTAAGTTCGGCCAACTCATTTTACGCCTGTGTATTGCTAATTTATTAAAAGACAAAAGGAAAAATAAATTCGGCCAACAATATTAGCGTAATAATCCCCAAATTCTGACTCCGAGAAACTGAAAAATCTCCAAATTATGCCAAAGCTGAGCAATAGTTGATATGTGCGTGAATGGTATAAATGTATCTCGTTAGAACTTAAAATCTGGGCTAAATGTAAGAATATTATAATTTAGATTTTAGATTATTCACGCTAGCATTCCACATCAACATTCAATCTCCGTGGAGAGACCATTATGAATAGACAACCAGGCAAGAAAGGCACTTCACTCCTACTCACAATCCACTTTTCATTCGAAACATGCTTTCTCTTTTTACCTTTGTATCACTTTCTCCAATATCACAAATCTTTCATGTATCATTAAGATACTACCCATTATTGTATAAAAGGGGTAGCATTCATTTTCTTAAAACACATCCTAAATCATTTCATAGATTTCAGTCCAAATGAAAATACAACGAGCTTTCTTGTTCTCTTTTTTTTTCCCCTCTTTTTGATTAAGGCTAAAGAAAGAAAAACACATCCTATCTTCTCTTGAGCACATTAGTAGTGCTAACTGCTCTTGTCACCCTGTCGTGCATTCAAAGGGGTAACGTTTGTGACCAAAATTTATTTTGGTTCCCTTACTACAAAAGACGAGCCAAAATAGATTTCGGCCATAAATGCTACCCCTTTGAGTGCACGACGGAGTGACAAGAGGGGAGGGAAAAAAACTTTGTAGTCAAAATAGTATGCACTACTAACGTAATCAAAATAGTAGCAACAGAAGGATCACCTTTTTTCTTCTTGTCTTAATTAATCTTGATGTTCGTTTATTTATTTAGTTGGCTAATGTTGTTTAAGATTCTTTTCCTTTTAAATGATTAATCAGAAACAGATGTATGAATGTGACAAGGCTTCCAAGTTCTTGTCTTGGACTTCGCTTTCTTTCTTTTTTTATCTGGAATTATTGTGTCTGCATTATACATGAGAAGTAACTTTCTTAATTTAGTGAAAGGGAGAGAAAAGGTGAAGATCCATATTCATATCTAACATGTAAAGAGGAAAACAAAACAACGAAAACAGAATGTACATAATCACTTCTCTCGAGTGATTTGGTTTGGCAAGACCAGATAACTCTATCTATCAGCTTCAACCTCGTGAAAATTATATGTTTTTGTTACTCTTTTAAAATTGAAAAGCCAAAAAAACAAAACCAAAGACAAAAATAAGTAGAAAAGAAAACAATTCAAGGATTTCAAAGGAAGTTTCAAGGACGCCCCAGGCCATGTATTATGTATATCAAGAGATTTGAGAACATGCATCAGCTTTGCCTGGCCACAACACATGATGCAAAGAGATATTTAGAAATATTCTAATTATATTTATATTATTATTTGGTAATTTTCTATTATTGTTTTAAGGTTTTCTTATATATAGCCGTCTAGGCTTCATATTGTAAGGCAGACATTGATTATTAATAAAAGAGCTTTGGCTTTTGAGAGAAGAGTATTCTCTATCCTTGTTTTCGGTAGATCTAGAGAGATCTCAACGAGTTCAAGAAGCAGGTCCCAAGTGAGGATTATATCAACTCCCTTGGTTGAGCTGGCAGGTCCCGATTGATTCCTTTGAATCATAGGTTGAGCTGTGTTTATCTTAGCTTCCGCTACGTCAACACATCTATCTTGTTCCGCAACTTACCGTATGGGTATGCCCAATGATGCTTATACTTGTCCCTGTGACGAACATAAGCTTGAGCTGTACTTTGCAGGAAAAAAGATCTTGCCAAGTAACGTTGTCGTCGGTAGGAAATTTCTCGTCTGCTTCACGTTGCCATCCTTCAATCATACGTTTGAAAATCCTAGAATATTCAATAGTTGACATATAGTCATCTCGATCATCTTCTTTTTCGTTGGAATCCTGATCTGGAATATGTTTTGCGATTGAAGATTCAACCAGAAAGAAGAGGATAAAGAGTTTTATGGCGAGAGACATCGCGGACAGATCAATTAAGTTTTTTTCTTTCTTTCTTGATATTGTTTGTCTTGGAAATTTGGAATATTGATCGTACGTTTTTTGGTTTTACAGAGGCTAATAAACCTTCTCCAGTACTCCTTCTTCTTTTGGGATTAGGGTTTCTACTTTTCACTTTCTCAAGACGTGTAAGCTTAATAATTAAATTAACCACTAATACGCACATTTTAAAAACATTGGATATAGTTGAAACGATATACACATCCCGAAAAATCTTGAAACCCTGATAGATACTTTTTTATAGAATTTTAGCTTTCATCGACTGGTAACCAAATCATGCATGAAGGGACGGAAAAAAAAAGTCATTTTTATATCTTTTACGTATTTTTGATAACTTCAAAGAAAAACAAAAGAGTTTTGATAACTTCAATTAATTTTACCTTATCATCATTTTCCATTACCGAAATCAAAACACTGTAATTTAACAAAAATAAGTTGGAACTTTGAAGACCAGATCGATTAACTAATCATTTCCATTAACTTTGAAATATTCCAATTAACGGGAAAATACTTTAAAGACCACATTAATTAAGTTGATTTTAGTGAATGGAAATGTTCCAATAATGATAAATAAAGAGTTTTAAATAAAACCGATAAACCCAAACCTCTAATGCCACAACTTCATGCAGAAACCAGACGGAACAACCGCAGACGCACCACCGCCAGTCGCAGAACGCTTGATCGAAACGCGGTCGTCGAAAGTATGAACAAGCTGCTCAGCTAATGCCATGGGATCATCAGTGAACGTATCGATGTAAATCTTCACAACTCTAATCTCTTGCTGCGTCGCTCTTAAGCTGTACCAAGTCAGAAACTTCTGCCTGAAATCTTTCCCAATGTGTCCTGAGCACTCGAGCTGTCTTATGATCTTCACACAATGCTCCAATCCACTCTCTGCTCCTCCGTTCGCCGAGTGATCACCGTTATTACAGTTGTCTTTCACTCCATTTCTTGCTTGACGGTTCTTGGATTGGTCTGACTTGAAGGGAGTAATCAGCAAACTCGCTTCCGAATTGTTCCGGTTACTAACAAGATTCGTCGTCGTAACCGGGACCGGAGCTTCGTAACCGGAACCGTTCTTATCAGTCACAGCTTCTTCCTCCTCATCCAGCAACACAATTTCTTCAACGTTCTTCCCAATCTGTACAATGTCTGACTCGGTTGTCCTCTTTTCCTCGATCAAAGAAGAATCCTTTTTGTCGCTCTGAGATAGATTCTGAGGAACAATGTAACCGTTGTTGGACTCAGCTTCAATGGAAGGAGGAGTAGCAGAAGACAATGTGCTGCAATTCGTGAGAGGGCTTTCACTTCTTTCAACTACGGAAGAGCAATTTGCTCCTTCTTCAGGGCTACGAGTCAAAACATTGATCTCATCGACTCCTAATTCTCTGGTTCCGCTAAAGGACACAACTTTGAAGCAATACTCAGAAGCTGGAGCTAATCCAGAGACAACAAATCTTGTGTTTGGAGTAAACAACGTGCAAGTCGACTTCTCAGGGTAATCTTTCTCAGTGACCTTGCGATGCCAGATACTGTAATGAACGATGTTTGCAGGTGAAGCGACTTCATTAGAGGCGAGAACAACCGTGAGTGAAGTCGCGTTAACATCCTCAAATCTGATCTTGGTTGTTGATACTGTTGTTGCAGTCTCATTGCTCAATCCATAAGAACAATCTAGCAAACAAACATAAACAGAGAATCACCATTATTGATCATACTTTAAAACATTACTCAATCAGTAGTTGAATCATTTGGGTGATAAGAAGCTGACCGTGCTGCAGCTTGGAAGGTGGTGTGGTTTCAAGAGCCTCAAGAGATTCAAGAGCAGAGGAGCAAAGTTTCTGCACATTAGGTCCTGATTGAAGCCTGTTGACGATTCCTCTACCCATTTTCGTAGGGAGACCAGTGAGAGGACCAACATCAGCTTCAAGGCTCTTCACAGCTTCATCCACAGCCTCGCAGAGATTCTGGTAACTCGTCGTCGAGCCTTTTAAAAGTTTCTGGACTAGTAAAAGACGGTAACAGAGCACGTCGACCCTTCTGGTTTCTTTAGCAATCGTCAACTGCTTCTTCCAACACTCAAGCAAACTGTTTGTTTTACCGCAGGAGACGCAGTAGAAACAGCAGCATCTCTCACTTTGCTCGTCTTTAGCAAGACCGGATTTTTCAATCTTGAAAGCACATTCAAGATGACAAGAGAATCCGCAAGAATCACCTTCAAATGGAGGATCTGAGCTACAAGTCAGCCAGAGACTAGGGTCTTTGTTGTCATCATACTTACGACAAACGCAACAAGAACACCTTCTGCAAAACGAGTCTTCCTTTCCCATTATGGCCCTGCAAGCCAAATTCTTGCAGAAGACAGAATTCTCCTCACCTGACCAGTTTCTATTTCCAGGTTAGAATGCACCAAAAAGATGAAACCTTTGAGCCAAAAGTAAGATTTTTAACCTTTAGTGTTCACCGAGTTTGAGCTCCCTGAGGCATTGTTGCTCGTTGGAGTCACATAACGAGAAGGATTATCGACTTTCCTCTGTCTCTTTGTGTTTCTCTGAACAGGCAAACAATCAGAATCTCTCTTCTTCCCTTCATTTTCTCCAGATTTCTTCTCGGCTACGATTTTCAAAAGAGTCTCGATGATCTTGATCTTGGTCAAGCCAGTGTATTTCCTTTCTTTCCCCAGTTCTGCGCATAAGATCTGCAGAATCTCTTGGCGAGTCCATGCCTGCAACACTTCAGAAGCTAGATCCGATTGCTTCGACAGAGAATACACAAGCTGTCTCTTCTCATCAACACTCATTTCACTGAATTTCGTTGAGTCACCTGCAGCTCCTGCAAGAAGAATGAGAAGATTACAATTTAGAATCAAAGTGAAAGCAATGGAGAACACAAAGTCTTAACCAAAAACACACAAATTATCCTTAGAAGCTTGCGTCTGGTCTTACACAAATGATGAAACTTTACGCAAACTTATTTCCCAAAAAGAGAAGTATGATTCCATATTCAACTACTAATCTAATTTGGAATTTTGAAGAGTAACAGTCTCATTCACCTAAAACAGAGAAACTTCAACTACCAACAGAGGAGAACAATGCTGAGGTTAGATCAACCAAAACCGCGACTAGAGAAACATCAAGGAGGCAGAGAGATGCCAAACAACATGACAAAGCATAGCTCATGCTCTTTGGGGACCAAGATCCAAAGCAAAGAAGGATCAGCCATTAACCAAAGCATGATTCTTTTAGGAATTAGAACCCACATTTATCAATCAGTTACAAGAGTGACATCTCATGGAATCTTATTCTATACACAACGAAAAGTCATTTTAGTCTTGAGTCTTCTAACGCACAATTACATTAGAAAAAACAAACAAACTTATCAACCAATGATAGTGGGAAAAATACACAGAATATGAAGTTAGAACCAATCAACCAGAAAAAGTGAAGAGACCCACCATGATCCATGAGAATCACCAATAAGAAACATAAAGAAACTTCCAATGGAAATCGAAAAATCTAGATCAGTAGCAAATTAGTAAAAAGCATACTCTACATACACAACAGTCATAATCAAAGA
Organism: Microthlaspi erraticum; assembly: GCA_902728155.2. Classification (NCBI taxonomy): domain Eukaryota; kingdom Viridiplantae; phylum Streptophyta; class Magnoliopsida; order Brassicales; family Brassicaceae; genus Microthlaspi; species Microthlaspi erraticum. Next base: position 302,627 of record CACVBM020001396.1, on the reverse strand, counting down.
GGAAAACCAAAAAAAGTCTCCAACTTTCGAATAATTGAATAAAATAAACAGAAATATGAACAATCCAAATCAGCATCCAAAGCTTCATCATCACCAGCTAAAAAATACTAAATTATATGTTAAAGAAATTATGAACATTATCATACACGAATTTCGATAAATCTTAAGCAACCAATGAAACCCAGAAACCAAAAGTAAGATTACCATCGAGAGGAGAATCCATGAGTGAAGAACGTTAGAGAGCTAATCAACCCCACATTACCATAAGAACCACACCAGAGAATCTTCAACAACCTGCGATGCGAAGAGAAAAATACAAAAACTAAAAGTTAGAGAGAAAGATAAAAACTTGTGGGTGCCAAGTAAAACAGAGAAAACAATATTGGACAGAGAGAGAGAGAGAGAGAGAAAAAAAAAAGAGATCGAGAGAAAAAAGGAGAAAAGAAAAGACAAGAGAATAAGAAAGAGGCTTACCCAATAAGGGAAGCTATTCGTCGAGCTGAGAAGAGAGAATCGAACGGCTTTTTTCTCTCTCCCTCTTCGGAAAAGCTTCCGGCGAACGGAGATACCGGAGAAGAGAGAGAGAGAGAGAGAGTTGCTGTGAGCGAAGAAGAGAGAGAGAGAAAGAGAGCTTGACGAGAAGAGAGAGAGAGAGAAGATGAGACTATAGATGAGAAGAGGCCTATAGAGATGAGGAGATGCAGTTTTATGGTGGGCCCCAAAAAGGGTAAAAAAAAAAAAAAAAAATCTTTTAATTTTATTTTAACGTTTGTTCACGTTACTTCTGTGATTTTTGTTTGGAGTAGAGTAACGTACTTACTTTAGATTCTTTTTATAATAAAATTTAATGATAAACTTACTATTGCTGGCTGCTTACGGTTGTTCAATCTTTGTTTTCGTTAGGCCTGCGCAAATTATCCGTTATATTTGCTTCGATCCGTTATCCGTTCCGATTCGATCCGAAAAATCCGGATAACCGTAATTTTACAAAGCAAAGCAAATACTAAAAATTAATATCCGTTAAAACCGGAGCAAATCACAAATACTGAAATTTTAAAAGCCGGATATCCGATCCGCTCCGTTATACATATAGATATATCTATATATATAAAATTACATATATAAATTGGATGATTGTTATGTTTATATCTAAATTTTATAAATCTATATTCATTAAATTGATTATTTAAACACTAACAAAATAACTACTAATAGTTTTTTAATTAAAATTATATTTTTGTGTTAAAAATTGATTTTTCTGAAATTTTTTAAATACAAATATTTTTTAAAATATTTACGGAGTGGATAATTCACGGATATTAAACAGAGTTACGGATATCCGGATCAAACGGATCGGAGCGGATAATCCGCGGATATTAAACAAAGTTACGAATATCCGGATTTTCGGATATCCGAAAATTTTCGGATCGGATCGGATCAGAAAATCAAATATCCGGACGGATCGGATCGGATCACGGATACCTGTTTTTTGCCTAGTATTTGCTCCGTGCCCAGGGTTAGTTTTCATGTCACTACCACTTACTCACAAAGAAATAAAAAGGTTTGATAGGTAAATAACTTAAATGTTCAAGAGTTAGATGATGAGTGAAAATGAATAATTTTCATGAGAAACAACAAATTATATCAAAGTTCTGATGAATTCATACATGGAATTTGCTCTCAAATACACATGTACAGCAGGCGCTACCGAGAGTATTCTTACGGGCCAATCATAACCAAATTACATACAAATGCCATGGATATTGTCCCTTGTATAATCCTGTTTCGACTCTTTTTCCTTGTATATAATTGTGCGACTCTACTTTTCTTAATCTTTATATGTAGATAATCATGTTACAAAGTGACACGTGTTATATATACATTGGCAAGTCTCGTCGATTGTACATCATCGCAAACGGGAAGACTTGGTTTTGAAGCCGAGAACGACATGTGCCGAACAATGTAGTACATCGTCAAAAGTTATACTCCTAATAATAAAAAGTAATATCAGAATATCAAGTGTCTTTGTTTATCAGTATCGAAATATATAAACAAAATTATTTGGATTACAAGTGGTCTAGAGAAGGATAAACAGTTTGGATTCTCTTGGGTATATCTATCTTAGTTAGCTTTTGTATTTACAAGAACGCATCGAACTAATGAGAAAGGACTTATCGTAATGCATGTTATATATATACTGATTGACTATACCCGAACTGACATAGTACCTACTACGAGTGTATAATACATTTTTTAAGTATAATACACTACATAAATACACCAAGTTATTAATTTTAGTCATACAATCGTCACATATTTCTTAAAGATTTTTTTAGATAAGTAAAGTATGTGGTTACATTTCCTTCGTATCATTTAATTTGTTGTCGTTGCATCTCCACCTAACCTAGCTAGCTAGCAAGCATCTATGGCATACTAAAAGCTATTAGTACGGATGACATTGATGCATGTTTTCATCGAAAATCTGAGTTTTGATTGTCCAAACAACAGCGCTTAATTTTACATTTAACGAAAAATATAGTACTATTCAGAGATTATTCACTTGAATCTCCTAAAAATCACATGAAATTAAAATTTACATTTAAAATTGTACAAAATTTGAAATGTAACTTACACTTTATTTGAATGGCATTTCTATCTACTTCTAACTTTTTGGTTTGGATGTTATGAAGCTGATTTTTTTTGATAATTAGATCAAATTAAGTATGTTAAATAAGTAGATGGTGTTTGTAAACTAAGTTTAATTACTGTCTAAAGATAACGAAACTTGTGAAAACGAGATAGAGATAAATGTTCATTGATTGGTAAAATGTAACTGTAGTCTGTACACTTGTATAAATTGGAGTATATATCCAAGTAGTAAATTGTATAATTTGGAGTAAATCATCTGAAGTCGTCACAATAAATCTAACCGACTAACAGTAATATAGCAACGTCGTTTAACCCAATAACACCTGATACAAAATCGATTACATTTTTAAATCGGACGACTAAGTAAAAAAAACAAAAAAAAACTTTCCGTTGACTTATTATTTAATCGATCTAACTAAAATTAAAATGCCCAAGATTTTCTAGAACAATCTTCTTCTTTTTTAATGATAATTGTTTATGCTTGCTCTACATTACTGCATAATAAGTTGAAACAACCGTTTTTTTTGCTACTTTCAATCCAAAACATTATGTACTTAATTTAACTCTGACTATAGTTAATTCAACATTTATGAATGCAATGCATCATCTGTATATGTGGTATGAATATCAGAATATTTTATGCCGAAGTCGTGCATGGTACATTGTTACGAGCTGGATATGACAAAGAATCCTATATGCAAGAAATTTGTTAGACTAAATGGTGGAAGAATTAAATACTGTGGATTGGCAAGTGGCAACATACTATAAAAGAAAAACATTAAAAAACGATTTTAGTGTTATCATTTCATGTGGTCCCTAATAAGGGTTTGTTGTTCAGCTGTGAACTGTGATGTCTTTAACCAAAAAACAAAAAAAAAAAAAAAAAAAAAAAAAATCATAAATCATTGCATGGGGTAAGTACGAAAAGATAGATAGAACATATCATTCTCATTTTAATTTCATAATATTTTTATTTTATCTTCAAAAGAATAAAGCATTGAGCGTGAATAGTGTTTATCGGATTAAGGATGTGAGATCAAAAGCGAAAAATGCTAATCTGATCCTGTTTTATACTAAGGTTGGATCACACTTAGTTTTAATATAAGCCTTCCGGTTAAAGCCTTCAAATGATCAACTCTGCCAAAGCCTTTTTGGACTCGTCAAGCATGCCAATTGTTTTTTGTATTTGGCGCTTAGTTGCGGATTAACCATCACTCCTCAGATTCATATACATACATTAACCTTGAATTAGCTTTAAGAAAACCGGCTCAGCCAAACCGAATTAGGCCAAGCTATTGCAATTGCCACAACATTCATACTTGGTACCATATATCTAAAATCTTCTCGAAATGTTTCTGGAAATATGAGGGTAAAATCAATATCTTATATGAGATTCGGACTAGTTTGATCTAACTAATATATATCGATGGAAAAATACATCTAACTACTTCTATCTTCATATATTCAAAAAGGTAGTAATTAGTAAATAACTAAATATATACGTAGTCTAGTGATTAGTTGGTTTATTATATCAGGCTAGTGGTTCCGTCATATCAAAGTCAGGAGGTGTGAAATTGTTTCTAGTGGATATATATGTACACTTGACTCATTATATATATATATATATATATGTTATATATATCATATTCATAGGTTTCATAAGTGGCGTGAGTTTTGGCATAACACACTAAACAGTTTATTTACGTCGGTCGAAACCTGAAAGCGGAAAGTTTGTTGCTTTTTATTTGGTTGTTTGAAGAAGCGCGTATGAAATACTAAAACAGGGTTAGTTGCAACATATTCTTCGTCATAATAATTTAAACTTTATCACAAAAGGGGCTGATACTTGTAATTGGGTACATATATGGTCCATCCGATCAACACAATCATGTCATTTGTAGCACTTTTATGGCAATTTAAAGAAATCGCACCAACCGAAACATGTCATACTAATACTATTAATAATTGATTAAATATATATAACAAAAAAAAGTCAAGAGTTCTATAGCAATCTTGTCGTGAATTCTTAGTCATCTTTAGCTTATTGCTTTTCGACAACAAATCCACTTGTGTTATGACACATACACACAACAAAGTTGCAAAAAAGATGCATGGTCGCAAAGAAGATTCTCTATTTGTGGGAAAAGACTCAAGTCATTCTCTTTTCTGATCCATCTTAGTTATAAATCGGAAGGACAAGTTAAGCTTCATGTCTTACCGATACTAAAGAGTGATTCTACGGGGAGGAGACGAGTAGGTCATATCACCGAACTACATTTGGAAACCAAGTCTTTCAGGGAAACATATCCCGTAATTTTTTTGAACCAATACACGTCCGACAGAAGTTATGCGATCTCATATAAGGCAAAAAAAAACAAAAACAAAATATGTTGAAAACCAGGGAAATGAATTATGAGATCTACAGAAATACTTGTGTTTTTGGTCAGTCACAACTATATTTATTTCTGATTTTGTAAGGCCTTGCTAAAATTGGACACCTACAAAAACTAGGCGTACTTTATTTGGAAAATTATCAGCCCAATGAACTGGCTGTAGCTTCAAAGCCCATTTTCAACTTTTGACTTTAGGTTCAAAAGTTCAAATAATTCAATTAACTGAGTGAGTAAGATAGCCTGCTACAAAATAATTCAATGCATAGAAAAGACGTAAAAGTGCGGAGACAATCATTCTGATCTATCTATTTTTACGTAAATGAGCTTGAATTGGATTTTTCTTTTGCTGTTGCTGGAAGCTTGTAAGGATCACATTCTGGACTGAATATGCTGCTGCCAGATAAAAAGCTCATGTTAGTGTATTATATATGGGCATGGCTTTTCTTATATTTTGTTTACAGAGTCAGATACTGTTTCATTTGTATAGTAACAAGTAACAACTTTAGTTTTTGTTTACTGATGGCTGCTTAGATCAGTCGACATATGCTGATATGCACATGGTTGATATTTGGTGTCAAACCGGGCCAAATCATGAAGAAATATTAGAAGTTTTAGATATATTTCCTTAATTTATTCAAAAAGTTATTGATGTTTCAGACTTTTACTCTAATGTCCAAGTATATATGCATCACGTCAAAGTCTCAAACAAAAATGGTAGGCTCAAGCTCAACACATATAACCCTTAAAATTGTGTGGATGTGTAGAATCTATTAGATTATATTACATAACATTTTCAATTTTTCAGTAAAGGTTTTGTAAAAAGTACTACTTTGGGATACCTTCTTAACAAACTATTTATCAAGAATTACACTCATAAATTTATAATGTCGCCAAGAGCGGGTCATCTTCAATCAATTTTTTTTATTGGACAGCTTCAATCAATTACAAAGTACAAATATTTTGTGTTGATGTTTTTTTTTCCTTGCGCATACACACTTTATTTCTCTGATAAAATAACAAATGAACATATGAAATATTGTCGACCACAAATAGAATAAAAAACATATGAAAATATTATTTTAATGAAGTTTGATGGGAAATAGATGAACAAAGTTGTTAGTGTTTTTGTCCACGTGGAAAATGTTAGATTCATATGATTTACAAATTACAATTCCTATCTACCAATGAAATTTTATTGACATCAATCTCACTACGTTGCCTTTTTATGGCCTCTCTTTCCTTTGCATTTTGGGGCCAGCATAACTCCAAGTCTCCAACTAAGCGTATTAATAAAAACTGAAGATTGTTAACAGTCGTAATACATATTTATTTCTAGTCGACAATAATGGTATCATATTATTTAAAGATTATTATAATGAAGTTCTTTTCCGGAATACAAATTTTAAGAACTGTAGGTGTAATCTGTCTTCACAGTTCACACCTTTAATTTCTTTTGGGAATGTGTTTTCGTAAAGGGAAAATTTGGTTTTAGGCATTTTAAGCATGAGTTTTGGGATGAGACGTTACTACCAAAATCATCTACTCCTATTTGATTTGCCCGACGAGAGGATTACAAACAAAAAAAAACATCGTTAGAAATTAAATATCTTTCATTATTTCACACATGCTGTTGATTTTAGATACATAAAAGATCTAAGAGATTAACAAGGACAGGTAGTAAGTAGTATGGTCATTTTTATAGAAGCTTATAATTTTATTCACAGTTTCATTACGTACTCAAATGAAATATTCATTTATCTTGCTGTATTTCTTCTCTGCGGTGAATCTCTTTGGAGATCTATTAGATCGTTTTGTCATAATCAGTGATCACGATGTTGACATGAATGTCGGTAGTGGTGTTTGCCAATGATAACCAAAGTGAATAATCCGTCGCCAACATCGTTTGGTTATCATGTCCGGTCTAGATAAGGAATTGTTGTTGTTTTTTGGCATAGCAGCTACAATTTCGAAAAACTAACTTGGATTTCACAATAAATTCCTTCGATTATGGAAAGGAAAAAAAAAGCTTCACAGTATCATTTATTAATCTTGTAAATTTTATCATCTCACGGTTTTACAATGATATGTTATAAACTTAAGAAAAAAAAATAGCGGTAGAGCAAATAGTTGGGGTGATCATTGAACAACTTTGACGTGCGAGTGGTTGACCATCCTGCAACATGTCTGTGCTAGGAACCTTCTTACTTAGAACGTTTTAGTTAATATTGTTGCTTTGTCGTTTTTGAGATTATATAGTATTACTCTATAGTATCTATTGCAGTAATATAAAGTGCTTGCTAACAAAATAAAAAGAGTCAAAGGTCTGTCATATTTGACCAACCAGCCGCTTGACCGACTTGAAATTCAATGGGTCGTTCAAAGCCATAATTTGCACAATATACTACCACGGGGCTACATAAATCCCGCCTGAATAATTCATATGGTTATTGTACCGTAATTCACTAATCTTAAATTGATCTTGATTATTCGTCCTCACGAATTCAAACACTCACATTAATTCACGCACACACAAAAAAAAAGAGAGTAGGAATCTAGACATTATGCTATTTCCGTCCTATCAGACAAAAGTCAGTAGTGTTGAACTTAATTCATTTTGACTCTTTTACAATATTAAGCAAGACAACATATGTATAGGTTTTGGACGAAAATTCTACCTTTGTCCCAAGTATATCTCTGAAATGTTTCTGATTAGGTTATTAATTTTTTTTAACGTCACGATCAAGGAACTTGGCTAACTTTTTGCTCCTCCTCTAAAACCGTATACTCAGTAGATTTTCCAGACTATACTTATGCGGTACTGGTATGGATTGCATATCTACTCGTTAGTCGAAGAACCTGCCAAAACCATGTATTATGGGTTTTTATTTATTTTTTGGCGACATCACCATTTTGTTGGCTGAGTTAGCGTAACGTTTGTAGAGAGTATGCTCAAACTTGCTACGTACAAATTTATCGTCTAAACTCTAAAGTAGTATCATCTACTTACACGACATAATTTGTTTAATAGTGTGATTAGTTTTTTACGCAAACACCTTCTATCTATCTTTTTCTTATTCTTTCTCGATTCCCAATTTGATTTGTTTTAAAATGCCTCAAAAAATCTATATCTCTTTTTCTAAGAAATTTAGTTACAAATAATGTATGTATAGCTTTTTGCATTATTTAAATATTACTTTTTCATGGTAATAAAATAACATTTATTTTGTTTTTGACAAAAAAGAATCCAAATATGACTACACTATAAAATTATTCACCCGTTATTTGCCTTAAAATAATAAAAATCATGATAACTATAAGTAGTATCAAGTTAGATAATATCATAATAACAACACTAATCAGTAATCAACCATGGTTAAAATCAAACGCGGTAGGTCGGTTTGACCGGTCTGGTTTGGTGAGCGCTGGTAAATAATTTCACCATCCCCATCACAAAAAGAAATGCATATAACAAAATAAGAATTAATATAAATTAATTATATATACGGCTCTCTTCTTCCTCATTTTAATTTTCTCTCTCATAGGAGTCTCTCTCTCTCACCTACACCACACCTAACCAAACACCTCCGATTCACAGAGAGAGAGATCTTCTTCTTCTTCTTCTTCCCCTCTAGGCACACCAATACGCCATGTCTTCTTCAACCCCCATGAAGGTCTCTCCCTTCGATCTCATGTCGGCCATAATCAAAGGAGAACCGGTGGTTGTCTCCGACCCCGCGAATGCCTCAGCTTACGAGTCGGTCGCCGCCGAATTAAGCTCCATGCTCATCGAGAATCGCCAATTCGCCATGATTGTGTCCACTTCCATAGCTGTTCTCATTGGCTGCATCGTTATGCTTGTCTGGAGGAGATCCGGCTCCGGGAATTCCAAACGCATCGAGCCGCTTAAGCCTTTGGTGATCAAGCCTCGCGAGGAAGACGTTGACGACGGCCGGAAAAAGGTCACCATCTTCTTCGGAACACAAACCGGAACCGCCGAAGGTTTTGCTAAGGTTCGAATTGTTCTTCTGTGATTCAAAATTGAACAAACTGATGAAGACGAAGCTAATTCAATCATTTTTTTTTTTTTTTTTGAAAAATTACAGGCTTTAGGAGAAGAAGCTAAAGCAAGATACGAGAAGACCAGATTCAAAATCGTTGATTTGGTATATACACCATCATCACTTTATAATTAAAAAAAAAATGATGCTTTGTTTTCAACTTTTACAATAAAGTAAAAAACTTATTTCGATCTGATTCCAATTTCTTTACAGGACGATTACGCGGCTGATGATGATGAGTACGAGGAGAAGTTGAAGAAAGAAGATGTGGCTTTCTTCTTCCTAGCCACGTGAGTTTTTAGCTGATATTCTCTTAAACTCAAAATTCTGTTATGTTTGTATTTATTTTTCCTTGTGGCTGATCTGGTTTTGACTATCTAATGTGTAGATACGGAGATGGTGAGCCAACAGACAATGCGGCGAGATTCTACAAATGGTTCTCCGAGGTGAGTTTTTCTTTTTTTTGGGGTTTTGCTTGGCTATTGTAACGTGTGTTTCTCTGTTTTCTTGTTGCTGAAGTTGTGAACATGTGGTTTACAGGGGAATGACAGAGGAGAATGGCTCAATAACTTGAAATACGGAGTGTTTGGATTAGGAAACAGACAATATGAACATTTTAATAAGGTTTTTATAAATTTGAATCTTTCTTTTTTTTTTTAATAGTTTTTCTTCCATCATTTTTTATTCCGGTTTTTCCTTAGCTAATATTCAAATTGTTTTGTAAATCTTTGGTTTCAGGTTGCCATAGTTGTAGATGACATGCTCGTCGAACAAGGTTTGTTTATTTCCTTATTTCATCATTCGTCTTGCGTCACTGCTGTGGTCTTGATGTGTTTTCTAACTTGATGAGTGGTTTGTTTCAGGTGCACAGCGTCTTGTAAAAGTTGGTCTTGGAGATGATGACCAGTGTATTGAAGATGACTTCACCGCATGGTACCTACTTGATCTCTACTTTTCCTCTTCTATCACCTTCTTCTCTTGTACATTGCTGTGAGATCAACTTTGTTTGCTATGCCTTGCAGGCGAGAAGCATTGTGGCCTGAGTTGGATACATTGCTGAGGGAAGAAGGTGATACAGCGGTTACTCCATACACTGCAGCTGTGTTAGAATACAGAGTTTCTATTCACGACTCTGAAGATGCGTTGTATGAGAAAAACATGGCCAACGGGAATGGTCACGTCGCGTTCGATGCTCAACATCCTTACAAGTGTGCAATCAAACAACTTTCTTTTGTTTTTTTTTTTCTTAGACCATTGTGTTATTAGTTTATCTAACCCGAATCTGTTTTGGTGCTTTAAAGGGCAAATGTTGCTGTGAGAAAGGAGCTTCACTCTCCAGAGTCTGACCGTTCTTGCACCCATTTGGAATTTGACATTGCCGGAAGTGGACTGACGTGAGTTTTACTGCTATTTAACAATGTGTACAGAATCAAGAGGAAGTATACTTGAAGAATAACATGAATGTATGTTTTTGTATCAGGTACGAAACTGGAGATCATGTTGGTGTACTTAGTGACAACTTAAATGAAACTGTAGAGGAAGCGCTTAAGTTGCTGGATATTTCACCTGATACTTATTTCTCGCTTCACCCTGATAAAGAAGACGGCACACCAATCAGCACCTCGCTTCCTCCTCCATTCCCACCTTGCAACTTGAGAACAGCGCTTACACGATATGCATGTGTACTGAGCTCTCCTAAGAAGGTTGGTTGGATCATAGTCTGATTTTTTTCATTTGACTGTCAGGCATAGAGATTTGCATTCTAATGTTCTCTTGCTTGTTCTCTTGCAGTCCGCTTTACTTGCTTTGGCTGCTCATGCATCTGATCCAGCTGAAGCAGAGCGGCTACAACACCTTGCGTCACCTGCTGGAAAGGTTTGTGCCTGTAATTTTTGTTGGCTTCTGCTCTTCATTGTCCATTGTGAAATCTTCTCTGACGAGTTTATATGGTAATGCTTTCACCTACAGGATGAATATTCAAAGTGGATAGTAGAGAGTCAAAGAAGTCTACTCGAGGTGATGGCCGAGTTTCCATCAGCCAAGCCGCCACTTGGTGTCTTCTTCGCTGCAGTTGCTCCAAGGTTGCAGCCTAGGTTCTACTCCATATCATCATCTCCCAAGTAAGTATTTCTCACTGTCTTTGTCTTTCGTCTTCAAATTGCTTCCTTGAGACTTATCTGTATTGAAATTTTACCTGTTTACTTGTATAGGATTGCTGAAACAAGAATCCATGTCACATGTGCTCTGGTTCATGAGAAGATGCCAACAGGGAGGATTCATAAGGGAGTGTGTTCGACTTGGATGAAGGTAAACAAAACAAAAAAGCGTAAATCTTGCAAACATGTGAAACTTTAGGATTAAATCTAATGCTTTTTTTTTTGTTTTGCGTTGTGATCACAGAGTGCTGTGCCATATGAGAAGAGTGAAAACTGTTGCTCAGCGCCGATATTTGTACGGCAATCCAACTTCAGGCTTCCTTCAGAACCGAAGGTACCGATCATTATGATTGGTCCAGGGACTGGATTGGCTCCATTCAGAGGTTTCCTTCAGGAAAGACTCGCGGTGTTAGAATCTGGTGTTGAACTTGGACCATCAATTTTGTTCTTCGGATGCAGAAACCGTAGATTGGTAAGTAAAACCATTTCTCTAAACTCAAAACCTATCATCACCGGTTTGTTCAGTTTCTCAAAAATCTTGTCATGTTTTGCAGGATTTCATCTACGAGGAAGAGCTCAAGAAATTTCTCGAGGTTGGTGCACTCTCAGAACTAAGTGTCGCCTTCTCTCGTGAAGGACCAACCAAAGAATATGTACAACACAAGATGATGGACAAGGTATGTCTAATTTTCTCTGCTTCTATGTCACGCTTCACTACATATCTTCTTCTTGTGCTGACATGTTTTCCGCTACTGCAGGCTGCTGATCTCTGGTGCATGATCTCTCAAGGAGCTTATGTATATGTTTGTGGTGACGCCAAAGGCATGGCTAGAGACGTTCACAGATCTCTCCACACAATAGCTCAAGAACAGGTACGTCTGAGAACCCAGGTTTAGACCCAATATCACTGTCCGCATCACAATTGGAGTCTGATGGGTTTACTTATGTCTTGTCTTGTTTTCAGGGATCGATGGATTCGACCAAAGCAGAGGGCTTTGTGAAGAATCTACAAATGAGTGGAAGATATCTCAGAGATGTATGGTAACGAAAATGTTGAAGCCCCCACACACTCACTGTGTACTTTATATTATATGATATACGGCATAGAAATGCCACATCATGAAATGGTCATTAAGTTTGTGATCGCAAGGAAATGGACCTCCGTTTTTTTTTTCCTTTTTAAAATTAGTTCCATTTTTTCAACTCTTGTTATATAGTCCCCCTACTCAAAAGAAATGCATAAGATGTGATGGGGTATCTGTGAAACAATTATGTTATATACAAAGTCTGTACCTTTGGCGGTATGAATATTTATGTAGCAGCAACATTTTGGGACTAATACTATTTCGATGTTTATAAGTTTTTAACTGCTGCAAATTTCTTCAGAACTTTCAGGTTACTTACTAAGCTCAAAATTGCTCAGATAAAAGCAGTTTGAAATCAATTTTCCATATAACACACATGGACATGGTGTACATTTAAACAAATGTGGATGTGGTAAACAACAAACCATAGCGTCTGCCGTCTTGGTATGGCATAACCGGTTATAAATTTTGGACTAGATTCTTTTACGTTTTTTCACAGTTTAAGCTGTTTCTGTTTGGTATTATTACCATTTTATAAACTTGGCCAACAGGTAATATGTCGCGGTGTTTTACTTCTTTGGAGGTGATTATGTGAGTAGAGTCAAATAGTTAATAATGAAGAGAGCATTTTGAGAAACCTTCTCGTTGGTTCGGAAGTGCTTTTTGGTGGTTGAGAATATTACTAAGATATGTTTATTGTAAAAACGAAAAACGAGAGGAATGGACCGAATGGTATGGTGGGTAGGCAGTCACGTAGGTGAGATGGGAGCATATAAGTTTCACGAATTAATAGCACGTGACGTAACTTACATTGATACGTGCGCTATTAAGTTGGTGGAAAGAGAAACTTTCCAACAAGAACAACAACATGTTTCTTTCCACTTTCAACTACTTTCTTAGTTTCTTTTTGTTGTTGTTGTGTGTTTCTCTCCACCTCATAAATTATTTTAGTAAACTAAAATGAAATAAATATGGGATTACGATTGCATAAACGAAAAATATGCCCACCTAATAGTTGGTAAGAATCAATCGTACGCGTTAATTGCTACGGACCATCTTCTTTGTTGATTTTATTCCCCAAAACTAAATGATACTATCTGAATCGTTTAATATTTTGTACCTGATAATTCTTTCACTTCTTTTTCGAAACTTTTAGCTCCGAGGACCTAGTTAAACTGTTATGCATAAACTTTTCTCTTTTTTAGAAATACTTATTTATATCCAATAGAACTTTAAATCTGTAAAGATGCATACATAAGCTGTTTACAAATTGTTACAAGCTAATTATTCATTGTAGTATGGATAGACTGACAAATCTTGTTTTTTGTCAGAATGACAAAAAGTTGCAAGTGGAAGGATGTAGGATGTAAAATAATACATTCTTTTGATGTTTCTTTCTGTTATTAGTCAAGTGTACGATCCATCCAAAATTCATAAATTTTTGGTGTAGTTCTGAGAAAAATATGAACTATCCATCTATTTTCTAAAATGTGTCTTTAGAACGAAAGGAAAAAAACGCTTTATTTATTTACGTGAAAAATTTCTAGGAATAGTATAATTCATTAGTCGTTGACAAAAGGAAAAAAATCAAAAAATATGTATGATGTATTTACTCCATAAAGATGATGTCACATGAATGAGAATCTAGTGGACATGGTAGCTGTTGCATGTGTTGTTGATGTCACATGATTGTATGATTGATTTTCACATGTTTGACAACGTCACGGTGGACAAAATAAATTAAGGGATGTTGACTTGGAATAAATTAAATCTGAACTGTATTCTATTCAACGGACCGTAATTTTGTCTAGTGAAAATAAAACAAACAGTCTAAGGTCAAACTATTACTAATTTTTTTCAAAAAGTCACTAAATTGGAAAAATGAATTTGACTGTATAAGTTGTTTTGTTACTCTCAATGTGGCCCCGTGGCCCAGTCATATTGAGGCCCAATATAGATTTTTCCAGAAAAACGACAAGCAGTTTTTCCAGTGACCAAAAACCGGCAAGAAGTTCGTTTTCTCATAACACTAAACGGCTTGCAACTATTTTAAGGTATCAATATCATCATCAACAAACTCAAAAGATTCAAAGTACAGCAAAAGCTGGAAATCTCACGAGTTGGGTTAAAATGCTCACAGAATACAATAAAGATTCCAACAAAGACTGGCGATTTCTAGTCCTCAGATACAGAGTTTAGTCTTGATCAGCGTCTTCAAGCACTTCATCTTCTGGCACACCTCGGACATACAAAACGTTGTTGCATCTGTGTGAACAAAGTCATTAAATTAAACCAACAGAACAAAAAAAGTTTCAAGGCAATGAAATCCACATAACTAACAGAGATAAATATGATAAATGTGTGTCTAGTAAATGGCTAAAGTCCAGTTCTTAAGTTACATCAACTAATGACACTTCCATGTGAAACATTCTATTGAAATATGAGACGGTAAATGAAGTGGTAAATGAAGTGGTAACTTTGAGAATGCAGTAAGACAATGAGGTTATATTGTATATTACCTGATCAAGATCTCTCCAAGGTTTCCTGTCAATTGGCCATCGATGTATTCCTCAGTGTTTCCCAACTGCAAACAGTAAGGAAATTCTCAATGGCTACAACGAATAACGATCTAAAGTTCCAATGCCAAACTATCATATAACTTTAGCGTTCTCAAAACGAATTGAACATAGAAGCTAAGACTGTACCTGCAAGTTCATGTAGGAGTCAACAGAGGCGAGGAAACCTGTGAAAGTGAAAACATTCAAGGAAGACTATATAAGATACATAAGCTTTTGGTTTATGAAGCTGTATAATATCAAATCATATTGAAAATAGATTAATACCTTTGTATTCCATTCCCCATTTAAGCTTCACAATCACAGTCTTACCGGTCAGATTGTTCAAGAATGGTTTCGGGTTTACTGGTATGGTCTGCAAAGACAAATATTCAAAGAATGGATCATCAAAACCACTCAAAAGAAAAAACTTGAACAACTTGCTCTAGTTATCTAACACAAAAATTCTCAGCAGAGGACACATTGTTCTAATGGAATGATAATTGTTTAGCAATATACACTTAATTTCATCTAAAATACAGTAGAACAGCTCGAAACGTTTCGCAGTGGAGCAATTGCAAAAGCAGGCTTCAATGAAAATTTGAAATCGTTTCAGCAAAACTCAATCTCAACAATTCTGATTCGCAGATACTCCAATTTAGAGAAATCGCAGCTGGAAGAGCTAATAAAACCAAATTTCGCAGATTTTGCAACCCCTAATACTAGTGCTTATCAAGTACAATTCAACGATTGAGCTCAGCAGAGAGAGAGAGAGAGAAGTAAGGAATCGAAGCTCGTAAGATGAAGAGAGAGATCGGAAACTTACAGCCATGAGTTAACGAACGGAAAGACGAATCGATGAATAGGAGGAAACAAATCGCTTCTTCTCTGCTTTGTGCTTCGATCTCGCTTAGGGTTTATGCTCAAGGTTTCCAGATTCGTGAATTCTGCAAAGAGTGTACCTTTATTATAATAGCTCGTGATTTACTTCAATGCTCCAAATGGGCCGTTTTGTTACTCTCAGGCCCACTCACATGAGACGTAACGACAAATCATGTGCCGTACATTGAAACCCAATAAAGATTTTACAAAACAAAACGACAAGCAGTTTTGTCCTAGTTGACCAAAACCGGCAAGAAGTTCGCTTTCTCATAAAAAGAAACGGCTTGCAAACTTAAAAGGTACAGTATCAATATCATCAACAAACTCAAAAGATTCAACAACGACAACAGCAGCAGCAAAAGCTGGAAATCATCTCACAAGTTGGGTTAAAATGCTCTTACAATACAACAAAGATTCAAACACTGGCGATTCCTAAGTCCTATGATACATAGTTTAGTCTTGATCAGCGTCTTCAAGCACCTCATCTTCTGGCACACCTGAAACAAAGTCATTTAATTAAACCAATATATCAAAAATGTTTCAAGCCAATGAATCCACATAACTAGACAGAGATAAAGATGATCGAATGTTTGTCTTTGGTAAATGTCTAAAGTCCAGTTTTTTAAACTCCATCAACTAATGACACTTCCATGTGAAACATGAGACAGCAAATGAAGTGGTAACTTTGAGAAAGCAAGTAAGACAATGAGTTTAGTCTCAGATTGTACCTTACTCGTTGAAGTCACGTCCGTCTCTCTTAACAGCTGCGGCGAGGTCAAATCCTCCTTCTTCGACGAATTTTTTCAACATATTCCTCACCTCTTCGATACAGAGAGAGCCAACCTGTACTTTTCCTTCCTTTCGTATCTTGCACTTGAAGAGAGCGAATCTTCGTAGGTTCTCACCAGCACCGAGCGTGGACTCGTCACAGCTGTCCACACCATCCTCATCAACACCACTCGGCACAACCTCATCACCGTCTTTATCCTCATCAACACCACTCGGCGTGTCCTCATCCTCGTTACCACAGAGGACCACATGGGCAGTGCTCTTCTGTGGAGAAATGTAGACGGAGAGAACACCGTACTTTCCTAGTGTAGTCTCAATCACCTTCTTCATCGCCTCGGTCGTGGTTTCTTCGAAGCCGGTCACTTCGGCGGTGAGAAACCGTTTGAGGTGCCTATGAGTGTAGACAACGGAATGGTTCTTCATGGATGAACCGTTCAAGTACATCATGGCCTGTAAAATGAAAAACAAAAAAAAAAGGAGAATGTTAAAAAAGATTGGTAAAATGCAAAGAACCAAACTCAGTAAAAATGTTGTTTACCTTTCCCATTTGGTCGGGAGATGCCAAAGTGACGTTGCAAATCTTCTTTTGCTCGTTGTGCATATCGATTTCAGTGTCGAATTCGAGTTTTGTGGCTTGGATCCCGTTGTCTGTCAGGAAACCACGGACGTCACTCTCTGTTGTGGTTAGTTCCAAATTAACAAGGAACAAGCGGTCTGAAATGCAAAGAGCTTCAGAGATCTCTCCAACGTCAGCGATTTGGTAGTTCTTGTCCTGCAACAGCATAAACAATAGCACGAATCGTTAACCTTTCACTCAAAAGAAAACAAGTCGAAGAATTTACCTAACAGAGAAGACGACACTTGTTCTCATGGAACGATAACTGTTTTAGCAATATACTCTAAATTGCAACTAATACAATGTTTAAAAGCTCAAAACATTTAGTATGGAAACAATTACAAACAAGGCTTCAATTAAAGTTAAACACTAAACGTTTCAGCTAAAATCACACTTAGCAAACTTGATGCGCAGCAGATACTCCAATAGTTTACAGTTTACTTCTAATTACATAAACAGGGAAGAAAGTGCGGATAAAACCGGAGCTCGATAAAGAAAAGGAAACCAAATTTCGCAGATCTTACGGGCCCTAATACTACTACTGTACTTAACAAGTACAGTTCACATTGAGCTCAGCAGAGAAAGAAATAAGGAATCGAAGCCGACGGAAGATGGAGAGAGAGATCGAAAACTTACAGCCATGGGTTCACGAACGGAAAGAGGAAAGAAATCGCTTCTTCTGTGCTTTCTGCTTCCGAGTTTGGATCTGGCTTCGGGTGTACGGTAAAGGTTTCAAGATTTGTGGTGCTACTACGAGTGTACTACGACGGATTCAGTCTATGTAAAAGGTATGCCTCGTTATAGTTCTCGAAAAAGGCCCACTAGTACACTTCTACGGCCCATTTTTAAATTTATGTGTCCACCCCAAACAACTCGGATGTTTTGGTTGAGAAAGTAATAATTTAGTCATGTTATACGAAAAAACGGTTTTTTCTGTTATTCCAGGAGATATCCGTTTTTTTTTTTATTATGCGACATGGTTTATAATTCTAACTTGACAATCAGAAAACAATAATCAATAAGACAACCACGTTGTCGTTCCTAGATTATCTCAACAATTTACCAACAATGTTATTGTCTTATTGAACTTTATTTTTGAAAGTACTTTACTTTAACCTATCCTGTTTTTGGGATTGGTGTTGAAACTGTTGATTCATTTTGATTGACAATGAATAAAAATAAGAGTCCTTGCATTGACTTTGATCTTTACACTAACACGAAATTTTGTTGGCTTGCCAGAGCCGGCTTTCTCTTTGACATTAGTAGTTTGAATGATTTAGACCAAAAAAGAAGAAGTATTTACATTCCATTAGAATTCTAAGATAATTGTTAATCCAGATTGAAACAATTAAGTTATTAACGTGTATACGGCAAAACAGTTGGGTGAAGCACCCCATCGTATTTTACTTTCTTGATATGGATCCACCATGGCACCATCTAGTTTCAAAAGTATTTACTATTTATTAGGTAAATAAATGAAATATTTTACTCTTCTCCTCTTGCCTTTGATCGAACTCAAGTGGTGGAGCTTTGTCCACAAACCAAATGAGCTACATTATCAGACGAATAAAACATTTTACTATGATAAAAGAAAAACACTTATAGAATTCAGCATGCTGATAAAATAAAGTTATCCACGTCATGAGTTTTATTTGTTTGAACAAAAAAACGAACTTTTAAGTGAACTCCTAAAGGACAAAAAAAAAAAAAAAAAAAAAAAAAAACCTCCTAAAGGACCTAAACGAATCATAATACTTTTTGCGTTTGAAGATAATAGTAACATCGCACCATGTAAAATTGTTATAAAAAAGGAAAACAAATCAAACTTTGTGGTCAAGCAATGTCGATATGAGTAACCTAATTATGACTTATGCCTTGCAGCGTAAGTTGATGTAAGTTGAAAACGAAAGAAAAAAGTGGATTTTGTGGCTCCAATTGCTTTCCTTTAGTTTTTGTTGTCCAACAATTAATTGCCTTTTATTACTCTTCCACTTCTTCAATCCCTCCAACTTTTTTCTTTTTCTTTTTAAATCCAAAACTAGCTTTTGAAAAATTGAAAACATGAGGAAATAGTATTTTGGTTATTGAATTTATATGAGATAAAATCTAAACTAGTTTCGGAATCTATTAAACGTATGTATATTTTTGTTGAACCCAATTGGCTTATTGCATTTTCAGATTTAGGAGAAATGGTAAACAAACTACGTTTTGAGTTGCGGTTATTTACAAGTGAACTAGGACAATAAAAAAAACAATTTCAACGATTGGTTCTCTCGTTCAGTTCCGGTACAAGCAAGACTTTGGTCTTCTTCGGTTTTTGGAAAAATAGCTAAAGAATCTTCAACTTTGAAAAGCTAAACAAACTAATTTATTGGACATTAGAAAGAAAACAAAATTTGGTCGAGATTGCGTATTATAATCTGTAAACAAATTAGAGATTGCATGTTAGTGCGGAATAGAAAGAATAAATGTTTGGAGTTATTTCGTACTCAATGTTTTAAAAAAAAATTATTCATTACTCACAATAATTAAAGTGAATATGCGCTCGGCATATAAATACACATACATACAATGTCTTCCGGAAGCTGATTTTTAGTGTGTGTGAGTACAGAATAGGATGCTTTGGATCAATGATGATGTTGGTAACTTCCAATTCATTTTAGAGTGGGACTAGTCATATAAATTCAAACAGTTAGAACAGTAGTTGTAAAGTTTATTTGATATAGGTAACAGAAACAAGTTTATTTGGCACGAAGTTGTAATGGCATGGTTGGTCAATAAACTACAAAGGTTTGTGTACAATCAAATAGATATCTGAAATTTGACAAGTATGAAAACTTGGCCAAGAAATTTGGGGAGTCAAAATTCTACAAATATATGAATAGAAAAACACATAAAGAATTCTAACCCGTAATTTAAATTAGTTTCCGTATCCACTTAAAAGTTCTACTGTAAAAACTAAAAATAGTTGACCTATCTAGGAGGAGGCCATGTATATAAATATGTGGTGACAAAAACTTTAATACTTTCAGCATCTTCATTCTATCTCTCTCTTCGTCCCCAAGATAAAATGGAAAATTCACAAAACACCAATCTTCAAACTCCTAAACCCACAAAGCTATTCCATCATCACCTAGAAGAAGAAAATGAAGAAGAAGAAGAAGCACTCTCTCTCCGAGATCTTCCTCTCAACGCCGAGAAACCCAATTTCACCGCCACCACAAGCACCACCGACGACCATTGTCAACCGGATCTTTTTGAGTTTCTCACCTCAACCTCCTACGACGTTTCTCCGGCAGAAAACATAATCTTCTGCGGAAAAATAATCCCTTTAAACTACCAAAATGCTCTCTTTTCGCCTCCCGAACACATTAGTCCCACGATTCGCGCAAGATCCGAGTCTTTATCCGCTTTACAAGGCAATAAACTTAACCGTCCCGTTTCACGTGACAATGCCGGACCCATGAGGACAAGCCGTTCTTTAGATTATCGCAAGCTCACACGTGGTCCAACCAGTCCAACCACCGTGCATTCTCCATCGGGAAATGTTTCTCCGGCCAAAAGCACGGTGAAGCCTGAAATGGCGACGTCTGGAAGTGGCAAAAGTGTTAGACCGAGATGGTACGTGATCATGTTTGGAATGGTCAAGTTTCCGCCGGCGATCGAGCTAAAGGATATAAAGAGCCGTCAGATTCGTCGGAATGTTCCACCGGTTATGTTTCCGTCTCCTGCTAACCGGATGTCTCGTAGATCTCGATCCCCGTCACCGTCTCCTTCTTGGAGGTTGCTCAACGCTTTAAGTTGCAAGGAACCTACAAGCGTAGCTGCCACGGCACCATTTTGGGTGCCCCATGCGTAATCTACTATATTACCCCTATATTTACTTACTTTGCCTGTTGTTTGAGAAGGACAAGATCGTCATTTTAGTATAAGAATAAGAATAGAGAGAAATGTCGATGTTGTATTTTTTTTTTTTCAAAGAACGTTCCCTCGATATTGTAATATTTGGTGAAACAATATCGATAATAGTTTGGAGTTTGGACATGACATATGGCCTTGATTGGCAAAGTATTTAGAAGAGCTAGTATATAATTATCTTTTTTATTTTGGTATTTCAGCTCATCTGTTTGAACATTTCAAAATATAAGTTTAGATAATAATCGTTTATTATTATTTTTATATTTTCTGTTGGTAATTTAATTTGGTAGGTGGTGGGAGGAATGAATGATGATCAGAAGTGGCACGAGAAGGACATGAACCAAATTTATTACCTTACTTTCCCTTCTGGGACAAGTCGATTTTTGTGATTTCGACAGGAAATTATGTCTTTTTTTAGCATTTATTTGTGCTTCAAAATCCATGGTTGATAAATGGTATGATGAATTGATCATACACATTCCATCTTAGAGACCGTGACATTCAACCTTTCCTTTTGTCCGGAGATTTCTAGAACTAAATATTTTTTACAA
Source organism: Microthlaspi erraticum (assembly GCA_902728155.2). Lineage (NCBI taxonomy): Eukaryota > Viridiplantae > Streptophyta > Magnoliopsida > Brassicales > Brassicaceae > Microthlaspi > Microthlaspi erraticum. Next base: position 280,975 of record CACVBM020001396.1, on the reverse strand, counting down.
GACTTTTCTGCTGTTCTTTACATATCAAGTTCACTATACAGTATTCATGTGTCTATAACAACTTCATTATCAAAAAACAAAAAAAATGGAAAAGTGTATTATACCACTTAATATAAATCCATAAACCAAATCATGTATATACACAAGCTCATTTTGAAGTCAGAAATACTTTGAAATGCCTCGTATGAAAAGGTTATATTTCTTTCAATTGAAGTTTTTTTTCATAATCAAAACACAAAGACAAAGGTTTATACAGAGACAGAAACTTCTGGATAAAGAGAAACTCGTTAGGGATTTTGTTTTACAAACACATCTACAAATTGTCAAATTTACAGGTTTACTAAATGTTTCCCTGAGGATATAAAGTGTAGAAAAAAACAGCCTTCACTTCTTTGGCTCTTGACAACAGCTTTCTTTAATCTCTCTTCCTTCTTTGAGGAATGTTGTTGAATCATCAATCATGTAGCATCTAACGAGTGTGCGCATTACACAAGAATCTGTAAGAAACAAAAAAAAAAACCCTGCAAGATCCAATGAGCTACAAAGAAAACTTAGGAATAATAATATACAGTTTCGTAATATAATTTCTTTACCTGTCAATTGATCTCGAGAGTTTCTTGAAACCAAGGTTTAAGTTCACAAGATTAATAAACTCCAAAGAGTACTGCACAAGCAATAAACAAACAATGTTAAAGAAACTTGAGATGGAACAATGGTGTGTGGCACAATAACTCATGGGCACCAAGAGAAGAAGACTCACATAGAAGAAACAAGACTAGTGTTAAGGAAAGAATGAGCTGAATCGGGCGGCTAAATTGAACACGAAACCGCCTTTGATAATATCTTACTCTGTCAAGGACCTGCATCACAACAATGGTAAGCAACTAAAGACCTACAAATCCAATCTCACCATCGCGTAGAGAATGGTTTTAAACACTTACCTGATTATAATCACCACGACATCTCTGCAACCAAAATATTGGTTTAGATCCTTTCTCTTTAGGCGTTGCTTCGACCTGTGACACAAACTTCTCCCTCTCTTCTTCATCTTTGGAATCAACAGGAACATTGATCCTCAACGCACTGACATTAGGCACATTCGGCGAGCTCCATGTTCTTCTTGCACCGCCTTTCTTATCAGCCTGCAAGCGGATTATCCCATCAGCGCTTTCAGGGCTTCCTCTCTCTTCTTCAATGTCTATCACAACACACTCTCTTCTGCTGTTGTTCATCATCATCACAGAGCTTGTTGAGGAGTCTCTCTCACTGCTGAAACTCTCAGAGGTTTGATGAGAAGATCCGGAGAGAAACATGGCTAGGTCGTCACGCTCCTCTTTGTTGAGATCAACCCAACGCAGAGGTTGCTGCTTCCCGTTCTCGCTTAACGCCTCTTGCAGAGAAGACTGCACTCGGTAGATCTGGTTCTCGATAGCCGTCAGAAACTGTTTATGCCTGCTTAACGTAGTGTCGTCTCGGCATTGTCTATGGCTCAACCTCACTGCCCTCTCAAACTCCTCCAGCTGATTCAAATTCACAACAATATACACACAAAAAGTCACTAACTTGTGGAGCCAAGGAATGATCAAAAGGAATAACCTTTTTTTGTGTTCTTGTACCTGCCATTTAGCTGTGCTCAGAGCTGCTTGAAGCTCTTTGCAGAGCTCGTCTGATTCTACAGAGACTCGACCTTCTCTCTTCTCTTTAATCCACAATCTGTATGCAGATTCCATTCTGGATATACAACGAAAGAGCAAAACTTTATCAGAAACAAAACAAAAAAAATGAAAACTTTGAGAATCTAAATTCCTTCATTTATTGCCTAGAAACCTGAAATGAATCAAATACACATAAGTGATAAGTCCTCACTTAGATCATGCTAGAATCAACCAATCTCAAAAACCCTATTTCTCAATCGAATTCGGATTTTCAATCAATATCACAAAGCTAGCTCAAAACCCATACACAATTGATTAACGAATCAAACAGAAGAGAGAGAATCGAAACATTACATATCGGCAGATTCTTGAACCTCTTCGGCTGCGGAGAAAAAAACATCCTTTTGCCATAGATCAAAGCTGTTAGCTACCATCATCTTCTTCACCACAACAAAAAAACCTTCGATTACGATTCAGCACGAGGGACTCTGAGCAAGGGAATCGAACAAAATCCACCCGGGATTTTTAGTCGGATAGATTCTGCTCCGGTCTCTTCTCTGCTCTTCTTCCTTTTTCTTCCGCAGGAAAGAAGGAATTTTTCTTTTCCTTCTCAGCTTTCCGTTTTGGTTTTTAATTTGTTTTGATCTTTTTCGCTTCTTCACTTCCAATTAATTAAAACGTTAATGGAAGTTTAATAAAGAGGTCTTAGCACTAATTGACCATGCTTCTGGTTTTTCATTGGAAGAAAACGTATGTTAATATGGTACTTGCCGTAGTGGATTATTGCTTAAGAAAAACATCAGGAATGTCCCTGGTGTTGGGCCCACCCATTTGCCGCAACATCGACATTGTTCGCCAACTCGATATGTACAATTTTGAATTTAATTTTATGTACAAGAGTCAAATGGTTGTGAGATTTCACGAATTAATTACTCATTAATGGTGATTTCATTTGGTTTAAAATATTGGTGAACAGGAGACATTAGGACGGCATGTGTAACGCATGAGATTAGCAAGTTTTCAACTAATTAATTTAGTTGACATTAATATATCCAGTAAGCAGTTGAATGAATCACTGTTCTCCTGTGATACGAATTGGAGTCTTAATAACACCATCTCCATTAACTAAAACCTTCATGTCGGTGGTTTTCAGTCTCTATCACCAGCCCCGACTATATTGACCAAATTCATTATGGCATTAACCGGTGGTTCATTATGGCAGCTGAGATTCTCAAATTCCATTCTGATTATATTGGACCCGATTTTGCGTTTATGGTTTGTTCTTCCATTTTCTGGTTTAAGATTATACGTGTCTATGTAGTTTATAGAGAGTTTTGTACTTTTGTGTCCTTGTTTAAATTTTGATATGAATGACTTATTCGTCGATTGTTTGTTTTCTTTTTGTTATTCCTCAAGTTGGATTCACTGTTTTACTAGTTCAAACTTACCCTTAATGGCTCAATGGTAACATATATCTATATCATTTTTCCCCATTCCTTTCTGATTACAGTCAAATACTAGTTGTTACTCAAGATTATAGTAAAGCAAGTAAAGATTTAACAAGATTGTTTATCAAGTATGTCCCTACTTTTTTGTGGACTATCATTGTTTTTGTTTTGTCTTAATGCGAAAGCTATTTTTGCCTATTTGCTAGCTACATAGTTCCGTAACATACAAGGATGAGACTATTGTCAACAAGGAGATGACTCCATATGCCAATGGAATAATGGGTAACGCACTTGCCCATCATACACATCTGCATTGTATCAGTAAAAACATCTTGTTTAGTAGTTTTGAAATATATCAACTCGATAGATTTGCTGTAGTATTGCAACACCTACCAAATCATAGTCACTAACAAGAGTTGCAGCTTACAACGCTCGATATCGATCTCTTCCTCCAATAACCAATTTGGTTTCAGCTGCATATAGACCAAACTTATTCGACATGAAAATTTGCAAAGAACTAGTGGTAGACCTTTTGGAGTGTGCCTTTCAACATAAATTATAATACTTTTTGACTAAACAAAACGGATTAAAATCAAACCTTAATTAAATAACACAAGAAACATGATCCTACACTTTCATCTTCTCATTCATTTCTCCTTGTCTTCATCTTCTTTCTTGGAATGATCTTTTTCAAACCCAAAAACCTCTCTGTTTCTATTAGGACTATCCAAAGCTCTCTTCTCTTGTTCTTGTTCCTCCTCTGCTTCTCCTTCCTCTCTCTTCTTCTTACTCTCTCCAACACACTTCCTCCTCTTCACAACTCTCTCCTTCAACACTCCCACAAGCTCCCTCACCGCCTTCCCCGCATCGCTCCTATTCCTAATCAACACCTCACTAACATCCGCCGGCGTGATCTCCGCCTCCTCCACACACCCCTCCATCTCCCTCAAAACGACGCCGTCCATCTCACCTTCCTCCACCCTCAGATAATTCCTCAACAGAATCTTCAACGCCTCAAACCCACAAAACCCCATGTGAACATGCACATCCATCCTCCCACTCCTCAACAGAGCCGAATCCAACTTCTCTACATGATTCGTCGTGAACACAAATATCCTCTCGCTCCCACAACAAGACCAAAGCCCATCAGTAAAATTCAACAAGCCCGAGAGCGTCACCGAGCTACCCGGCGGATCCTCCATCGAACCCGACCCGTTTATCAAATCCGGGTCGTAAAACCCGTTCCTCTTCTTCACCTTCCCTCGATTCGTCAAATTGATCGAACAATCAATGTCCTCGATGACGATCAACGACTTCGAGCTCGTCTTCATCAGCAATTTCCTCAATTCGGAATTGTTCTGAACCTCCGTGAGCTCCAGATCGTAGATATCGTAACCTAGGTGATTCGCCATCGCAGCGATCAAGCTCGATTTCCCGGTTCCGGGAGGTCCGTAGAGCAAATAGCCTCTCTTCCACGCTCTTCCGGTCTTCTGGTAAAACGCTTGACCGTTGGCGAACTCTCTGAGATCCTCCATGATCCGTTTCTTCTTCTCCGGATCCATCGCGAGAGTGTCGAACGTGCTCGGGTGCTTGAATCTCACCGAGTCCCACGGATGGCTCCTCGAATCGAGCGAGACGCCTCTCGAATTCGTGTAGAGGAGTCTCTCCTCGTTCCTCCGGCGGATCTCCTCCGATTTTCCGACGATGTAGTCGAGGTAAGAGTCGAGGACGATTGACTTGTCTCTCTTGTTGATCTGCAGCGTGAAGCCTCGTTTCTCCTCCGGCATTGGTCTCCAGGAGAAGCTCTGGGCTTGGCGCTGGACGACGACGTGTTCCCAGAGGACGGTGACGCCGTTGAAGACGTCGGTGATCCTGTCGTTGTTGGAGAGGCCGAAAGTGACGGAGCTTGAGTTTGGGACACGTGTCAGGCTGAGGCGGGTGTTGTTGCTGCTGCTCGAGACGGCGCCGTTTACGGTGACGGAGGAGCTGAGGTAGAGCTGGACCGCGTTGTAGAGCTCGTTGGTGTTGACGCCGTCGATCTCCGTTATGTCGAAGTAGATGTGGGATGAGAACACGTGGCGGATGCGTGTCAGGAGGTGGATGGCTGCGAGACGGAGCTCCGGCGGGAACACGAGCTGGAGGATTGTTTGGCAAAAGGCTAACATGCCAAGTAGAGAAGCCATTGTTGTCCAATAATCACTCATTTTCATTTCTTTTTTTGCTCTGTTTTTTTTTGGAAATAAGAAAAAAAATATTGGATTTTTATAAAAGCAGAGTAGACAAAAGTTTTGATCTTTAGAGGGAAATTAGAGAAATTGAGAAGTGGGTTTGACTTAATTCTGAAGATGATAGAGTGTGACTTTTTTGAAGTTTTTGTAATCTTGAGATTTGGGAGGGAAAATGTTTGGTTCTTTTGAGAGAGAAGGGAAAGAGAGAGACGTTGGGTGGATTTGTATGAAATTATGAAGGTGACTCATTTCAATTTATAGACGAATGGGAGGAGACATATTACTATTCTTTTTATTTATTAGAAAAAATACTGTTTTGATATTTACGGATATTATTACCCTTTGGCTCTCAATTATTTCACAGGTCCATGGTTTATAGACTTGTGAGTGACCTAAAGGTAATGGTAATGTGACATGTAGATCTCACATCGGATGCTATTCGACTTTGTTTTTTTGTCCAAGGATATGATAAAGTTATACATAATGAAATAAATTCTTAAAAACTTTAGAGCAAAAGGTTGAAACTTGAAAGGTGGAGAATGATAAATAGGGAATATAGAGGACAAGTCCTGGAGTAATGGATAAGTTTTTATTTACTTTACTCTTACACTAGAATGAATCGGACAAACAAGTACAATGAGTGAAAACACCACAAAGGACAAGAAACAGCTAAAAATTCAAAATACTAAAAGAGGGTAAGTTTCTACGAGACAGCCAAGAGCTGATAACTTAGCTGGATTAGTCTAATCTAGTAAAAGAGATTTTGTTTGATTGAGTGGTTCTAGACTTCTAGTGTTCAAAATGGTTCTAAGAAATAGTTTGTCTCTATATATGTGATTTCTCTTGGTAACACACACTAGAGAAACTTAGTTAGTGATCGAGACTGTACTAAAGAACGAGTTATCCACTTTTGTTTTTTTAAGTATTACGCTTGAATTCGTAAAATTAATACAAATACAAATTTAACATAATGTCTCTAGGACTCTAGCTAGTGATGCAAAATTCGGATAATGGTTTAGGTCATCCACGGTTTCTTTGAAGGCAACGGGTTTCCAAGGCGACAAGCCATATATTAAAAGTGAGAGCTCACACCAATATCATAAACAAGAAACTAATCATAATTTTAAGAGTAACACAAAGGATAATAAATAATATGATCATTGAAATGTTGATCCGTCTCCTTTAGAAAACTGGAAAGTAACTAGTAAAAGCAAAGGGGAACATGAGGGTCTAGATTAGGGTTTGTGAGTGCGACTTACAGTTGGGTTTGTGTTGTTTTGTTTGTATTTTGTGATTATATTCTTTAGGACACTCGAATTTACGTGGGACATCATTGTTTGTCTACATTTGCATATCAACATCTATCACCATAATAACTCTCTCAACTTTCCTTCACATCTACATCTAATTCCAACATTAGCAAACCTCATCACAATGCCAAATTAGTTAAATCACCTTTTAAGATAATCAATATATCTGTCGAACTCCGAGATTAATGGCTATAAAGCTTCAATTGTTTAAAAATAACATCTAAAGAAACAATAGATCGATAGATGGTAGTCTCACTAGTCTATAAGACAAATCGAAGTATGATAGTAGCAAATTTGCCAAGCTGAAACATGGTCTTCTAGTTAGTCTCCGTTATACGAAGGCTGAACAAGATTATATGTTGTGAACAGTATTATGAAACAACCAGTCGGTGTTTCATTTGGCCGACATTAAAACAAAGGAAGAAAGAATATTGACTTTTTTCAAATGTTTTAAATAAGGGCAAAGTTGGTGAGATACAAGGAGATGACACATAATGACAATGACAGTAGATTAGGCCCAAGTTACTAGAGTCACTTTTGCAGAGCTGTGTAATCTCCCAACACCAAAACCCTAAATATTTGTCTAATTAAAAAACATTTGAGAAATTTCTTTGAAACATGCGTGTAGTCAAGATAGAGCTAAGCTTAAGTAATGTTGAATTAACTCAGATGTAATGCGTCAAAGACTCAAAAATTCATATCCATGCCATTATGCCAAATAGAATGAAATGAATAATACATTACAGCCTTTACAGGACGTAGTTACACGAGTGACCAAACGTTCATTTTCGCCAATATCAAAACACTTCAAAATGAAAATTTGAAAATTATGTACGAATAGAAAACAATTAGGTATCTAAGAAAAAGAAAGCATTGGTTGATTTTGTGGGGGGGAAATTTTGGACCAAAGATTCAGTACAGAGATCCGTTGGTGATTCTGGTTTTGGAGTTTAGTATCCTCTGGTTCCGAGCTAATCCCAAAAGGGCCAACAATAAATAAACAATATTAATGTCAAAAGTTGTAAGGCTACATTATTATGTTATGTTACAAAAGCCTCTCAAGTACAATTGGCATTTTAAATTATGATTTGTTATGATGGTACCTTCTGAAACTGACTCTCTCTGGCATTTTCTATTTCGTTTTCTTTCAGAAAAAGAAAAAATCATTCACTTCACTATTAAGACCATCAATTCTCTTTTTTTTTTTTTTTTTTCTTAACTCAAAATTGATGAAAACGATCATCTTATCCTTCGGGCGAATACAAGAAAATGTTTCACTATTGCAATTGGTGTGTTTGAGATAATAGTCTCAATTCACCTGGAGAGGTAAACAAATAATAAAAATAGTAAGAAAGAGATGGCGTATAATACAAGCAAACTCTGTCTTCTTACATTATCACTTCGAGAGCCCCACCTCAGCCTCTGCCACACTCGTCCCCCAAAATTAACTTACTCACTACTACCAAACAAAATTTAACAGATTCGAAAGACAAAAACTTAAATATATAATAATTGAGAGTTGTGTAACACAAGCTATATTCTCTCAAGTTCAATGCAACAAAAAAGAAGAAGATTTCATCCGAGAAATTTTAGCAATCACATAACCTGTTTGTTGTTGTTGTTCTCTTTCAACTCTAATGTGGGTTCACCTTAATTTCACGGTCTCAAGAGTATAAACTCTTTAACTTGTAAACACACAAATTCGAATATCTTTAGTGACATTTGAAGTGATCGTCCTTTTGTTAAAGCTTCGATTTTAACAAGAGCTTAATATCGATGTTGTAATGGGTCTCTAGTATTTTCAGTTGTGAGACGAACGTGCGACTAATGATATATTGTATGACCAAATTGAAATCTAAGACATAAAACCAATAATTTCTGATTAGGGTTGAGTTGCATCCTAATTGAAATGATGATTGAGCATATTATTCAAGCAAGTTAGTTGGTAAGTAATCCCTAAAAATGATAAAATATAGCTGGTAAGCTTAAATTAAAGCTATGATCATCAAGTTCTTATATATATAATATGTTCCAAAAACGAACTGAAAATCATAATTCATACGCATAAAGCAAAGACAATATAAAGTAAAGTCGACCAAAGTTTAACAAAAAAGGGTCAAAGAACACATTATACATATGATCTCAATAGAACTCAGATTAGTTCACGGGTGGAGAATTCTCTATCTACTCTGTACCAAACGATTTCGGAACCGAATCAAAGAACCAATCTCTGATTTTCCACTTTCCATTTTCCAGATCGAATTAATCAATGGCAATGATCAAGAAGCCGACAGAGACATACATGAGGAAGACCGGGTAAAGTGCGAGAGCTTTTCTTCTCGGGTTCACGGCGGCGCTCATGAACGGATAAGCGGCCCAAGAGCTCCAGGCAAGAGTCACACACACAACGATCATTTTGAGTATCACATTGTCCTTCAACATGCAGATCACTGCTCCAACGTCCAGTGGGAATAGACAGTAACCCAAAAGGCTTAGGCTTTGGAAAAATATTATATGTCCTCCCTGTAAAAATTTGCATTGTTTCATGACATCAGGAAGTTGTAACGAGAAAGCGAAAAGTATGTGGCGCTTGTACAAATACAATGAATCAAATGTGTGCTTACCAGGAGCAGCACATTTAGTGTGAGGATCACTGCCCCAGCTGCAAGTAGTGCAAATGCCACAGCAAATACTTCGGACTGGAAAATGTACAGAGAAAAATAAATAAGACCAAATGCAGAGAAAAATTCTATATCCAAACAGATATATCAGAATGTAGAGCTTTGGGACTCAGGATGAGAACTCAAGGAAAGGATAATTATAGATGGAAATGAGAACACAAATGTGGCTTATATCCATAAAAACGAGAGCTAATAACATTCACACAATGTCAAAAGCGAGCAGAGACGAAAGAAATTTGTGTCTTTTCAGATATATTATGCATACATCAAGTGCATTCAAGCATTTTACCCTGTTGATTTCACATTTTCTTATACAGTATGTCCATAAATCCTAGTAAAGAAACCATTTTTAAGCAGGAATACATGACGAATCCGTTTTGATCACATAACCTTATGTGAATACATCAGTTCAAGGATCAAATGTCCAATATGGTTAATCGTACATCGGATCCAAGACATAGATGCGAGACAAGATAGGGGAAAGAAATGAAACTTAAGATTACAAGTAAGAAAGCACCATATCTGTTGGTTGTTGAATCGATTCTATGAGTCTAATCAAAATCTAACTACAATGTATCAAAGAAAAGAAATCAACATTAAGAACAACGCCACAAAAAGCACCAGTCTAATGAACTATCAATCCAGCCAAAATGTCATCATTTCTCAATGTATAGGGCACGCTAAAGCTACGATTTTGATTGTTGCATCGATAAAAGCTGAGATCAGAATCTGGGAGCTTACCTTCTTGACAGAAGCAGACCACGAAAGAGTAAGCCCCAAGAACACAATGAAGAAAAACGGTCCCCATAGATCCCAATCCCTAAGAGCCTTCCCAGGATCCTCCCTATACGGATTCGGAAACACCACAAGCTTCAGATTACTCACGATCCGAGACAGATCTCGCTTCACAGTATCCCACACAGGCTCCGTCAATGTGTTTGGCGGAGGTCCGAATCCGCTCCCTCCGATGGTCTTGGGACCTTCCGAGCTGCCGAAATTTCCTGCCGGCGGAAGCGACGGAGGGACTGGGACAGGCATCACCTTCGGAGCTGAGGAGGAAGACGGCGGAATCGGTGGAAGGTTCGATTGGACGAACGGCGATGAAGAAACCGGTATCGAGGGACGGATCGGGCTTGGAGGACGAGCAGGGAGGACGGTTCCGGGACCTGATTGGAAACTGTCGCTCATCATATTCTCAATCTCGTCGATGTCCGACTGAGACGACTGATAAAGCGGGATCGTATCGTTGTGCGACATTCTTCTCCCTTTCGATCCAGACGTTTAGTTTCACCGGAGAACAGTAATCGCAGGATTCGGGTGATGGTTTGTTGATTTTCCCGGGAAACAATTTAGGGCTGAAGCTTTTGAGGATTGTGGTGAAGAAATTTTGATCCAGATCTGACGAAGAAGAAGCGGAGTGGATATTACTAAAAGGACCATAACAAATTAACAAAATTACCAAAAGGCTATCAGTAGATAATAAAATAAACAAACGTGTGACGGAGTGCTCCCGCCTAAACGACACCGCATAGATGTACCGACGTCGTTTCGCTAATTTTTGTGTATTTTTGGTTAAATCCATTGTAAATCTGATTTATATGAAATCAATCAATCATGTGATTAGTTTGATAAATCTGATGAAGTCCTAGTTCGAAATGATTTTCATCGAATGTATATTTTTGATAAACTCTAGTAAACAAAATTTGATACAATCTGTCATTTTCAATAATTGCTTTAAAATAAGAGGCATTTAACACGTTTCTCTTACTTCATAGGATGTAAATTACACTATCCTTTATCATCTGAAAGAAAATAAGTAAAAGAACTATCATTTTCAATAAACATATTTTTTTCTTTACAAACAAACAGAGACATCTCTTTTACATATATCTTTAGAGTATAGACACACCTTTTTGCTTTAAGATATACAATCGAAACAATCAAACCAAGAAAAACAGAGCATTCACAATTTCACATAGAAGAAAGAAAGAAAAATTAACAGAGGAAGATAGATAAATAGAATTATAATGAAACTTTCTATGAGCTTGCTGCGCATTCCCGAGGGATTCCCTGAGGAAACCTTTTACTGTCGGTACAGTAATTGTAAATCATGTAATTCTTCTGAACCCATCTGAGTCTAGCTTGGCTCGTCAAATCCATCTCTTGAGTGTACCAATTCGAGGTTGGTTTCGAGCTACAAGACGACCTTCCGTTGGCATTAACACACGCGTCGATCTTAATGTTCCTGTAAGAAGCCATGAATGGAGCTTTGGACCAATCCGTCTTAACCAGACCGCCTCTTGTTGCCCAATCGTCTGCGTTCCATAAGCTCGCGTACATCCTCATCGGCTTGCTCTTTGGGAACAAAACACCGATCGACTCTGAGTTCTTAAACTCTCTAATCGGTGTATCATCGACGGTGAATCTGAGAGGAGAAAAAAAAAACGAACATATTAGAGATGAGGAAATAGATAAACCCTAATTAGGGCTTTTAATATGGTTTACGTGTGAAGCAAGAAAAGTTTAGGTTTATGACTTTACATGATTCTTTGAGGGTTCCAGAGGATTGAGTAAGTGTGGAAATTTGCGGATGGGTCGAACCAGAGTTTGAATTGTTGCTCTTTGTCACCTTTGCCTTGAGTGTAAACATTGGTGTGTAAAGTATAAGGATCTCCAGTCATGTTACCCAAGAACTCAAAATCAATCTCATCCCAAGTCGATCCTGGCGATTTTAGCTGAAAGTTATATGAAAACACAAAATCAATACAAATTCCTTTATAAAAAAAAATACAATCGAAAACACAACAATAGTAATAACAACTTACATAAAACGTTGTGACAGTGCCAGCTGAGTTACCAGGGACGAGTTTGATCTGCATATCGATCTTTCCGAACAAATACTCTGTTTTGGATTGAAAACCAGAACCAGAGGACTTGTCTAAGGAGAGAGTAAGAAGCTGTCCGTTGTTGAGTATCTTCCCACGGCCATTTCCCCAAGCTACGTCGACGTCTTGGTTGAAGTCAGCGGCGGAAAATGTAAACCCCGCCGCGAGAAGAGCCGTGAAGAGGAATATTTTGAAAGGAGACATTGCTGTGTGTGTCCGTGTGGGTGTGCGTACGTGTGGGTGTGTGTTTTGGGGGTTTGGTGAGGAATGTGAGGAAGAGAGAAGAAGAAAGAGAGATATATATAGTGGGAGCCTGGGAGGAAGAGAATGAGGAAGTAAGCGTTAAATTAAATTAAAAGAGAAGAGAGAGTGGGTGAACAAAAGGAGGCTAATATCAAGACATTGCATGCATGATGTATTACAGCTGGACTCTCGAGTATCTCCATCATTTGGTAAACACATTATGTTACCATCCCTAATTAAAAAACGTTATGTATAACCCTATGTATGTAATTCATTTGTGGAGGAATTCCTTAATTTCTTAAATTTACAGTCGACGTAAACCAAAGAGATTTGACCAATGTCTAAAATTATATAGCATGTTTGAGTCTTTGAGAATACCACAAAAAATAACCTTTTTAGTGATAATTTCTTCATAGATTTTTGTGTGCTATCAAGAAATTTAAATAATCCGTTTGCTCTATAATTGGATGCATGCTTTTGTATAATTTATGTACTAACACGGATTCCAATTAGTTTCAAATGTGATCGTACATCTTAAATTACTACGTAGATGCCTATAGGTAGAGGGAGGAGAGAACCAAACAAAATAAGAGGTTTACAGGGATATTACGTGTGGAATCGCTCGACTTCAAATTCTCGAATTTAGTTGAAATTTGGGGAGAATATGTATTTTGAATATCTTCTTTTTTTTTTTTGCTTTGATTTTTGGTTTTATCAGGGTTTGTATGTATCCAATTATTGGGTGGTAACTGGACCATGTTTCTGGAATAAAACAACTTGCTTTGACTCGTGTTGGACTTTTCTATAGACATCTAACATTAAGCTTTTTAATTCGTACATTATATATCTATGATGTGATTTAAACAATATTGTTATTATGTGAATCGAGGATGGAAGCAACGAAGAAAAGTATGAGCTTAGTGTATGGGTTAAAAGATTTGGTTGCGTTAGCAATGGTGCAAGTAGCAGCGTACACACGCTTTCTTTCTCTCTCTCTCTCTCTCTTGTAAATCAAAAGGTCAATTTCTTTTGGTTGGTCACTAATTAATGATGGGAGTCAATAAAGATGTTTCATTGCACACAAAAAGACCTCTAATCAATATGTGCAACTATACCTAAAAGGTCTAGTATTTTTAAAATTTCTATAAAAACACAATTATTGATGTATAGTTCGTGTAAAAAAGGGGGAATTGAACCATTTAGTAAAGCATTATTTTAACGTAAAAATGGAACCTATGAAGACCTACATGTAGATATACTGTTAACCCTCGAAAACTAATATGGTGACAGAATTCATTTTCAATAATCATATTGATAAACGGTATGCATGCACGCACCCGTTAGTAGTATATGGCGACAATAGATTACTGAGTAGTTTTGGTTAAAGTGGTTTTAATTTGTTGATCAAATTCAGAAATGTAATTTGATTGGTATACACATTTGACAAATTATGACAGCTATTAGTCCATAGATCAGCTAGAATTAAATCAGAGGAACCCCAAATAAATGAAATTGATTGTTGTCTATGAGGACAACTACTGTGATATTTATTGGAAATGAATAATAAATATAAGTGGTCCAAACTCAAAGGCTAACTTTTTCAAGATAGCACCAAAGCTATTTCCATTCATTTGTTCATACATAAAGGAACAAGCTACGTTTGTTATTTCCAAATTTTTGCTATTTGTGTCTTCTGTTTTCAAGCTTAAAAGTACTAATAATTGGTCTAATTTTTTCCCAAAAAAATCATATTGAGTTTTCACATCATTGCTGTAAATTATCAACAAATTTTGTTGTTGTTCTATCTATACTCTTGCGTTTGAATAACTAGTTAGATGTAGTTCCAGGAGGCATATTTTAATATGGATTTTTTTTTTTTTTTTCAGGCATGGGGGTAACACAAACCATTAGATTGAATCTCAAACTAATCACATAACAGAGACACCACTTAATTTTCTGCAGTGGAGAGCATGAATCAATTGATGAACTTTAATTTTTGAGACATTTTGGGTGCAAAGAGTATATGTACTTTAATTTTTGAGCAAGTAATAGTATGGAACATAAGATGGGATAGCTACGTAACTAAAGCGATACAATTACTAGAAGTTATATACATATGATATGAATATGATTCATTGGATGAAATTTCTTGACATGGAAATTTTGATTTGGACCGCCTAACCAAACGTCAACTTGGTCCTACTAGCTTTACAGCTGTACTATTAACTTAAATTTTATAAGCGTAATGGCTCATCAACAATTCTTAATCATGGGGCTAATCTCACTATTAATTCATTCAAAACTGTATAATGTATTCATTTTAACGAACCCATATCGAGGACAACTACGTATGGTCTTGTCAATTCGGGCTCAATAAATGTTGCAGGTTGTATTAATCTTCTGAAAAGTTATAGTCTTTATTGAAATTATATGGTTCAAATTTCTGGGTAAGCATATCTTTCGGGCTATTTTTTTTTTTTTTTTTTTTTTTTTGTGTGTGTGTGTGTGTGTGTAGGTATGTTATCTCCAATTGAAAATATTGAAAAAGGCCTAAGTTGTACTATGTAATCAATCGATTTATTCGGAGGATATACAACTTTATCTTTGTTTTGTAATCCAAAAGCAGACTTTTGTGTTACTGGATATGTTCGAGTTTTGAAACAATATGGAAGTCTGCTTTTGGATTATAGACGGTAAACTATAGAAACATATGTTTAAAAAGAGTATGTATGTTTCCAAAATATTGTTGAACGTTATATACACTAGCAATTTGATGTTTCAGAGTTTTACTAATGCCTAGAGTTTTTTAAATCTTCAAATATTGTAACATAATAGGTAAAGTGTCACAGAAGATGAGACTGATGACGATGGATTCGTCAATGCATGCATAAAATAGAGAGGGGTAGTCTCACCACACAGCCACACAATTATTTAGAGCCAAATAAATTATTTATAGACATTTGTTACAGAAGAAATTGTGCCGAACAAAATTACTTGGTATGTTTTCTCCTAAAATAATTGGCTGAATGTCATTTTCACAAACCAGCTGATCTCAATGGATAAGCGTAATTAGTAATCGACATCATTTATTTTGGTTTGTCCTGCATGTCTCCAAGTCCTTTTCATACTTGGTTATGGCCAATGATGTTATTTTAATAATGTTACTATGATAACTTTTTTTGAACTCTAATCCTCGTTAATTAAATAACAATATTGTTGCTATCCTCTTGTTTCGATAAGACTTTCACTGGATAATGGTCAAGAAAATTTCATTCATCCATATATTTTTTTTCTTGCGTATATACTAAAAATCAACTATAGTCTATAGTCCCTTAATAACTACGATACTCGAATGAACAAATCTCACATATCGTCCCTTAATATCTACGATACTTGAATGAACAAATCTCACATAATCTCGTAGCACTAATCATACAAACTATTATAAGACCTGACTCAATCACACTCTATAACATGTATATATTATTATAGTTTACAATTAACCACAAACTCGCAAATACTTTTTCAAAAGTTATAACTTTTTGAAACCAACTTGTTCATATGAACCACTGTCGGCCATTTTATTCATTATTTACTAATTAGTTTTATTTTATTTTGTTCATGGCCAATCCGAGAAGAACCTAACCTAGAAGACTTTCGAAGTAGAGATGAGCGACTTTCAGGTGAATGTATGGATTTACATTACCATGATCAACACTTTTAAACACAATAATAAGGACATCAGCAGCTGAAGCAATTTCAGCGACAACTAAGGATGGGTTGTAATTATTACTAATCTCGTTTTTGGAATCCGAGAATACAAGATTTTTCATTTTTGCTAAATGGTTTTCCACAATATTTCTCTTACTGTGTGGCTTTTTATAAATATGTAATTTTGTAAGCATATTTTTGGTATTCTGAGTATATATTTTTGTTTGGTATGATGGTAGCCAAACTTTATTATTGTGGTTCCTAACACAATGTTGCGTCTTCGCAATTTCTTGTCGTACACGCATCAGCGAAGCTACAGAATTTAGGTGCAAAAAGGTTATCGATTCTACATATTCATTATGAGATGCCTCAAACTCAAACTTCTAAAATCTCATCCTGTATTAACTTCGTACTAATTTCTGTAACCTTAGTCCATAGGCCTATACCATACCAAACTGAAACCTAATAGAATACTTTCAAACAGGAGGAAGAAATAAATGAATTTTCCTAGCTTTGCTCCAAAACACATTTTGCTTTGTTACAGACAACTGAGGAATCCGATCCAGCCACAGATCAGACCTCAATTACTAATTCAATTCAATGGAAACTTCAAAATTCAAAATCTTTGAGGCCCGGTTCTGATCAGCCCATATAGATATTAAGGAAAAAGGGAACCAGCAATTTTTTTTCTTTGTCAAAAAAAAAAAAAAAAAAAGGGAACCAGCAAATTGTACCAGAACATTATACCAGATTGGATGAAAAATCTTATCAGCTCTGTTTAGTACTACAAACCGTTAACCTTATTTGGGAAGTCTCTTCACTTCAAGTTTGAGATATCGATTTTCCATTACTCCTTATTCAAATCGGATTGTTGAAGATTTATTTGAATCCCTCTAATTTTGTTTTTGTTTTTTTTACAACTCTAGTGAAGATTTTCTCAAGTTTACTAATGACAGCTTTCAAATTACTGTAAAACACACTTTAATAATAATGAAAACTCTAGACCCTGCAAGTACTTAGTTAATTTAAATGCAAATCAAATACAAAAAATATATTAAACAAACAAACAGGGAAAAATCTTATTAATTGAGAAATGAGAAGTAACACACGCGCAGCGCGGATATTCATCATTTGAAAAGTACGTAAAAGATAAAAAACCATTGGAGTTACAAAGAGACAATGTCACGTCACTTATTCATGAATCAAACAAAACAGTCATTTAACTGCACTCTGGAGGAGCACCTTGAGGAAACCTTTTCTTATCAGTGCAATAGTTGTAGACCATGTACTTTCTCTGTGCCCATGTCACTCTATTCTTTCCTTTAACATCGAGTTCTTGAGTGAACCATGGGGCATTCGCTGGACAAGATGATCTTCCATTAGCCCATACACATCCTTCCACATTGTAGTTTCTGTAGAAAGCAGTGAAAGGAGCTTTTGACCAATCTGTTTTCTCTAATCCTCCCCTTGTAGCCCAATGCTCAGCTTCCCAAAGGCTTGCGTAGAGCCTCATTGGTAGGTCATTTGGGAACAGAACTCCAAGTGCTTCCGAGTTCTTGAACTCTCTAATCGGAGTTGCATCGACTGTAAAACTGACAAAAAGGAACAAAAAGAAGCGAATGTTGGTTCATGAGATCATAGCCTTAAAAAAAGATTGGGGTATATACGATGCACATGCATGAGATCAAAGGCTGCACTTACATAATCCTTTTAGGATTCCATGTGATGGAGTAAGTGTGAAAGTCAGCGGTTGGGTCAAACCATAGATGAAATTGTTGTTCTTTGTCTCCTGTTCCTTTTGTGTAAACATTAGTGTGGAGAGTATACGGATGACCACTTATGTTTCCCAAGAACTCGAAATCTATCTCATCCCACATAGCTCCCGGCGATTTCAACTACACAAATCATTATAAAAGCAAACTAGTGTGAATATACATAATCTAGTGAATAGCAAAAGATCACAAGTATGTTTTGATACTGTATGTTATACTTACGTAGAATGTTGTGACTGTTCCAGCAGAGTTACCAGGAACAAGTTTCATTTGAACCTCGGCTTTGCCATAGAGAAACTCCTGATGTGACTGAAAACCAGAACCAGAGGATTTGTCGAGCGAGAGAGAAAGAAGATTCCCAGGATTGTCTAGAACCTTTCCACGACCATCACCCCAATGTATCTGAACGTCTTTGTGGAAGCTACCGGCGTAGACGACAACAGATTGTGCCGCAAAGAGAAAGAGAATCAAGAACGGGAAGCTTGTACTGCAAGAAACCTTCATTTTCTAGATTTTGAAAGAGTAGTTTTAGTAACTTAAATAAGATTGGTGATGGGAATATGGAGGTAAGGTGCATTAGTATATATAGCTGTTGGAAATAATAAGGCAAGAGATATATTGGTCTAATGGGGTTGAGAATTGTTGAGTGCTGTTGTCTCACTGCTCACAAACATTATAAAATATGTCCTATGGATTGCTATATACATACTTTCCGACTAATTGGACCATAAAGTATTTTTATTCAGAAAGCACGATTCATTTAGATATTCTGTCTTGCACATTTTTGTCGGTTAAAAACTTTAAGTCAGATTAAAGTACTCATAATCTCTACTCCTACTCATTTCATATTTCTTCTTGTTAAAACATGCAATCTTTAACCGACACAGTCAGTGTTCTTAAAACAACATGTAGTCCGATCTATTCCATATATCCGGTTTAAAAGTACGTTAAAACTTGTAATCTTTCACCGACATAGTCAATGTTCTTAAAACAACGTCTAAAACTAGCACATTATATGTAAGAACTAACCAAAGCAATAAAAGAAATTAGCGTTTGATTATCTATTCCAAATTCAGAAATAAGTATTACATTAGTACACAGAAACATACATATGAAGACATACTTTAAGTTGTTGCCACTCTTGATAAAATCATAAAATAAAAGTATTATAAATAGATGGAAAATGATCACAAACAGCTAGTGCTCACAGATGAGTATCCTATAGATTGCTCATATGCTATATACTAACCGACTATCTTGACCACAAATCAAATTTATTCAGAAAGCATTATTTATTATATAAATTTTGATTTACAAAATTGTGTCGGCTAAAAACTTTAAGTTCCTCAGCATCTCTTCCTAATCATTCCTTGAATTTCGTCTATTAAAAAATATATCAAAGTTGTAATCTATCACCACATAGCCAGTGTTCTTAACACTTTTAATACTTATAGCTGAGAAATAATAATCCCTCTAAGACGACATTGACCTAAGTAAATATGTCAAGATAAAACGATACATGTTGTAAATTAAACCAAGGCAATGCTGTATTTTTAGAAGAAAAAAAAATCGAAGGAAACCAAATCAATAATTAATCTAATTTCTCCCCACATGCTTATACAAACATTTTTATCTACATTTAAGCCAAGCGTTAGTGATGCAAAATTCTACTTGTATTGATCAAGTTCTTCTTCCTTATATATTTTTTTTTCTATCAAGTTCTCGAAACATAAATAATTTATTCTGTGTGCGTACGTAAGCAACAACTGAACCATTCATCATCTCGCCAATACGGACGGTATTGGGAGTGAAATCAAAACCTTGATGAACTTTTTGTTGCTGTTGTTGTGATAATTGGTGAGATTTTATTTAAAGTTGCACGAGAAATGAAATTACACCAGTCCATATATAGGCCCAGTTTGCTAAGACAGCATAAATAACACATATTTAGTTTTAGAAACCTTGATGAACTCCTCCTGAAGCCCTACAATATTCAAAACGAATGCATTTTAACGAAAAACATGAGCCCATGTAATATTACCTTAGCTAGTTTCATTTGTAGCTCTTTTCCATTTCGCCACATATCATTCTTTTTTCTTTGTTTGATGACTTGATCGATTTGACATTTTCTGGATAAAATACTGGTACATCGGATCCAATCATCCAGCAGGGAAAAAAAAGGAATAGTAAAGATCCGAAACAACAAAAGCTAGATCATAAAACTTGACTCAATAGTATTTTAGATGTTCGCTTAAATTGTAGAAACATTGAGAGAGGGTGCATCCGTTTAGTAAGCGTTGTTGTTTATGTTCTTCCCAATGTTTTTAAAAATAGTAAAAACCAATAAAGTTATTCATTAACTTTCGGTAACGAAAACTCTTGTTTATCCATAATTTCTTATTTGTTATTACTTTAAAAAATCTTACACAAACACAAGACACACGCACATAATATGAGCAACAAATGAATGAAAAATAAATAGATAAAACTCATATGAGTTACAAAGACAACGCCAAGTAACTTATTCACCAATCAAAGAATCAATAATTTAAGTGCACACTCTAGGAACACCTTGAGGAAACCTTCTTTTATCGGTGCAATAGTTGTAGACCATGTACTTACTCTGCGCCCATTTCACTTTATCCTCACCTGCCTTGTCGAGTTTTTGAGCGAACCATGGAGAATTCGCGGGGCAAGATGATCTTCCATTAGCCCATACACATCCTTCCACATTGTAGTTTCTGTAGAATGCGGTGAAAGGAGCTTTTGTCCAATCTGTTTTCTCTAATCCTCCCCTTGTAGCCCAATGCTCGGCTTCCCAAAGACTTGCGTAGAGCCTCATTGGTTGGTTCTTTGGGAACGGAACTCCAGTCGACTCGGAGTTCTTAAACTCTCTAATTGGAATGCCATCAACTGTAAAACTGAAAGAAAGGAGACAAAACAAAATTATTAGGAATCTTACATCGAAAAATTGTATTGAGACCATAACCTAAAAGCGTATTAATATTAACCAATGCGCAAGGGATAGAATTAAGGATGCACTTACATAATCCTTTGGGGGTTCCATGTGATGCAGTAAGTGTGAAAGTTGACGGTTGGGTCGAACCATAGATGAAACTGTTGTTCTTTATCTCCTGAGCCTCTTGTGTAGACATTGGTATGGAGAGTATACGGATGGCCACTAATGTTTCCCAAGAACTCGAAATCAATCTCATCCCACGTAGTTCCCGGTGATTTAAGCTACACAAAGTCATCAACATACTCATCAGTTACATGTTAATGTTATCTACTGAATAGGATAAGATGACAAGAGATGCTTTGAAGTTGTATGTTACTTACATAGAATGTCGTAACTGTTCCAGCAGAGTTACCAGGGACAAGTTTCATCTGAACCTCGGCTTTGCCATAGAGAAACTCCTGATGTGACTGAAAACCCGAGCCAGAGGATTTGTCGAGCGAGAGAGAAAGAAGCTTTCCATCTCTATCACGAACTTTTCCACGGCCATCACCCCAATGTATCTGAACATCTTTGTGGAAGCTACCGGCGTAGACGACCATAGATTGCACTGCAAAGAGAAAGAGAATCAAGAACGCAAAGCTTGTACTGCAAGAAACCTTCATTTTTTTATAAATATCTCGAGTAGTGATATCTCAGATGTATTTGTTGATGGAAAATTAAGGTAAGTGAGATTGGTTTATATAGCTGCTGGAAAATGGCAAAGGAAAAAGAGATGGAAGGTTCGTGCATGTATGGGTTTGAATGTTTGGTTATTGAAAAATGAAAATGTGCTGTATTCTAGTTGGCTCATTCGACCTCTTGCTGGTTGTTACAAAATGAATCCAATAATATGATGATATCATTACTCGTTTTATTGTTACGAAACAGAGAAAGTAGTGTATATGGACATTTGTGCATCACATGCTGGTCCCGCGTTATAAGTATTGAGATCATTTTTGTCAACACGGCTTCGACTTTTTGACCTGAGCGCAAACCCTCCCCGCCGCATAGAGGCTTCTGATTTAAATATTTGCACTTCTATATGACTACTTTTATTTTCTTTCTTCGATTTCCATTTCGTCTAACTTAAATTATTTAATTACCTTTCTTTTCATTTTTCTGCTAAATTGGTATTTCGTCTACTTTTCCCCCACTTTCTTATGATAATTTTTGTCCTAACATTGAAATTTCACCATTATTTATGAAAAAAATGGTATATTGACTATATTCCACGTTTGAAATGCTGTGGAAAAACATATTTGGATCTCGATGAAATATAATTTCATAAGAAAAAAAAAAGAAAGAAAAAGAAAGCCATTTCAATGAAACCTTGTTCGGGTCAAAATAATAACATGCATCGTTACGTGTACTATTTAACGGAATTTGCCAGCTCGAGTAAGCTAGTATTTGACATATAGTTTGACAAACTAGTCTCTCTAGGAAACTTGGGCTATCAAACAATATAATTAACTTAATTATGGGATTAAGAAACCAAAGGTAATCCATTTTCAAGATCATGATCATTTCTTAATAACAATAATCATGTACACTCGTTGTAGCCTGGCTTTTAACAACACGACAGCTCATGATCCGAATTTTAACGTCGAGTCAACAAAATCATCACCTTGCCCATACGTTAAGAAAGAGACACGTGATTTTCTTGCCAAATTGTTTTGTTTTTAGTCCATTTTGTGAAAACCAAACTCAATACTTTTTTTTTGTGCAAAGCCAAACTCATACTATATACCAATTTTCTCATGATGAACTGTCCATACAGGAATTCAAATTACATCGGACCTGTTCAACAAAATATTTTCTCCAGCTAAATCCTGTTTCAAATCAAAACCTCTTGTTCTTGAGATATTTTTAATATCAGTTTACCCTTCAGCAACAGAGCCTATTCAACGACTCAGCTTTTAAAAGTGAAAACAAACCTCACACCTAAAAAACATAAATGTTTGTTTCCATTGGGGGAAAAAAACCATTTTATCAAAAACGAAAAAAAAAAAATTGACGAATGGAAACAAAAATTTGTGTTGAAAACTGGTCCCGTCACGCCCGCCCGCTTATCCATCTACAAAGAAATACAGTACTCCATTATTAATATATTTGCTTGAGTGCTTCCCAAGAACTGTTGTGTAATTTAGTAATGAATTTATCACTGCTCTCAATATTTTACGAAATTTTCACAAATCAAGTGGAGACAATTAAGCTTTAGTAACAAAAGCTCTTGTTTTCATAACGAGTATTTGCTATTATTAATTTAAAAAATCTGACACATACACCACCAACACTCCACAAACACATGGTATGAACAACAAATGATTTTAAAACAAATAGATAAACCTCAAATGAGTTACAAAAGACAGTGCCAAATAACTTGCTCACGAATCAAAGAATCAATTAGTCTTAAGTGCACACTCTAGGAACACCTCTAGGAAACCTTTTCTTATCGGTGCAATAGTTATAGACCATGTATTTACCCTGCACCCTCTTCACTTCATCCATGCCTGCCTTGTCGAGTGTTTTAGTGAACCATGGTGAATTCGCGGGACAAGATGATCTTCCATTAGCCCATACACATCCTTCCACATTGTAGTTTCTGTAGAAAGCGGTGAAAGGAGCTTTTGTCCAATCCGTTTTCTCTAACCCTCCCCTTGTAGCCCAATGCTCGGCTTCCCAAAGACTTGCGTAGAGCCTCATTGGTTGGTTCTTTGGGAACGGAATCCCAATCGACTCGGAGTTCTTGAACTCTCGAATAGGAATGTCGTAAAACTAAAAGTGGAAGAAAAAAAAAAAAAAAACATGAATAATTAGTCTCACACATATTATACTCCTTCCGTTTCAAATTAGTTGTCGTTTTGACAAAATGTATCTGCAAATATTTGGACGTATCTGGACATGTTTTGCATTGCTGATACGTTCAAATATTTGCAGATATATTTTACCAGAACGACAACTAATTTGAAACGAAGAGAGTATTAAACTAAATATATGTACAAGAATATCAAAGGACCCGCTTACATAATCCTTTGGGGATTCCATGTGATGCAGTAACTGTGAAAGCCAGCGGTTGGGTCGAACCATAGATGAAACTGTTGTTCTTTGTCTCCTGAGCCTTTTGTGTAAACATTAGTGTGGAGAGTATACGGATGACCACTTATGTTTCCCAAGAACTCGAAATCTATCTCATCCCACGTAGTTCCCGGCGATTTAAGCTACACATAATCACCAACTTACTCTCAGTATATATGAATGGAAAAAGATGGCAAGAATTGATGCTTTGAATACTTTACTTACATAGAATGTTGTGACTGTTCCAGCAGAGTTACCAGGGACAAGCTTCATTTGAACCTCGGCTCTGCCATAGAGAAACTCCTGGTTGGATTGAAAACCGGATCCGGAGGATTTGTCGAGGGAAAGAGAAAGAAGTCTTCCATCTCTGTCGCGAACCTTTCCGCGGCCATCACCCCAATGTATCTGAACGTCTTTGTGGAAGCTACCGGCATAGACGCACATAAATTGTGCTGCAAAGAGAAAGAGAACCAAGAACGCGAATCTTGTACCGCAAGAAGACTTCATTTTTGGTAGTCTGGTAGATCTCAGATGTATTTTGTTGATGGAAATGGAGGTAAGTGACGCTAGTTTATATAGCTGCTGCTGGAAATGAAACGTGTAAGAGAGAGAGATGGAAGTTTCATGGGGGCTTGTTCAATAATAATGGTGCATGTGCTCTTGTCTCGTTGGAGCACAGCTTTATAATATTAATTAATATGGATTACAAAGTGAATTCAAATAAAATATTTAGTTTCATAATTTCATTATTTATGTATTGTTTACAAACCGAAAAAAGTTTTGGACATTTGTGTAAAACTGGCTGGTCCCAATGTCTTGATATGTCAACGCGTCTTCGACTTTCGAGCACCGCCTAGAGAAATTCGTCTCTGTTCTTTAGTTTTAAACCGAGCCCAACTACATACGTAACACGATAGCAGTAAGACATAGACACATTTGAGTTTATATATTTTCTGCTGTGTTTATTATTTACAAGATTTAACCAAAATGCATTTTAGAACTTGTAAATTCTAAACAAAAAAAAGAAAAAGAAAAAACAGATAAATAAAATAAAAAGAAATATGTTGTAATTTTGCTGAAGTAAAAATACATACATGTAAAGATACTTGCATTTGAAATACTCGAACGATTAATCAGCATTTAGATTTTATTTGTATAATAATCAAAGGTTTATCGATCTATGTTCATAAAGGTACTGATCGAAAATCTTCTCACGCAAATCCTTTAACAAAAAAAAAATCTTCTCATGTACCAAATATCATTAATATCCATTTCCAAATAATCTTAGAAAAAAAGTATTGAGTTTGGTTTTCACAAAATGGACTAAAAAAAAAAATGGCAAGAAAATCACGCGTCTTTCTTAACGTATGGGCAAGGTGATGATTTTGTTGACTCAACGTTAAAAATCGGATCATGAGCTGTCGATCGTGTTGTTTAGAGCCAGGTTAGAACGAGCATACATGATTATTGTTATTAGGAAATGATCTGGATTCAAGACTGCTGACAGTGGAAGAAGCGACGTTGATGCTGAAGAATCCATGGAAGAAGGAAAGAGGAACTCAAAAAATACCACAAAATTAAAACCAAAAAAAAAAAAAATACCACAAAACTAGTTTTTCCAAAAATACGACAAAAATTTAAATATCGGAAAATACCACAAATATAACGAGTATTTAGTAACGAAGGCTCTTGTTTTTATAACGAGTATTTGCAATTATTAATTTAAAAAATCTGACACATACACCACCACACTCCCCACACATGGTATGAGCAACAAATGATTTTGAAACAAATTGATAAAGCTGAATTGAGTTACAAAGACATTAATGCCAAACAACTTGCTCACGAATCAAAGAATCAATTAATATTAAGTGCACACGCTAGGAACACCTTGAGGAAACCTTTTCTTATCGGTGCAATAGTTATAGACCATGTATTTACCCTGCACCCTCTTCACTTCATCCATGCCTGCCTTGTCGAGTGTTTTGGTGAACCATGCTGAGTTCGCAGGACAAGATGATCTTCCATTAGCCCATACACATCCCTCCACATTGTAGTTTCTGTAGAAAGCGGTGAAAGGAGCTTTTGTCCAATCTGTTTTCTCTAACCCTCCCCTTGTAGCCCAATGCTCAGCTTCCCAAAGACTTGCGTAGAGCCTCATTGGTTGGTTTTTTGGGAACGGAATCCCAATCGACTCGGAGTTCTTGAACTCTCTAATAGGAATGTCATCAACTGTAAAACTGAAAGGGAAGAAAAAAAAAGAATTCATGAACACATGAGATCAAATTATGTATATGTCCAAGAATATCAAAGGACCCGCTTACATAATCCTTTGGGGATTCCATGTGATGCAGTAACTGTGAAAGCCAGCGGTTGGGTCAAACCATAGATGAAACTGTTGTTCTTTGTCTCCTGAGCCTTTCGTGTAGACATTGGTATGGAGAATATACGGATGACCAGTAAGGTTTCCCAAGAACTCGAAATCGATCTCATCCCACGTAGTTCCCGGCGATTTAAGCTACACAAAGTCATAAACATACTCATCAGTTACATGTTATCTACCGAATAGGATATGATGACAAAAATTGGATGTTACTTACGTAGAATGTTGTGACTGTTCCAGCAGAGTTACCAGGGACAAGCTTCATCTGAACCTCGGCTCTGCCATAGAGAAACTCCTGGTTGGATTGAAAACCGGAACCGGAGGATTTGTCGAGGGAGAGAGAAAGAAGTCTTCCTTCATTGTCGAGAACCTTTCCACGACCATCACCCCAATGTATCTGAACGTCTTTGTGGAAGCTACCGGCGTAGACGCACACAGATTGTGCTGCAAAGAGAAAGAGAACCAAGAACGCGAACTTTGTACCGCAAGAAGACTTCATTTTTGGTAGATCTCAGATGTATATTGTTGATGGAAATTTGAGGTAAGTGGCATTGGTTTATATAGCTGCTGCTGGGAATGAAACGTGAAAGAGATAGAGAGATGGAAGTTTCATGGGGGCTTGATCATTAATAATGGTGCATGTGCTCTTGTCTCGTTGGAGCACAGCTTTATAATATTAAATAATGTGGATTACATTAATTATTTGATCCGTTGTTGGCTGTTACAAAGTGAATCCAAATAAAATATTTAGTTTCATAATTTCATTATTTATGTATTGTTTACAGACCGAAAAAAGATTTGGACATTTGTATCAAACTGGCTGGTCCCAATGTCAACGCGTCTTCGACTTCCGAGCACCGCCTAGAGAAATTCATCTTTGTTCTTTAATTTGAAAACAAGCCCAATGTATCTTTGAAGTTGTAAGGATAATTAGAAAAGCTGATAAAGATAATAAAAAGAATTATGTTGTATTTTTGTTGTTGTAAACAATATATACATATATATATAAATACTTGAAAACTATGACTTGTGCTGAAAACTAGCGAAGCATCATAGGACATCAAGGATCCAAAAGGCTAAGTAAACAGAATGTCGTAGTGATTTGAGAGAAACAAATAACATAAATTATAAGGTCGGGACTAAAATCAAAAACTCATAAAAAGAAGAAACAGTTTTTAACATATAAAAGTTATAGAATCTTAAAAGTAGAAGAGAACACGAGTTCTTTTTAACTTAAAAACCAAAAGGTACTCATAACATCAAAATCATTTTCAAAAGCTTGAACCGATTTGTTCAAGATCTTGGCTTCTCCTTCTTTTCTTTGAAGAGGGCCAAGAGTGAAACTCCAGAAACCTTCACGACCTTGAACCTAACTCCGGGAATATCTCCCACAGCATGACCTTTACGACCAAACCCGGCAATCAAGACCTCGTCCTGCAACAGCATAAACAAAAGATGAATCAACATTTTGACAAAACAAAACCATGGTTAATTAATAATTGGCCAAACTTACATTTTCCTCAATGTAGTTCAAGCAACCATCGTTGGGGACAAAAGCAGCAATCTTCTTTCCATTCTTGATAAGCTGAACTCTAGCACACTTACGGATAGCAGAGTTAGGCTGCTTAGCCTCAATACCGCTGGAAAACGAAACAAAGAGACTCATCAACACTAGTGTCTAAACACACAAAAGAAGCAAATTTATGTTCTTTGTAGACTTACATTTTCTCAAGGACGATTCCCTTGGCGTGAGAAGCCAATTGAAAAGGTTTCTTCCACTCGTTTCCTTGGTGAGACTTCCTGTACTGCTTGTCTGCCCACCTCTGGCTGATCCGAAGCTTGTTGAGCTTGCGCCCAGCTCCCATTCCCCTTGTCTTACTGTTACGTATCATAACCACACACACACAACAGCATTAGATTCGAAAATATTAAAACATAAACCAAGACCATAAAAAAAAATCCATTACAAGAAGATATATCCTTCATCACTAGTAAGGGATATCTTAACTATAAGAAACTCAGGTTAAGATAGATGCAGTATAACACTCTAAATCTCAAGATTATCTATTTGCATTAAGACTTCTCAAATCTAGAGAACAAGCAGCACGAATTTACTATAACCTATTGTTGAATAAAAAAACGAGTAACATACATCTCCATAAACAAACACACATTGTCACAGAATCGCCATAGATTATCAATGATTATCAGATACCACAATAACAAAATATCAAATCATGAAACCATTTCCAACAGCGAAAACACAAAAGATAGCTCCCTTAGATCCCTCGTAATTCAAATCGATTTAACGCAAGAAGAAGGAACAACAAGAAGCAATATGAGATCAAAGAGAGGATAAACGTACCCCATGTTTGTCTATGGAGGAGAAGAAGATGAACAGCAAAGAAATTTTACGGCTGAAAAATATGACTTGTGCTATACGGCTGAAAACCCTAAACCCTAGTAGAGTGACCGTTTCCTATTTATAATTATGCATAGGCCCATCAGGCCTTCACGTCTTGGGCTTCTACTGTGTAACCGGATAAATCAATAAATGTCTTGGTTTAGTTCTCTGGCTTTTGGTTTAATTGTTTGGTATGCTGCAAGAACCCCAAAATTTTGTTAATCACAAACTGAAAAACATAGCATGTTAACCAATTCATGAACCGTGTTTGTGAACCTATTCATTTCAAATAATGCTGAGCTACACATATTTACGCCAGAGTCTTAAGGTGAGGCAATTCACATTTTCTTCCCATGCTTTCTAACCCTTTAATGTCCAAAGTTATCATCCCTGCTATATAACAAATAGACCCATTTTAAAATTCACCACTTTATTCTGGTCTAAGTCAAAAAGTCCAGAAATAGCAATTCATGAAATCTAGTCAAACAAACTAAGATTGTTTGGTGTGTGTAGAGTAGACAATTAGAGATACCTAAAGCAGTGAGTTCGAGTGAGCTTCCTTGACCAATCACCGCCGTGTCAATGATGCTCATCAACTCCCATTTCATAGCATTTTTAGTGATATCCTCTCTCTGGTTTCCTTCTTGTTTAGTGACAGCAAAATACCTCTCGTTTCATGTTTCAGATTATGAGCTTGACGTCTTGAAGCAGTCTCTTCAGGTATCATAAACCACTGAGCTTAAATCCGATAGACGCCATCAACTTGTTCCACAATTTCAGGTTCCACCATATTCGTAGTAAATTTTTTATTTGTTGGGAAGCTGATGACTTTAAAAGGGTGATGCAGTATCTTCATCATAACACAGATATAACATATAAGGTCGGGACTAAACTCATTAAAACGAAAGTAGTTTTGACAAAATCAAGTTCTTGAATCTTAAAACAGAACAAACAACAAGAGTACTTTTCAACTGAACTACCAAACAGGTGCTTATAACATCAAAAACAGTTTCAAAAGCTTGACGATTTGTTCAAGATCTTGGCTTCTCCTTCTTTTCTTTGAAGAGGGCCAAGAGTGAAACTCCAGAAACCTTGACGACCTTGAACCTGACTCCGGGAATATCTCCCACAGCATGACCCTTACGTCCAAACCCAGCAATCAAAACCTCGTCCTGCAACAACAACATTCAACAAAACATGTTACAGCATTTGACAGAAACTAAAATCAATGTAAGATTATGGCTTAAAAGGTTTTGATTCCGACTTACATTTTCCTCAATGTAGTTCAAGCAACCATCATTGGGGACAAAAGCAGCAATCTTCTTTCCATTCTTGATGAGCTGCACACGAGCACACTTACGGATAGCAGAGTTAGGCTGTTTAGCCTCAATACCGCTGCAGAACCAAACAAAATGAGAGTCATTAACACCAATGCCTAAGCACAAACACGCAATAATAAGAGCTGATAAAGACGCAAGTTTGTTAGTGTTTTTTTGTGGACTTACATTTTCTCAAGGACGATTCCCTTAGCGTGAGAAGATCCAGCAAAAGGCTTCTTCCATTCATTTCCTTGGTGAGACTTCTTGTACTGCTTGTCTGCCCATCTCTGGTTGATCCGAAGCTTCTTGAGCTTGCGCCCAGCTCCCATTCCCCTTGTCTTACTGTTGTTACGTATCATCACCAGACACAACCGTATTAGATTCACAGATATTAAACCAATAACCAAGACCATACACAATACATGACAAGTAGAAGCAATCCATTACAAGAAGATCAATCTTTCTTCTACAACTGCGGTAAGTAACGCATCATAACCACAGTATATTAATACATTAAAACAATAACAAAGACCATAAACAATCAACTACTAGTCGAAGCATTCCTTCATCTCAAAATGCCATGTATATACTATTAGGATACGAAACCGGAACACAGAAACTCAATCTTCCAGCTCAATCTATAAGACTCTAAATATCCAGATGATTAAATATTATTCATTTGCAATAAGAGTTCCCAAATCTATAAGTCGAGCACTTGGCAAAAATATAACTAGACAAATCGAATCATGAAAGCATTTTTAACAGATAGAAGAAGGAACAGGAAGTAGCAATGAAAGATCAAAGAGAGGAGAAACGTACCCCATGTTTGTGGATGGAGAAGAAGATTAGCAGCGAAAAGGATATTGCAGCTGGGAATCAACAAATCGAGATATGTTGTTTTACGGCTGAAAACCCTAAAACGCTTCCCATTTATAATATTATCCACAGGCCCATCAGGCCGTTACGTATTGGACTTTTGTTAGCAACCCACCAACTAACATTTCCCTACATACTTGAATCAATTAGGCCACAGAGGTTAAACTTTTATCAATTAATACAAGTTTAGTTTGTCTTACAAAAAAAAAGCAAGTGTTAAATAATTAAGAGTTGTGATGTTTATGTTATTCCTGGCTCTCTTTGATGCAATGGCTTTTTTTTTTAATATAAACTGATGAAAAACACATTACTTTCTCAGTTCCTCTTTGTAGTGAATGGTTCTCTTTGATTCGATTAATACAACCTAGAGAAAACTCCGCGTAGTCAAATACAGAGACTCTGAGACTCATCAACACCAATATTGTCTACACAATACATATATAAAGCAAAGCATATTTATAGCCTTACTTATTCTCAAGGACGACGATTCCTACAATAAGGAATAGTATGCAAAATTAGGCTAAATTCATCTTCATCCATTAGTCTTCTCAATCTCCGTCTAGCTTCCATAACGTTTGTCTTGCTGCAAGGAAAACATTAAGTTAGAAATATCAAAACAAAAACAATCCATTACAAGGTAGATAAATCCTTCATTTCATAAACAAAGACCATATTAACAATGATTATCTCGTAGAATCGATTAGACGCTAAAACAACACAAGAGGATGGACAAACGTACCGCTTTTTTGTCAAAGAACCATTGTTGGGGACAGGAGCAGCAATTTCCGTTTCATACTTGATAAGCTCCTTAGTAGCAATATCACTGCGTAATCAAATTCAGCGACTTATCAACAATAATGTCAACAACATACATAATACATATATGTAGCAGCAAATTTACAAGCTTACATTTTTTCAAGCAAGATTTTCTGTGCTTGAGCGAAATTTTCCTGTTTTTCTGCCAGTAATCTCTGTTGGATACGAATCTTCTTGAGCAAGCGCACAGCTTCCAGCTTGTTATGCCTGTAACGTATTATCACCAGATAAAATACATTAGATTATGAAATATCAAAATAAAAACAAGACCATAAACAACCCATTTCCAATATTCACAAGAATACAACACCTTCATCTTAGATTCATCACAAGTGCAGCAGTAGCATAATGATTAATGAAACACAAATATCTAGCTCATTCATAACACTCTAAAATCTTTTCTCCCTTTGGATTAAGAGTTCTCAAATTTTCAAAACAAAGCACTATAGATTTACAACATACATAAATACATAAGTATGTAGCAACAAATTTACAAACTTACATTTTCTCGAACAAGATTTTCTCAAATCTTTTCTGCTTAATCAGAATCTTCTTGAGCATGCGCACAGCTACCAGCTTGTTATGCATCAAAAGCTTTCTGTAACGTATTATCACCACCAGATACAACATTAGATTATGAAATATTAAAACGAAAACAAGACCATAAACAATCCATTACCAGTATTCACAAGAAGATAACTCCTTCATCTCAAATTCATCACTAGTTAGGGCTATCATATTATACATAACCTTAATCAAATATTTAAACACGCAGCAGTAGCATAATGAAACTCAAATATCTAGCTCAAATATTTAAAACCTAAATCTTTTCTCCCTTTGGATTAAGAGTTCTCATATTTACAAAACATATCACTATAGATCTGTACTGGAAATAAACACGCATTGCCGCAGGATCCATATAGACACTCAATGATTCTCAATAACAAAAAAAAAAATCGAAATGAAACCAATTCCAACAGCCAAAACACAAAAGCACGCTCCGTAATTCAAATCGATTCAACGAAAAAGAAACGAACAACAAGCAAGTAAGCAACCATATGAGATCAAAGAGAAGAGAAACGTACCCCATGTTTGTCGATGGAGGAGATGACTAACAGCAAAGAGATTATTGCGTTATATATGAAATGTGTTTTTACGGCTGAAAAACCCTAATCCTTTAAGAGATTGAAAATTTAGTTATTAATACGACCAAATCCGTGAACATTAAATTACACTAGAATTGTTAAACTTCCTTTCTGCGAATATTTTTAATATAAATTGATGAAAAACACATTCCTTTCTCAGTTCCTCTTTGTTCGTCTTTATTCCTTTATTCCTTTGTTCGTCTTTATTGCTGGAATTAATTGAGTTTAGTCCTAAGTTAGCATATGTGTGTATCAAACGGTGTTAGTAAAGTTGCAACTCTTGGTTAGATTGTTTCACAGACAAGAGGAAGAGACACAATTCTTAGTTGTGTTTTGTCTTAGTATATAATTCATAACACACATCAAGTTTCATATCAATAAAAGACAAAAAGTTCTATTTCGTTTATGTTCTTCTTCATAAGAGAAGAGATAAACCCTTGTCTCTTACTCTGTTTTTGTCTCTCTTCTCATCTTACTCTGTTTTGTAATAAAAACTTCAACATTTATTCCTTTCTCAGTTCCTCTTTGATTCGACAACTATTTCTATGATTTGTTCATCTAAAGAGAGCAGATGTTTAGTTTTCTTGGTGATTTTTTTTTATCCATGGATCAACTACGCTTGGAAGTTGGAATGCAGATGTTTACTTTTTCCAAATAATTGACTGTTAAGTTCGAATCAAGGCACAGTAGGCAATAGATACACTGCAATGCAAACCATAAAATTAAACACCTCAGTCAAACGAACTTTGTTAATCACAACATGCAGCTTTGCAATTTAACGTGTAACGCAATCTAGCTATGCTACGGTGACTGTTTAATTCTGAGAACACAATTGGTTCGAATAACTTCATTTTGATTATAAGTGATTAAGCAAACATCTTTATCACAAAAAACAAAAAAAAGAAATACACATTATAAAATAATATCTGTGTAACACGTTAAAGTTCAGTATGTGAAAGTCGGATAAGGAAACATGGAGGAAAGTGCAATGGCTACTCTCACACCACACCTCACACTTGTCTTCCTATTTAAACGCTCTCAGATCTCTCTTCTTCTCCTCAAACAACTTCTCTTTTATTTTCTTCAGATCTTTCTCTTACTCAATGAAGTTTATCAACTTCAACCCTCTTCCCCTCCAAGGAACGATCCAAAGTGTCTCGATCCGAGCCATCTTCATCATTTAGATCCGCTTCCACTTCTTCCTCTGCTAGTACTGTCTCCGGCGAAACCAAAAATATATCCGACGGTGCATCTCCGTACTCGCACTTCCACATGCCACGATACCACAATCAGCTGGTAATTCAGGTTTGCCTAATTTACAAATCTGATTGTGATATCCATGGCAAGTGGATAGCCACTAGAGATATATCATCTCATAGGTTATTGAACTTAAGGTACTTTTTTTTATGATAATTAGTTTTTACTAAAGTATAACTTTTATGTATTTATATATATATATTTCACTTTCTTTTTGTGTTTATAGTTATCATAAGTGAACGAGGAAGATCAAGTTAATTCATATATGATTATTTTGACTCAAAATACGAGTAATCAGACATTTCAAGTTCTAAAGTTCTAGTGATTTCACTGATTTATGTGTATCATTTGTCCTCTTTTTGTTTGATAGACTACTTTTATTATCCATTGAGTATCTATTAAAATCATATGTTAATTTTTTAAAATAAATTTTCCTACTTGAATATGACTAATGAACACGAGTGGTCCAAACTCAAAGGAGGCTACTTTTTTCAAGCACCAAAGCTATTTTCATCCTCATTTGTTCATATAAACGAACAAGCAACGTTTGATACTTTATAAAAAACAAAAAACAAAAAAAAAGCAATGTTTGATATTTCCAAATTTTTGCTATGTTTGTCTTCTATTTTCACGCCAAGAAAAAAATGGTCTGTTTTCTCCAAAAAATCATATTGAGTTTTTACATTATTGCAGAATAGTACCATAAAAAGAGTTAAAGAAATCCTGAAAAAAAAAAAGAGCTCGAGAAATTTATAAAAAAATCCTCAAAAAAGCATATGCTATCATGATGTTATGTTCTTGTGGCTCTTACACTCATGAACTCCTATTGATGGGCCTTACACGCAGAGCCCACGTAAGTGACTATCATCCAATTTTGTTTAATGTTTAATAAAGTTTATTTCTTTTTATTCATTTTGACATTTTGATGTTTATATAATCTTGCAGAGGATTGTTGGGCTTACGCCTTTTCAACTTGCCATAGATACAACAATACTATTCACAAGTTAGGCAAAGTTCAGTTAACCCCCGAAATGATGAGGGTAGATGTTAACCGAAGATGCCTAGCTAGAAACGGTGGGTTGATCAACATTGAAGATGCTAAGGAATCTATGGAGAGAGCAGGACATGCTAAGGAATTTATGTTAACTCTTCTAATCACATTTCAAACCTTTCTATCTTATGATGCACGTGATGTAACAAACTACGTTTTTGAGTTAGAATAAATTTTACATTCAATTCAGAAAAAAATAAAAATAATAAACAATGTAATTCTCTCCTGCTGATTATTACGATTTTTTTTTCCTTATTTTTTCTTGTTGGCATTATTACGCATTCTCAGTGTAATTATACAAACCTTCCTTTATTGGTCCTTTCTATTTCCTTTTAAAAATCTTCATCGCTTTAGCAGAACAGATATATTAAACACATGCCACAAGTTTATAAACTTATTGTAGTATGTTTTTTCCTATCAATTAGTAATCTTAATCACGAACGAACTCAAAAGGAAATTAACTTGTAGAGCTTAGGCGATGTTATCGCTCTATTTCACAGGTTAGTTTTTGTATATCCGCGTTTTTTTTTTCTGTTGTTGCAACTTTCCCATCTATGTTCAAGATCCAAAGATATATTGACTAAACCTGAATCTAAAATGTTAATAGTTCTGTAACAAGACCCACTGGTCCATAACTGATAACTGTATGGCTACTCTCTACGTACCCACTTGCAGACTTGCTCATAAGAGACGTCCCGTGATCCCATTATTTCGCTTTACTTTTATGATTTTTATTTATATACCAGTTCCATTCTTCTTCTTCTTATAAATATTGGAACTTCTCAGTTTCACACAATTCACAAATTCATTTTACCAATAATTCCCATTCCCCACTAAACCAATAATTCCCTGTCTTCTTCGATTTTTCCTTCTTAAAATCTGAAATTTTCTCTTAAGCAAATATTTTTCAGATTATGCTTTTGAATGTTGTGACAGAATAGTGTTACTAAGGAAGAAATTACGTACTCAATTGTCCTAAGGTTTGAAAAAGAGCTAGCAAATGTGATTGTTTCAAGAAAGCATCGGTCCATTTCAAGCCGAAACTCTTTTGGAACATTCAAATTTGCAAGTTCTTTTTTCAACTTTAGGATAAAGTTAACTGAGTTGAAGCATCTGGATGGGAGGATTGGGAGGATGAGTTCTGGGAAGAGATTGGCTTAGGCGATCTTGTTGATGGCCACCATGCTAAGAAGTAAGATCGGTATGCATATATATTTTTTCTTTTTCTTTTGTTGTTACAAATGCTCTAAGAGGAATTCCTGAAACCCTAGCTTTACCTTGTTAATCAAAACGAAGTGTAGCTTTTCCGGGACATCCACTGGGTAATATTGGTCTAACCGCAACAGCTGCTAAGGCAAGTTCTTCATTGAGCAAACACTTATAATTAAGCAACACAAGAGCAAGCACTTTATCATGTGGGTCTTAGTCTCTTAGAGCTTGCTTACTTCTTAGGTCAATATTTTCACTCCGATACAAATTTCCCTTTTTGTATCAGGAATTGGGACTTTTGGCTGAAACTCCTGTTCATTTTTTTCGAAACAGGCATTGGAACTCCTGTTGGGATCTCACTTATTGATACCCTAAGAACAGCTAGAGATATATAACAAGCAATGAAGAAAACCAAAAAACATAAATAAAAACAATTAAAAGATACATATTTAAAGATGGTGAGTACGGCGATATAGATAACAATGTCAATAACAGAACTACAAATTGTGGAGAGAGAGAGTTCAATTTTTATTGTTGTATATCCATATTTTATTCACCATCTTTAGATATTTATCTTTCAGATTGTTTTTACAAAAAAATAACCCACCTGCTGATATTAGAGTTTCAGTTTGTTTCATGATCGTCTTCCTCATAGAGTTTCAGTCTCAGCCACAAGCAACTCCGACTGTCGTCTTCCGTATAGATATTATTAAACCCATGCTTTTTCGACGCCACACGTAAACCTAAAGCACAAACAAAATACGAGCAATCAGACATTTCAAGTTCTAAAGTTCTAGTGATATATGTATGGTGTGTATCAATGTCCTATTTTTTTGGTTGGTAAACTCTTTGTATTATCCATTGACTATCTAATAAAATCTTATATTAAAAAAAGTTTCCTGAGTTTTTTGGTCTTTCTCTCTCTTGCGGCGGAAAAAGCGACTCACCCTGACCTCGTTCTCATCGATTGCCCGGCGTCTCTCACGACGTCGGATCCAATTTCCTTCGCATCCAGGTCCTCCCCTCTCAATGAGGAAGAAGAAGAAGCATAATTCATCGTCTTCTAAGAAGAACCCCTCGAGTTCTCCGTCCTCCGCTTCGGATGGCGCGTCCTCCGTAGGAATCTCTACGAGACTGCCGTTGCTTCCGATTGATTGTACCCATTCTCCGGAAACGGATTCGGCAACCTCCCCTTCCCCTGTTTCACCCAAAGCTCCTGTTACTCAGGATTCACTTTTAGGTCATCAGGCGAAACCTGTTTCTGAAATTGTGGTGGGTAATTCTTCCGCGTCTGACAAATCTGCGAAGGCTGTTACTACAGCTGACCCAGAAAAAGAAGAAGCTATAACTATCAAGACTACTGAACCCACACCGGTTTCGGATTCTGCGAATGTCGCTGCTGCGACGGACCCAGTCAAATCAAACCCTGAAGGAAAGAATTCAGGTGACTCATGGTGCGACCTTTTTAAAGGAGGTTCCAAACAATTGAAGAAGAAGGGAACGAGATTTACTCTTCCAAATGGTGAGGTTTGTGTGAAAATTCCAAACTCTGTAATTGAAAACAACAGAAAATCTTGGGATAGCTTCATTCTTGGACAATTCTATTCGGATCCTCCTTCTCAAGGCATTGTTCACTCCATTGTGAATGGCATTTGGAGTCGTCATTTCAGAGACATTTCAGTTACGAAAATGGAAGGCTTCGCTTTTCTGTTTAAGATACCAAATTCTGCAACAAGACACAAGGTCCTAACTCAACGTCTATGGCAGATTGATGGTCAAACCATGTTTGTGGCTAAGTGGGAACCAGGATTGGAGCCAGTGAAGCCTGAACTTAAAGAAGCGCCGATCTGGTTGGAACTAAGGAAAGTACCTCTCCAATACTTCAATGATGAGGGGCTCGAGCATATAGCGAGTCTAGTAGGCGACCCCAAGCTCCTCCACCCATCAACGGCAAATAAAACAAACCTGGAGGTGGCAAAGGTTTTTACAATTATAGATCCAAGAAAACCGCTACCAGAGGTGGTGAATGTTCAATTTGACTCCGGGGAAATCCGCAGAATTGAAGTCTCGAGTCCTTGGATGCCTCCAATCTGCTCTCATTGTAAGCAGGTGGGTCATTCATTAAAGAAATGCAAATCAGCTCCTGTCACCTGCTTGACTTGTAATTCAACTGCCCATTCTACTGATCTTTGCACAAGAAGGGTGTTTAATCCTAAAGATCAACAGAACAAGAAGAGTGCTCAAGATCAAAGTAGTAAAGAAAATCCAAAAAGTTTAGTTTGGAAGGAAACCAGAAAGGAGAAACCCAAAGAGTCAGCTATAAACGCTTCTGTGAAACTCAACCATACGCAGAAGGGAGTTTCAAGCCGCTCTAGAGAAAAAGCCAAGGTTGGGGATAATTCAATGTCAGAAGAGAAAAAAAAAAGTGAACAGGATTCAGAGGCAGAGTCTGACTCATCTGATGTTGGATCCAGCGAATCAGAAGAAGGTGAAATTAACTCAGAGGATGATGATCAGTATATTGAAGTAAAATCAAGGAGAAACCAACGGAGAGATCGGGGCAAGGGCCCCAAATCCTAGTAAATTATGTGTAGTGACCTTTTTTGTTGGAACGTGCGTGGATTTAATATAGTGAGTCATCGTACCGGTTTCAAGAAGTGGTTTAAGGTTAATAAACCAGTATTTGGGAGTCTTATTGAGACTCATGTTCAGCGGCATAAACAGGGGAAGTTTGTAAACGCTATTCTCCCTGGTTGGCAGTTTGATAATAATTATGACTTTTCGGATCTTGGAAAGATTTGGATTCTTTGGCATCCAAGTGTCAAGGTAACCACGATTTTTAAAAGCCTTCAGATGGTGACCTGCGAGGTAAGGTTACCAGAGTATCAAAACCCATGTGTGGTTTCTTTTGTGTATGCCTCAAATGAAGCTGTGGTTAGGAGAGCTTTATGGGCGGACATCATTGCGTTGTCTTCGGACCAAAGAGTTAGGGGAAAAAGCTGGATATTGCTAGGAGATTTTAACCAGGTTCTTAGGCCTAGTGAACACTATCCAGCTCCTTCTCTTAATGTCAACAGAGCAAGCAGGGAGCTAAATGATTGCCTCTTAGATGCTGCTTTGTCTGACCTTACTTTCAGGGGATGCTCTTTCACTTGGTGGAATAGGAGAAGCACTGGTGCAGTGGCCAAAAAGCTCGACAGAGTTCTTGTAAATGATCAGTGGGATTTGGATTTCCCATCAGCTTTTGCTAATTTTGGTGAACCTTCCTTCTCCGATCATGCGTCTTGTGAGGTGTCCCTGCAACATGTTATTCAGAGAGCAAAGAAGCCTTTTAAGTTTTTTAACTTCCTTCTGCAAAACAACGACTTTGTCCCGATGATTGCCAATCAGTGGTTCTCTCTTAATGTTGTGGGATCGGATATGTTTAGGCTGTCTAAGAAGTTGAAAGCTCTGAAAAACCCAATAAGAACTTTCACTAAATCCAACTTCTCCGACCTAGAAAAAAGAACTGCGGAAGCACATGAAGAGGTAATCCATGCTCAGAGCTTATTATTATCTAATCCGTCCAGTTCTCTTGCAGAGAGAGAAATTGAGGCAACGAGAAAATGGCATATATTGGTCAAAGCTGAGGAAGCGTTTCTCCAACAGAAATCTCGTGTTTCATGGCTCAGAGAAGGTGACTCCAACTCGGCTTACTTTCACAGAATGGTAGCTACAAGAACCTCGATCAATCATATCCACTACCTCCAGGATTCAGCGGGCACCAGATTTGATTCCCAGCCTGAAATTCAAGGTCATTGTGTAGATTACTTCGCTGAGTTGCTCGGCGGTGTAGTGAGCCAGTCCTTGTTTCTCCAAGAGGATATATCAGCTCTGTTAGCTTCAGACTGTTCACTCGAGCAAAATGCAATGTTGATAAGTGAATTTTCGAGCCAGAAAATTAAAGATGCTTTCTTCTCTCTCCCTAGAAACAAGACTTGCGGACCTGATGGGTTTACTGCAGAATTCTTTATAAGCTGTTGGAACTTTATCGGGCCAGAAGTGATCGCAGCAGTAAAAGAGTTCTTTAGATCAGGCAAGATCCTTAAGCAGTGGAATGCAACATCGCTGGTATTAATTCCAAAAGTGACCAACGCTGTTTCCACCAAGGACTTTCGACCAATCTCCTGTCTTAACACGGTGTATAAGGTAATATCCAAGCTGTTGGCGTCGAGATTGCAACAGGTTCTCTCTTCAGTTATCTCTCATTCTCAGTCTGCGTTTATGCCGGGAAGACTTCTTGCTGAAAATGTGTTGCTTGCCACGGAAATTGTTCACGGCTATAATCGGAGAAACATAGACCCAAGGGCAATGCTCAAAGTTGACTTGAGAAAAGCTTTTGACACTGTGCGCTGGGACTTTGTGGAGGCTACTCTGAAGGGTTTACACTTACCTCAGAAATTCATAGACTGGATCCTAGAATGTATTTCAACGCCAACCTTCTCTGTGGTGGTTAATGGTCAGTCTAGTGGGTTTTTTAAAAGTACAAAGGGGTTGAGGCAAGGAGATTCTCTCTCACCGTATCTATTTGTGCTAACCATGGAGGTTTTCTCTCGGTTGCTCAAATCGCGCTTTGATTCAGACTATATTGTTCATCACCCGAGGACTTCAGAATTAAAAATCTCGCACCTCATGTTTGCCGACGATGTAATGATTTTCTTTGATGGTAGCAGCTCATCTCTACACGGCATTTCAGAAACTCTTGATGACTTTTCCAGCTGGTCAGGTCTTTGTATGAATCAAGAGAAAACGCATCTTTACCATGCGGGTCTGGACCACATGGAGGCCGCTGCTATAACCAGCTATGGCTTCCCAATTGGCTCTTTCCCTATAAGGTATCTGGGATTGCCCCTTATGCATCGAAAACTCAAAATAAGTGAATATTCTCCTCTCCTAGATAAGCTACCCGGAAGGTTCAAGTCTTGGGCTGTGCGCTCCTTATCTTTTGCAGGGAGGCTGCAACTGATTTCTTCTGTAGTCTCTGGAACCGTAAACTTTTGGATTACAACTTTTATGCTGCCAAAAGGTTGTATCAAAAAGATTGAATCAATGTGCAACAGGTTCCTATGGTCAGGAGCCATTGAAGGTCCCTGTCTCACGAAAGTCTCTTGGTCATCGGTGTGCTTACCTAAGAAGGAAGGTGGTCTTGGCCTGAGATGTTTCTCTGTGTGGAATACAGCGCTTTGCCTCCGATTTATATGGCTCATGTTCTCCACCAGTGACTCCCTTTGGGTGGCTTGGCACAAGTTCCACTATTTGCAAAGGAAAAGTTTTTGGGCTTTAGAAGAAAACCAGAGAGATTCTTGGACTTGGAAATCGCTTCTTAGGCTTAGACCATTAGCTGAAAACTTCATAAAGTGCAGAGTGGGAAATGGTCGAACGGCGAGTTTTTGGTTTGATACGTGGTCTCCTATAGGACCATTGATCAAAGCTTTGGGTCATGATGGACCAAGAAACTTAAGATTACCGTTAAATGCATTGGTGGCTGAGGCTTGTGACACTCAAGGTTGGACTCTACCATCTCCTAGATCAGATGTGGCTCTTGATCTTCATGCGTTTTTGACAACGATTTCAGTTCCAAATACAAGCTTGGTCCCTGATACATATGACTGGGTTGTGAATGGGGTTAATTGTAGAGGTTACTCTTCGAAGATTACTTGGGATTTCATTAAACCCCGTGAAAATGAAAAGGATTGGTACAAGTCCATCTGGTTCAAAGGGTCTACTCCGAAGCTTTCTTTCTTCATGTGGGTTGCGCAGTTGAATAGATTACCAACAAGAATGAGGCTGGCGTCTTGGGGACTGAATGTACCTACGACTTGCTGTTTTTGCTCAACTGAAAACGAAACTAGAGATCATCTCCTGTTGCGGTGTGATTTCAGTAAAGAGCTTTGGTCTGTGGTTCATAGTAGACTTGGTTATTTGAGCTTTTCTTTCCACTCGTGGTCTGATTTAATTGCTTGGATGAAGGAAAACACTGATCGTGCCCCTTGTACACTGAGAAAATTGGTGGCGCAAGCGACGGTTTATACACTCTGGATTGAGCGTAACAATCGAATTTTCACGGGGGTATCTTCTACTCCGGGTCAGATTTTCAGAGTTCTTGACAGATTGATTAAAAATTCCATTACTGCTAGAAGATCGCGTAACAGCTTCGGCAATCTCATGATCTCCTGGCTTCAGTAAAGAGCAGAAAAGCTTTTAGTTTGGAGCGTTGTTATATTGCTCTGTTTTCTCATGTTCTGTTACCCTGTTTTTATTTATTTTTGCCTGGGTAACAGAGAACTTGGATTTCCTCTTCGATGTAAATCACTTTTCATTTTAATGATATTTACAATTGGGCAAAAAAAAAAAAGTTTCCTACAAACTGTATACAACCAGAGAAAAAAGGAACATTTCGTATGCTTGATACAATCACAACGAATCCTCATACTAATTTACGTGGCAGTTTCGTTAGTGACCTGGCA
Organism: Microthlaspi erraticum; assembly: GCA_902728155.2. NCBI lineage: Eukaryota > Viridiplantae > Streptophyta > Magnoliopsida > Brassicales > Brassicaceae > Microthlaspi > Microthlaspi erraticum. The sequence continues at coordinate 238,003 of CACVBM020001396.1, read as the reverse complement.
AACAAAATTGATAAAAAAAATACCACCAAAATAAAAGAGAATGAAAACAATTAATTAATGAAACAAAAAGAGATAAAAGTGAGCCAAGTCGTCTCCGTTGCTCACCCTCGCATTCGCCGTCGTCGTTGAGATGACCACCGCTGAGCTAAGTCCATTACCATCTCGCTCCGTCTTTCTCGGTGTGGACGTTGGCAATGGAAGCGCCCGAGCCGGTGATCCTTCTTTCCTTTATCGCCTAGACGCCTACTTTGAAAATATGTGTGGTTCTTAGAATGATTCCTATAAATATTGATTATTTCGTGCGATTTTCATTTCGATCGTTGATTTATTAAAAAATCGACCTCTATTACACCGGAACAAGTCACTTAAATCGCTCCGGTGGCCGGTGATCATGATTTTTCCGACGTAGCTTAAGTTGATTTATCCATGTAGGTTTGTTCTATGGAAATGGAAAGCTTTTAGGTTCTGCTAGTAAGCCCAATTCAAATTTGGAAGGATGGGAACTGTGTCGAGGTAAGAGAGACCACATACGTCCATTCTCATAATGGTTGATTCCTCTTGCTTTTCCTCATAGAGCTACTGGAGATGATACCGTAGTTAATGCACCACAGTATGTAAATGGACGTATCTTAGTCATGCACATATGAACCAGATGACTGAGAAAGCTTCTCGTGATATGGAAGCATGTGGCTGGGATGATGAGTTCTGGGAAGAGATTGGCTTAGGCGATCTTGTTGATGGCCACCATGCTAAGAGCCTAAGATCGGTATGCATTTTGTTGTTGTTGTTGTTGTTAGAGATGCTCTAAGAGGAATTGTGAAACCTTAGGGCTGTGTTATGAGATGTGTTTTTACGGTTGAAAACCCTAATCCTTTAAGAGATTGAATATTTAGTTATAAATACGACCAAATCCGTGAACATTAAATTACACTAGAATTGTTAAATTTCCTTTCTGTCAATATTTTTAACAGAAGTTGATGTAGTGATTGGTTAAAGCACATTAAATATTGTTAAAGCACATTAAATATTGTTAAAGCACATTCTTTTGATCCTTTCTACTCGAATATTGTTAAAGCATTTCCTTTTTCTACTCGAATATTGTTAAAGCATTTTTTCTACCCGAATATTGTTAAAGCACATTCCTTTCTCATATAAATATTGTTAAAGCATTTCCTTTCTACTCGAATATTGTTAAAGCACATTCCTTTCTCAGTTCCTCTTTGTAGTGAGTGGTTCTCTTTATCGATTAATACTCACTTAGGTATGGGACAAGCTTCATCAATACAATACAGCGGATTTTTGAACCCAAATCATAGTTATGTCATTTTTCTAAAGTCCATAATAGCATATGGGTTTCGTATAGTCTAACAGCGAGCGTTATAAAGGCCCCAAACTTCCACAATCACTCTTAACATTATTTCTCACAATTTAGTTTTTACCTTGAAAAGAATTATATTAGGTAGATTAGATACATTGAAAAAAAATTGTCGTCTTGTGTGATGGTTTACATTATTAAAAAACAACAAAAGTACATGTCCGACTTTAAAGTAATTTTGGATTTCACGTGTGTGTCAAAGTGAATTCAACTCTAAGATGATGAATGCATTTATTGCATAATTCTAGACGGTACATCACAACTCACATGTTTTTCTGATCTACAAGATTACAACATTACTGTTAAAATAATTAATTAAATTACTTTACGAAACCCTTTTTTGTTCAAATTCAAATACTTAGGTAAACTTCAAAAAGCCACTGTTATACTAACTAGTCTTTAAAGTTTATAGAAGCAGGGTTTTTTCTTTTGATTAGTCAACAGCTAATTTTGCTCATCTCAACAGAATTAATAACATATGTATGTCGTTGAATGGAACTTGAATATATTATATATCTATCTAATTTTCTTTGTCTGTGACTCTTGTGTACAGTGTTCACTGTGTCTGTATTGCATTATTGTTCTGATTTCTTACTATTGAATCTTACACATAGTACAATGAGAGGTGACAATTTAAATAAAGACAACTGGCAAAGGCGATACAATTGATGGCACAGTTCAGTTTTTGATAAATTCTCAGACAACTTCATGGTTCACTTTCAACCAATGGTTCAATTACGGTTCCTTTCTAACTATTCGTTTCATTATTGTAAATCTTTGTGCTTCCAGTTTGGCTTCTGCCATGTAAACAATTTATTTCTCCGGTATTAAATATAAAGCTAGCTGTCGTCCAGCATTAGGTTACTGTGATTCGCGGATTCGGTATGATTATATTCGTTTATATCAAATTGGTACAAGGGTTATCTTGCTTTTATAAGTTTGGTTATACTACTTTTTTTTTTTTAATTAAGAACACAGACTAACATAAGCCATGTACTGAATGGAAATTAACTTTTAGAGCTTACCGATGTTATCGCTCTATTTCACAAGTTGGTTTTTAGTTTTGATGTTATGTTGCAATTTTTTTTCTGTTGTTGTTGCAATTTTCCCATCTAAGTTCAAGAGCTATTTATGCTGACTAAACCTGAATCTAAAATGTTAATAGATTGTGTAACAAGCGCAAATATAGATTCTGTTACAAGACCCACTGGTCCATAACTATATGCTCTACTTTATACGAACCAATTTCTCATAAAGAGACGTCCCGTGATCCCTTTGGCTTTACTTTTATGATTTTGGGGTCCATCTATATTCGAGTGTTATTAATCCCTCGTCTTTTTCTATTGTAAATGTTTAGTTTTCTTGGTGAAGTTTTTTTATCGGACTGGATCAACTACGCTTGGACGAATGCAGATGTTTATTTTTTTCAAATAATTGACTATTAAGTTCGAATCAAGATACAGTAGGCAAAAGAGACACTGCAAACCATTAAATTAATTAAAAACCTCAGTCAAACGAACTTTGTTAATCACAACATGCAGCTTTGCAATTTAGCGTGTAACGCAATCTAACTATGCTACGGTGACTGTTTTATTCTGAAAACACAATTGGTTCAAATAACTTCATTTTGATGATTAAACAAACATCTTTATCACACAGAACAAAAAAAGAAATACACATTATAAAATAATATCTGTGTTACTGTGTAACACGATAAAGTTCAGTATGTGAAAGTCGCATAAGGAAACTTCGAGGAAAGTGCAATTGGCTACTCACTCTCACACCTCACACTTGTCTTCCTATTTAAACTCTCTCAAATCTCTCTTCTCCTCTTCAAACAACTTCTCTTTTCTTCTCTTCAGATCTCTATGAAGTTTATCAACCTCAATCCCAAACGTTTCTTCCCCTCCAAGAAACGATCCGAGCCATCTTCGTCGTTCGGATCCGCTTCCACTTCTTCCTCTTCTACTGTCTCCGGCGAAACCAAAAATATACCCGACGGTGCATCTCCGTACTCGCACATCGAGCTTCTCAAAGCATTCAAGCTAGTTTACAGAGACAACGACGGAGCAGTCTCGAGACATGATCCGGAGGCGTTATTGATTCAACTCGGTCCTCATCCGCCGAATGTAGATGATATCAGTGTCATGCTCCGGGAAGTTGATCGTGACAGCCTGGAGACGCCGGCTAGCCGCGTCGTTTCCTCCGATTCGTCTACTTCGACGGCGCTGAGGGAGACGACGTTCAAGTTCTTCGATATGATCATGGTATGTATTTAATTATTTATCTAATAGTCTTCTTATTTAATTTGGAGAGAAAAAAACGAAGTTGATTAATTTGATTTACGTTAAAGTAAAAACTATCATCTAAGTATATATCCTATATATATAGATATAACATTAGTTGTCCTGCTTGCATTCACAAAATCTGAAAAAGTTTTGTCTTCTTATGATGATGTTATATATGCATAAAACACATTATAAAGTATGAGAAGCAGAGGCCTTTTATACATCTTCTTGTGTATGTATAATAATATTTTAAAAATAAATTTTAAAAAGAAGTATCGGTGAACTTTGTTAACTCGAGTTGGTGGGCATATACTGCGTTTTAATTTGTTTCAAATACTTACGTAAACTTCAAAAGTAGCAACGGATTTAACTAAATGTACAAGAAGAATGTGTTAAATTACCTTTTTATAATTTATCAACTATGGCGACTGTTACAAACTTGTCTCGTGAAGTTTGTAAAACTATATGATTTCTTTTGACATGAAAACAACCTAAAAAAAAATGATGGAAGTCATCAGAAATTAACTATGCTTCAGATTTTTGTTCGTCCACACTACAATTCTATAAATATGTCACTCTCATTTTCTTCTCTTCTCTTCTCAACAATGACAAGATCAAATGTTACAAAGGACAACGTATCAAAGAAATTACTCGAATGGTCCAACAGTTGAAAAAAGATCTTGCAAAATTAATCAAAACAAAATATTTTCATGGCCAACGCAGTTAAAGATCATCGTTGGTCCATCCAAACAAAAAACATGTATCATATCATCTAAAGTTAACATGTTTAAATATGTCACTTTTATGACAAGATCAAATGTTACAAAGGACAACGTATCAAAGAAATTACTCGAGTGGTCCAACAGTTGAAAAAAGATCTTGCAAAAAAAAAGAGTTTTGAGGGACAACCGTTTTTTGTGGCCAACATAGTTAAAGATCTTTATTGGTCCATTTAAACAAAAACAGGTACACTTGATCAAACTTGAAGATACCTTGATTATGCTAACACTACTTCTCCCACTTACGGATATGTCCTTCTCCCTCTATAAATTCCTTAGCATTTTCAAGTTTGATCAATCCACCGCTTCTAGTTAGATATCTTCGGTTAAGACCTAGTTTCACCATTTGGGTCGGGGGGTTAACGGAACTTTCCTTAAGTTATGAATCTTATTATGATATTTATGGCACGTGGAAAAGGCGAAAGCCCAACAATCCTCTGCAAAGTTATATAAACATCAAAATGTCAAAATTAATAAAAGGAAATAAATCTTATTAAACATTAGACAAAATTGGATGTTAGTCACTTACCTAGGCCCTGCATGTCAGGTCCATCAACAGGAATTCGTGAGTGTGAGAGCCACGAGAAGAAAACGTCTGTCATGATACCGTATGCTTTTTTAGGATTTTTTATAAGTTTCTCGAGCTCTTTTTTCAGGCTTTCACCTTACGGAGCAAGTGCATCAATTGATTTTGCTAATTCCGTGGCTTTGGTACCAGTTGATGTTGATGCCATTTTCAAGAGAGAATAAAAGATATAAAAGAGAAGTGATTGAGTTTCAGGTATTTATTTATTTATTATCATTAGTTTTTGCTAAAATATAAAATTTAATATATTTATATATATATATACATTCTGAAAAGTGCACCCAAAGAGCAAATATCAAGTAGGTTAATTGAGATCCGCCCACTATTTTTAGTCTGCTTAATTCTCTTTTCATCTGTCTTAATTTAGATTTGTTTGCATTTTTCAGGTTATCTGAACGACTCTGTATAATTATATATGTATTTCAATAAATTGTGATATCCAAAAACTCTATCTTATTTAGATTTTTGTTATGTTTCTAAGAATTTATGTTATTCTTGTAACCTTATCGTCGTAATGCCATTTTAATATGTATCATATAACTATTATTAATTTTCGGGATCTTCATTTCTGTATATTTACTGTGGCTCCATTAGAGAAAACACATCACATTAAACATAAAGAAATGAAGATCTAAAATAATAATAATAGTTCTATGATACATATTAAAATAGCACGACGATATGATTATAACAATAACAGAAATTCTTACAAACATAACAAAAATGGTAAGTGGTTGAGAGGATATGGGACTCTATTCAGGCAGGTCAGGCTCTCGGTTTAATATTATTTTGGATCATACACCGCACTTTGTTGTTGTTCATTGCCAAAGGGTTGTTATGTTAAATCCATGCTTTTTCTGACGCCACACGTAAACCTAAAGCACAAACAAAAATACGAGCAATCAGACATTTCAAGTTCTAAAGTGCTAGTGATATATATGTATGGTGTATCAATGTCCTCTTTTTTGGTTGGTAAACTCTTTGTATTATCCATTGACTATCTAATAAAATCTTATATTAAAAAAAGTTTCCTACATACTGTATACAACCAAAGAAAAAAGGAACATTTCGTATACTTGATACAATCACAACGAATCCTCCTCATACTAGTTTACGTGGCAGTTTCATTAGTGACCTGGCAAACAAAATTGATAAAAAAAATATCACCAAAATAAAATAAAATGAAAACAATTAATTAATGAAACAAAAAGAGATAAAGTGAGCCAAGTCGTCTCCGTTGCTCACCCTCGCATCCGCCGTCGCCGTTGAGATGACCACCGCTGAGCTAAGTCCATTACCGTCTCGCTCCGTCTTTCTCGGTGTAGACGTCGGCACTGGAAGCGCCCGAGCCGGTGATCCTTCTTTCCTTTATCTCCAACTTTGAAAATATGCCTGGTGATTCCTATAAATTTCGATTCTTTCGTGTGCGATTTTCAATTCGATCGTTGATTTTTATTAAAATCGAAACAAATCGCTCGGGTGACCCGTGATCATTGATCTCTCCGACGTATAATCTGTTAAATGTTTATAAATTTACAGTCTTTCTTCTGTGATTGTAGCTTAAGTTGATTTCTCGATGCAGGTTTGTTCGATGGAAATGGGAAGCTTTTAGGTTCTGCTAGTAGTCCAATTCAAATGTGGAAGGATGGGGACTGTGTCGAGGTAAGAGGAGACCTCAATTTCCAAGTCATTACTTATTATTAGTTTTAGAGATTGATCGAATTTCCATTGGAAACAGCAATCTTCAACGGACATCTGGCACGCAGTTTGTGCAGCTGTGAGGTCTGCTTGCTCTCTCGCTAATGTTTCAGATGTTGAAGTGAATGGGATAGGCTTTGCTGCCACGTGCTCCCTCGGTGTGTTGCTTGAGCTTCTACTTAGAGCTCCATTTGTGTTTGTTTGAGCTGAAGAAGGAGAGAAGCTTAACAGTGACAATATGTAACGTTTTGGGGTTTTCTGGTTTGCAGTGGCGGTGGATGCTGAGGGGTCCCCTGTGACAGTGTCTTGGAGTGGTGACCCAAGAAGAAACATTATTGTATGGATGGACCATAGAGCTGTGAAGCAGGCAGAGAGAATCAACTCTTTTAACTCTCCGGTCTTGCAGTACTGCGGTGGCGGTGTCTCTCCAGAAATGGAGCCACCAAAAGTATGTAGCAAGTTTTTTCGTAATGTATATGTGATTGCTTTTTCTGCTTGCTTGAGCATAGCTTTAAACTCTGCTTTTTGGCAGCTTCTATGGGTGAAAGAGAATCTACAGGAGTCTTGGTCAATGGTGTATAAGTGGATGGACTTGAGTGATTGGCTTTCCTTCAGGTGCTCTCTTTAACCTCTTTTGGCCCTGTTTTGAGATTATTTTTTATCTTTGCATTCTCTGATTCCTCTTGTTTCCTCATAGAGCTACTGGAGACGATACACGTAGTTTGTGCACCACGGTGTGTAAATGGACGTATCTTGGTCATGCACATATGAACCAGATGAGTGAGAAAGCATCTCGTGATATGGAAGCATGTGGCTGGGATGATGAGTTCTGGGAAGAGATTGGCTTAGGCGATCTTGTTGATGGTCACCATGCTAAGATCGGTATGTATTTTGTTCTTTGCTTTTGTTGTTAGAAAATGCTCTAGGAGGAACTGTGAAACATTAGCTTTTACCTTGTTAATTAGGACGAAGTGTAGCTTTTCCGGGACATCCACTCGGTAATGGTCTAACCGCAGCAGCTGCTAAGGCAAGTTATTTACTGAGCAAACACTTATAATTAAGAAAACAGGTGTGTTTAGATACCAAAGCATGCTTACTTCTTAGGTCCATAGTCTCACTCCGTTACAAATTTCGTTTTTTTTATCAGGAATTGGGATTGTTGGCTGGGACTCCTGTTGGGACCTCACTAATTGATGCTCATGCTGGTGGTGTTGGGGTCATGGAAAGTAAATTAGAATCAGACTCCCTGACGAAAGGTAAGGTATTCTTTGATCATATTATAGTATAGCGTAAAGTGATATATTATTAGTCTCTAAGAAAGAATTGGCATTGTTCAGAGTCAGATGTGGAAACCTTAAGCACTCGAATCGTTTTGGTATGTGGCACATCAACTTGCCATATGGCTGTCTCCAGGGAAAAGCTCTTCATTCCTGGCGTGTGGGGCCCTTTCTGGTCAGGTACGTATGCGTTTGCGTTTACGTTTGGTCTCTATCCTTTTCTCTTTGACTGATATCTTAAATCTCACTCGAAAAACAAACTACAATGTAGCTATGGTTCCGGAGTATTGGCTTACAGAAGGAGGACAAAGTGCCACTGGAGCTTTACTTGACCACATAATCGATAACCATGTTGCTTCTCCCCGTCTTTCAAACCATGCTGCATCTCAGAGTATTATCAAATCTTCCACTTCTTTTTTTTTCCACTTGTGTTGAGATACCATTTTGGTTGAATGCCTGTTGTTGACTTGATCTCTCGCAGAAGTCTCTGTGTTTGAACTGCTGAACAACATTTTGAAATCGATGGCGCAAGATGATACGAGCTCTCCATTTGTAGCTGCCCTTACCTCAGACATGCATATCCTTCCTGACTTTCACGGAAACAGGTAAACAAAAACGAAAATCTCTTCTCTGCTTTTGCTTTGCTTCTTTCCCATTTTGAGTTATATTGATTCAGAGCTGTGTTGCAGATCTCCCGTTGCAGACCCAAATTCAAAAGGAGTTGTATTCGGAATGACCCTTGATACATCCGAGAAGCAGTTGGCTCTTTTATACCTCGCCACAGTACAGGGAATCGCATATGGTACACGTCACATTGTGGAGCATTGCAATGCTCATGGTCACAAAGTAAGTTTTCTTCAACAAGCCCTTCTTTCTGTAGAAACAGAACAAGAGAATCATATATTTATCTGTCTTTGCATTTGTATGTTAGATTGACACACTGCTTGCTTGTGGCGGCCTTTCAAAGAACCCTTTGTTCATCCAAGAACATGCTGATATCGTTGGTTGTCCGATAATTCTTCCCCGAGAAAGCGAGTCTGTTCTTTTGGGAGCAGCCATTCTTGGAGCGGTTGCTGCCAAGAACTATCCTAGTCTCCATGATGCCATGAAAGCTTTAAACGCAGCTGGACAAGTAATACACTACTTTATCTAATAGCTTCATTGCTTTCAAGTAACCAATTCATATATGACCATTATTTATATGCATTGCTTTTTAATTGAATTTTTTCAGGTGGTTCATCCATCATCAGACCCTAAGGTTAAGAAGTATCATGACGCCAAATACCGCATTTTCCGTGACCTCTACGAGAAGCAATTGTCTCACCGTTCCATCATCGCTGAAGCTCTTTCATAGTTGTCCTGTGATCAACAGAATCTGTATAGTACTCTTGCAACATCCATCTTTCTGTTTTACGACTTATGAAATAGAAAAATTTGGCTTTGATTGCTCTCTTCTTGACATTCTGTATCAAATATAATGTTACACATTTTGCTCATTTAGTGATTTATTTTACTGATATTTTCTCTTGTTTTACTTGAATTTTCTCCCATCATTTATTCAACAAGTAGCCTGTGTAAGAAAAAATAGCTTAATCAGTTTTTAACTTTTACCAAAATCTATAAATTTTACGGTGAGTTACTTCTCGATTTCACAGCCATAAAACCTCAAACCTCAAAGAATATATTTCACAGCCGATTTCAGTATTCCTAAACATTTTGTAGTAAAACTAAAACCAAGGTACTTTTTAGGAATTTAATATTATGAGGTACATATAAAATTGCAAATGGTAATAATAAATTTAAACATAACTATATCCAAATAGTTTGGCTGACTTAGTTCCCAAGAAAAAAGGATTATCGTATTTAAACTATTATTAACGAAAATTTCTTAACTTTAAATCTTCTTGCCTGCAAGACTTTTTGGGGGTGGCCAGTCTATATAAGATTTAATATACCTACCAACTATGCATAAAATATACGTTAAGCACTCTATAAACTACTATTATCCATTCAGAAAATCTAAGAATTCCAAACAAATTCAAATGTGGCTATCATAATCGAACATGTACACCACTAATCATAGAGTTGACACTTTCATCACTAAAACCCTTTTTTACTATATAAAATAATTAAATATATCTATAAAAAACAAGAAAATTCTCTTCATTATTCTATTCCAAGCTTATATAATACCAAGCAAGCACCATTAGTTCAAGCTTCACCCGCGATGGCTCCTCCTAAACACATGAATGTTGTTTCGGTTGCAATCGCGGCTCTCATACTACTTGTATCATGTTGTCATGCAGCAACCTACCAACAACAATTCATGGCTCCACAAAATGCAGTGAGAGCTCGTTTAAGGCTCAAACCGCTGAAGTGGGACGCCAAACTGGCCCGCTACGCTCAATGGTGGGCAAACCAGAGACGCCGTGACTGCGACTTGATCCATTCGAATGGACCATACGGTGAGAATCTGTTCTGGGGCTCAGGGAATAGATGGAGCCCTGTTCAGGCCGCCAATGGATGGTTGTCGGAAGGAAGAAGCTATAACTATTACGCTAACTCATGCAAGGCCGAGATGTGTGGCCATTACACGCAGATTGTGTGGAGGAACACGCAGAGGATTGGCTGCGCTCACGTGATCTGCAACAATGGAGGCGGCGTGTTCTTGACTTGCAATTACGATCCACCGGGGAATTTTCTTGGTAGGAAGCCGTATTGATTTTGATCTTCCCATTTGTATATTATCTCAAAAGCTCATGCCAAAAGAGGAGTTCTTGCGTTTTTAACTTCTTTTTCGGTATATACACAATGTAATTTTTTTATTGGTTTAAGTTTAACGTGAGATCGGAAAAACTACACAATGTTTGTTATCCGACGTCTTCTTAATGTGTGTTGTTTATGTGAGGGCTTATTTCTTTTGGTTAATAAAACTAACTAATTATACAAACTCTTTTTTGATCCGTATAATAGACCTCTAGCATTTGAATTTTTCTATGTATATGAATATGATTGTGAATGAGACTCGTATAACCGATGAGAAGAGGAAGATGTTACTTACGTGTTCATCATCAAATTCCAAAATGTTATATTTCTCTTAAAAGGTCTAGATTTCAAGACAAGAAACTGATTCTACCTTGAATATTTGCTTGGGTCTTAATTATAAATATAAAATATATATATACTGAAACTTCACCATAAATTACAATCTCTTATATGAATACACAGATATTTCTTCATCAGCACAACAACAAGAGCAGCAGAAGCTGAACAGAGATCTCTGGCTATTTTGAGTAATTAATCGATACGAAATACAACAAAAAAGAATCATACTTTTCTTTAACTCAATTACATCGGACTCATTCACCGTTGATCATTAACGATTGAAAAGGAACCTTTTTGATCTCCACAAAAGTGGAATAATCAGTTTTCATGGCTTGTTTCCACGGCTCACCATCCATCTGCAAGAACGCATCTTTCCAGTCACCTCCTCTAAGTTCAAATCTCACCGCAGCCGCCTGAAAACATGATTGATAACGGTTAAGATCAAACCGACATAGCATAGGGAAGGGTGTTATGTTTAGTGTACCGTACCTGAGCAATGTGCTTAGCTGTGATGAGTTGAGCCATTACAAATGACGCATGCCAACCTTGCTTCAACCCGAATATCTCTATCAGTCCGTCATCGCAATGCGCCTCCACAAATCCTCTCTGTCAACAAAAGAAACCGAATTCTATTTCTTTGAAATCTTGAAAACAAAGCCAAGAAAAGAAAATGATTAATGTGTACTGAATAACACGTTACCTTCTCTAGATAGTTTGGTTTGAGATTACCCCATGGATGTCTTCCACTTCCGTAGCTGTCAAGATTCAATGCCACTATCGATCTCACGCTATACAACACCAAAAAAAAACACAGAGATTGTCACATATAAGTGAAAGAAGCCTTTTCTTTTTAACAGATGAATGGGAATATATTTAGGTACCTTTTAGGGATCAGGATCTCTTCCCACTCGGAACAATTTGCCTTTTTAATGTGGATTCTCATTATGTTTCTTAGTCCCCTGCAAATTCATCTTACCACAACATGTCAACACAACAACAAGAGATAAAGAGTTGAGTTAAGAAAAACAAAAATTCTCTCTTTACTGAAAACACTAACCTTAAACCAGGATTGCTGACACATGGCGTACAAAACCAACCCTGAGTACAACTGTAACTTGAATATATAATCTGCAAAACCAAAAACCGGTGTGAATGTGTGATTCATAAACTCATTACAAACCGGAAAGAAAAAAAAAGAAAAAAAAAAAAGCTAATTAGTGCAACATAGACAAACAAGAATGAGACCTTGTTTGTAATGGGGCCTTGAGCTAAATACGGTTTCTCATTGCGAAGATGGTGGAATCCATACGCAACTTTAGCATCCATACCTTTGACAACACAGAGTAAATTATTAAGAACATGCATGACCATATGAATATAGTAAGTAAGTTAATACAAACCTATGCTAAAGTAGTTGTAGAACACTCCTTCATAGGACTTTGCTTTAGGAGGTACATCCCCTTGAGCATCCAAACTCTGATCAAGTGCAGTTTCTTCACAAGGCTTCAAAGAATAAGGAGGATCAACGACTTCTCCAGATGGCATCGACACTACAATCTTCCAGCTGTCTAATCGAGCAACCGAACCCATAGTTGCTTTGTGTAATGTTTTTTTCATAGCTGATCTCCAAGCTAAAGGAAAGGAACCACCCTAGAAAGATAAGATAGAGAGAACAACATTTCAAAATCATTTTATCTGAGAATGTAAGAGAAAGATCGATTATTTAGACTCACCCAACTAAAACTTCTTGAGAGGTCATTTCCTGTACCGAGAGGGATGACTCCAACGGGAGGAATATTCGATTTTCCATCCTTGTGAAGCTCTCCGAGACATCCAAGAACCCAACCAACAGTACCATCACCACCTGCTACCTATCATCATCAATCTCCACTACTTAACAAATCCAATCCTAATTGGTAAAGTAAAGTGGAAAAATAAAGAATGCGTTACAAATATGTAAATATTACTCACCATAATACGCATCCTTTCTCTGCATTCTCTTGCACATTCATCTCCTGTCGCTGCAAGTGTTTCCAAACATGCCAAACCGTACCGTACAAATTCATGGGGTTTCACTTCTGTGAGATCAAATACCTATAATTATAAAAACACCTTTGATGTCACAAACCAAGTAACAATTCTTAATACAAAAGAGCAATAAACTTCACAAAAGTTCCCAATTATTTAACGGAAAACATAAAGTTGTACATTTAAACCGGCAACAACAATCCAAGAAATAAAGATGTTTTTCCATTTTGATAAAAAATCTAATCCAAAATGTTTTTTGCCTTTTCACTGTCAGTAAAAGTTTTTAGCTTTCAGTACCAATACACTTGACATCAGCCGATCCAAAACTTATCCCAAAATAGAATGAGAAAAACGGAAGATTTGATCATTTCAGAACAATATGTTTATGTCTTAACTCTCAGATCCGATTCCCTAGTTTTCAGTCCACTAAATATGAAACCAAACCCACAAATATTCTACTCACCTGAGTGATAGAAATGAGAGAAACCCAAATCTGATCTAAGATCTCTTCAAATGAGAAAATGACTCAAAACGATGCATTAAGTTTCAATTAAAAAAAAAAAAAAAAAATCAGTGTAAGTGCAAGTTGAGTGAGTTCATAAGTTATAAATTAGTTCTCAAAAAGTTTCTGAAAAAAAAAAAAAAAATAAATCAAGAAAGAATAAGACTTACTTGTTCTTCGCTCATCAACTGTTGAAGCCTTTCTTTAAGAACAGGTCCATGACGACCTCCGCTTTTCGGGTTAATGAAAACAACCATCGGTGACTCAGGAGCTATATCCGCGGCGGCGCCGCCAGGAAGTAGCAAATGGTCCGGAATCGAGGTGGAGTCTTTCCGCTTTATGCAATCTCTCATGGCGAGGCGGAGATACTCAGGCATCGCTAGCCTCCGACGAAGCTCCTCTCTGTCTACACCGACCCAAGCAAGGTTAGCTAAACCGCAGCCTTTCATCGCCACCGCATCATCAGTCGTCGCCGACGGTCGTGACACCACGAAATTAGTCGTCGACGCCTCGCCGACGGACTTTGGCGTCTCCATAACTCTCTCTCTCTCTCTTTTGCCTCCGGTGATCGAACAAAGAATGGCTGTAATATTCAAAACTCAGATGATCAAAGTCTTCAAGATTAAAACTGATCAAAGTTTTGAGGACTGAGTGTTCTTCCCAATGCAATTCAATAGACTAATTTCATGACAGTTTGTTTTTTTCTCATTTTTATAAGATTATTACTTCTTGAAGACAGAGCAAATCGCAAATCGGTGCTCGTGATATGATGCACGTTTAAATATGTTTAGTTTCCCTAAAAGCTTTTTTTAATGACTTTTTTGCATTTTACAGGAAAACACCCATATTGGCACAACGGATTTAAAAGAAATTTAAGTACCTATGAATCTGACTATTATCAATTTGAAAATTGATGGGTTAAGGAAAAATCAAATAGTGGACAAGTATTAATAAAAACTATACAAAATCTGATCTTACTTCATTTTCTAGATTTCGTTGTCTCAAAATAGTTTTCTTTAAGATTTGTTATAACGTAATTGAACAATCTAAAGAGTTATTACCGTTTACCCTAATCATCCATAATACCTAGTAAATGGGAGTATTTGATATCTGATTTTGCATACACACATATAGAAGTCAATAAAAAGAGTATTAAATGCTACTTATCACGTTGAGATTGCAAAAGGGTAAAATGGACAGCTAATAAACCAGTGGACTGGGTCAGGATGACATATGGGCATATTTATGTATATGTGTTAGATAGATCGTGAAACTGTCTAGTGTCCGTCCAATATTCAATTTATTTTCTAGTTAGTAGTTATGCAGATATTTATTGCATCTTATAACCGGTGAGTTACATATCCACTTGGTCCAATTTAATTTTTACTAAATATGATCAGATGAAGATTAGACTGTTCCTCCTAAATCAAGTATGTTACGTTTGCTACAAGCCTTCAACGATCGAGTGATGCAGTGACCTTTTTCGTAATTATTGTAGTGCATTAAGTGGAGTTATTCGTGTAATGGAACAACGAAAAGGTTGTGTACATGGATCTTCAGATGTATACATATTGGCCTACGTGTTAACGACAGTTGATTCTTAGACAAAACAAGATGTATCTCATATTCTCATTATTCTATTATAATATCGCGAACTAAGAATATAAATATCACGAAATTTTGTTGTGCTGAATATGACTAAATCCATGAATACTAAACTTTAAGACTTCGTTTCTGGAAATATTTCTAGCTGATGAGAAACACTTTACTTCCTCAGTTTTCTTTATTCCTCACGTATGGTGTAGCCTCTCATCAATACATCAAAAGCAAGTTTGGATGCACGGCGGATTCTTGAACTCTATCATAATTATGTCATTTTTCTTAAGCCCATATAGCATGTGGGTTTTGTATAGTCCAATGGTGGTGTTATAAAGGCCCTAAACTTCCACAAATACTCTGAACACTATGCCTGTGGAACTCATTATTGTTATTGGTTAGGCATCCTTTTCCCATCATAAACAAGTTTTGGTAGCTTTCAAATTAATCTTGAATTAGATCTTTAGTGACAAATATATAAAAATGTGTAGGTTAGCATCTAGTGATATACTGATATAAATCGTTAATAAGGAAAGAAGCAAATAGCGATATAAATGGAAATTGGAAGACTGCCAAAATGTTGTGGACCGTCAACGTGAGAGGGAAAGTTATACATGGATTATACGTATTCACATTTTCTTAACGTCAAAGTCTCGAAACCGCGTCCAGAAAGAGATTAATACATGTAAAAAAGACAAAAATGATTTGACGAGACAACATGTTTTCAATTCGTTCTTTGAACGGAATCAAATTCTCTTAGCCAAATATACTTTCAGTTATAAGGAGGAAAACGAAATACACTTTAAGGTTAATACACGTCCACGTAGATTCGTGATTTGGTCATGGGTCGACATATATTTATGAACCCAACAAGGGTAATCTAGCTAGGTTTACCACATAGTCGTCGGATTAAAGTCGTGAACTCAGATGATACTAATATTCAAATATGCATATATTTCCAAATTCCAAGTTTTGAACTTTTAAATATGTTGTTTTAAGGATTATTCCACACAGTACATATCATAAAAATTACTTGATCATAAAAATATGAATAGATAAAATATTGTAAACTAAGGATGTTTTGAAACAAATGAGTGTGGTATCATGTGACACTAGAATCACTCAAAGTACACCTAAGAATTTGTATTTATTATAAGAAAGAAAAGAGAGCCATCAATGTGATTCGACCCTACCAATAATGAACTTAATGGGTTTAGTTGAGATTTACGAACGGGTTTTGCAGCTTAATGACAATTTAGTTCAGTTTTTTAGAAAAAGAAATCCCTCGTCACAGATTTTGATTTGGCTATGAATCATTAGAGAATCAAATGTACGAATACATTTGTTGCGTGGTATCCTGTCTTAACCGTAGCAAACACGATCATGTATATCATTAGACAACATGGGTATAAATATAATTTTCTAGCATGATAGAGGCATAGAGCAGTTCACAGTGCCTCGTATTAACTGTAACAACTTAGCATTCCTTGAAGCTAGAAGTAAAAGTGAAATCGTCAATCATATTTCTTTATTTTCATGAGTTTTGTTTTTAACATATACGTTTTGTCGGAAAAAATATAGATTTTTTTTTGCCACCATAGTGGTGGAAGAACAGTGGGGTTTCGAACAGTGATGGTTTTGCTCTTTAACTACGTAACTTTATATGTACAGGTTAAGTGTTCTTGTGGACGTTCCAAATTTTCTAAAATAGCCGAACACAAAAAGATTCCATGAAATACACGTTTCCGTGGTTGATAAATCTGATTTATAATTTCACACTAAAGGGTAACTCGCATGAAATCGAAACCCACAAGCTCAAACGGATATATATCCGATAGAATCAAGGTAGAATTTGATTAACATATAAACTGATTAAAAATGAGTCAGTGATATTTTCTCAAAAAAAAAAATGAGTCAGTGATATATATTAATACATGTATCTAGTTATACCACAAAAGCTATAAATTAAGTAAAAAAATTATCAGTGGTAAAACATACAAACGAATTTGATAGTCTCTCTGTACGTTTTAACTAAGTAACGACTCCGAAGAGGGATTTTTTCATCTGCCCATGATCATATACCATATGAAAAAATAAATCGCATTTAAAGTTTGTGCCCCTTTAAAATGAAAAAGGTGAGACCTTTTTGGGGAGTCCCTAACGCGTCAAAGATAATTCAACTTTATGATGATGATGAATGCATTGATTGCATAATTCTCGTCGGTACATCACAAGTTTGTTTGATATACTAAACCCTTTCATTATTCAAGTGCTTAAGTAAACTTAAAAATGGGAGTATTAAAAATTTACTAGTATAATTTAAGACCTATGGCAAATGGTACTAACTACTAACTCGTCTTCTGAAGTTTATAAAGCTAAGTTTTCTTATTTGATATGGAATCAAACCTAAAATGTAAGCAATGAATCAACCATAGTAGAAAAAAAAATGAACGTAAAACCAATGAATCAAGTATCTGGAGCAAGTAATCCGAAATCACTTGCAGATGTTTGGCCACAGGCCACAACAGCCCCACACCACATTTCTATTACCCAAGTCACATTTTAAAAAAAGAAAAGAATTAAAGGGCAAACAGAGTAATTGTGTTAGAAACAGTAGGTCGACAAGAATTGTACGTGAAGTTGTAATAAATGCAGAAAGCTGAAACTCTTTAACTTCTTTTCAAACTTGCACTTTTTTTTTGTTTATCGGTCTCCGCAATAAAACTATTCCCTAAAACTATTCTCTTGTTTGCGTCAGCTTTTTTCTTTTCTTTGTATCTCGCAGCTACACGACAAATTACATTTTATCGGAGACCATTATTCTGGATCCGAGAACCCAGAGACTCAAATCGTAAATTGATACAGAAAATTCGGTTTGCAATCTATACGCGGACTACATGATATCCGACTGTGGTTTGACTTAACATTTTTTTCTTGTATTTGGTTTGAAGAGGGTGATTGTGTGGAGCTGGAAAAGAGAAGAGTAGAACAGAGAAATGTTTGGTGTAAAAAGGCTGCAAAGGAGTTTGTTGGTTAAAAAGCGAGTGAACTCGATAAACGCGTAACCCTAAAGGTAAAGCGTGCATTACCTTACCCCAATTATTTATCTTTTCTACTTTCTTTTCTTTCTATAAAAGTGATAGTGTTCGAGGCTTAAAACTGTTACGCCATTTTGAAAGCTATTTGGTTTATGTATAACGAATAAAAATATTGCATGACGATTATAAATCACATGAAAGTAACTTGACTCGACTCCTTGAACGAGTTGTTTCTTTTTATTCTTTTGAAGTTGTCAACAACTAATTTTGTTCATCAATCAATAGAAATAATAACCTACATATATAGTTGTTGAATGGTACATGAATATATGTATTTTAAAGTTTCCTTTTGTGTGTACTATGAAGTGTATAGCATTATTGTTCTGATATTTTTCATGAAGTAGAGTTACGTAGACATATTACAATGATGAAAGTTAAAAAATGAAATAAAGACAATTAGTTTGGTGTAGAAGTAAGAGTTTTTGCACAAAAAAGATTGTGTATTAAATGGTCTATGAATTTATTGGGTCGGCTCGCACATTGGCACATGTGATGACCTTACCATTCTTGTCTCTGCATTAAATATTCTTTATCCAAATAACGAAAAAGGTGAAATGGTTTGTGGAGTTGGTATCAAAATCGATTGTATAATCTTTGTAATTTCTTTCCTTGTTCCAAAAGGATGTCAAGCTGTCGTCCAGCACTTGGCTACTGTGATTTGGTATAATTCAAGTTTATAGATCAAACTGGTATAGGGATTATCTTGCTTTTATCAGTTTGTTATCATTTTTCTTTTAGAAAACAAACTAACAGAAGCTGTGAATTTTTATTTTTTTTATGATTAACAAGAAGTGGCTGAAGCATGTAAATGTCGCCATAGAACAATGGTACTCCCCTTACCTCTTCCAAAAAATCTCAAGTTTTACACAAAATAATACAACTAACCCAAAATCTCACTTATTGAAACTCAACAACTTATGTGGCGTTTTTTTCTTCATTTTTTTTCGGTTTTCTTGACGTAAAAGTTATATGTTATTTTCAAAACGATTGCGATAGTTTGGATTCATTTCAAATTGAAAAAGTTGGCATCATGGTATACTTGAAAAAAACAGAAGCTATAATAGTTGAAGCAATAATTGTCTACAAACTTGTAGTCCAATTATCTTTTTCAAATTTATGATATAATAAATTGCATAAGAGACACGAAATCAAACATTATGATCTTCAAGTAAAAAATATACACTCGTATAATGTATGTGTCATTGTGTTGTGTCCAAAATTTAATCTAGATATATAAAACTTCAAGCATAAATGATCAAACAAGAGATCTAAAAATCTTGATTTATAATTACTATGTATCTAACCGAGTCCAGATATACTTTTGGTGTATTATTGGACTCCTCTCTCTCTCTCTCTGTCCATCTATGTAGTATTACTTCAGTTTACAGTAACTTCAAAATTCTAGCAAAGAAAAAGAAGATGAAAAGAGCTTTTAAATCGGCGGAAAAGGGCCAGGAGAGAGACGAAAAAAGGCAAAATACGAAAAGGTGAAAGCTTTTTGTGGATTCCTTTTGCAGGGATTGCGTGTGAAAAACAGATTACATTTTTCGTTTTAAAAGGTAAAACCCAAAAAAGATTTAAAAGGAACAAAATAAAATACATTTTTCCATCACTCACACGTTTTCATGCGCGCGTGAAAGATACCGCCGTTCCCGATCAACACGTAGCTTATGTCTTATGATCACGCCACTAAAGCAATGAAGCGATGTCGGACACGCGCTACTTTTTAACGCGTGAGTTTGTTTTGTCTCATTTCTCTGACTAGATTCAACCTTTATTTCGTCATCAAAACTTTATTAGTTGGTACCTTTTTTGTTTTCCACACTCATCTGAAAGCTGAAAGTAGTAATTAATTTTACTTGACAAAACGTTTAACTATTAACATCAAAATATCAATTCTAATACTATTTCCATAAACGTCAGTTCTCAACGGTATAGCAAATTACGAATATAAAAATATGTTCTATCTTCCAGATGAACTCGTAGATACAGTAATAAAAAAAATATCTAACTATCAAATCAGTGACTTAACATGATTTTACTCAAAACCCAAACAAATATTTACTTTCATTCGATTACGAAAGATGACACTGAAAACAGAGCATCGTACGTACGCCTTATTGTTTCCTGGACCAATATCTAATTAATTAGCACCTAATTTAAGTTTTTTTCTGTCAGAAAATATTCTTAAAAAAATGTTTCTCAGTTGGATGTTTATGGTCCAAAAAGGAAGAAATTAGCAATTTTCAAACCAAGTTAATGACTTTGAGGCCTTTGTCCCATTATAGATGCAGACACAGAAGGTGAGAAGGATAGTATCGTAATTTTGAAATGATGGTTACTTATAATACTTGGTGTCGAATAAAATCAAATAGATAGACATTGAAAAGCTATGAGAAAGTTTTAAGTTCTTGTGAAGCAGATGATCCGATCTTTCCTTTTCTTCTCAAGTTTCTTCTTTTTCCCACTCACACACAGACTCTGCAAATCCACAGTAACTCAAGAAGAGAGAGACAGAAAGAGAGAGAAATTCAAACAAAGCTTCGATTTTTCACCTTTCTGTTGTTCGCTTTTGTTTTTCTGTAAAAAGCCAACTTTTGTGTTGATCCTTTTTACCTGATTAAACTATTTTCTCTGCCAAAAAACCTCAGCATTTTTTTCGTGACCTTTTTTTCTCTTTCTCTTCTTAAATTTTAATATCTTGGCCGGTCCAAAAAGCTCTTTATGCAAAGGTTTCTTCTCAATAAGATAACAAAGGAAAACCCAAAAAAAAAAAATACAACAACCAAGACTTCTTCATTTTTGTTGTTGAGAAAATTTTAGTTTTTTTGAGATGAGAGCAGATTTGATTACAATACAGCAAACGCTGACGCCGGAAGCAGCGACTGTTCTTAACCAGTCGGTTGCGGAGGCGACACGTCGTAACCATGGCCACACGACGCCGCTACACGTGGCGGCCACTCTCTTATCTTCTTCCTCTGGTTTTCTCCGACAAGCTTGCATCAAATCCCACCCAAACTCTTCTCACCCACTCCAGTGTCGAGCTCTCGAGCTCTGTTTCAGCGTCGCTCTCGAGCGCCTCCCTACTACTTCTTCCTCTCCGTCGGAAACGCAGGAGCCTCTGCTCTCAAACGCTCTAACCGCGGCTCTGAAACGCGCTCAGGCTCATCAGCGGCGTGGTTGTCCGGAGCAGCAACAGCAACCGCTTTTAGCCGTGAAAGTTGAGCTCGAGCAGCTTATCATATCGATACTTGATGACCCGAGTGTGAGTCGGGTCATGCGGGAAGCTAGCTTCTCCAGCCCCGCCGTGAAATCAGCGATCGAACAGTCGCTTTATGGTAATTCTGCTAATTCGAGACAGTCCGGGTCACCCGGAATCGTAAACCCGTCTGCAATTGGGTTCGGTTATCGACCCGTACCGACATCGGTTAGCCGGAATCCTTACCTTAATCCCCGGTTACAACAACGTGGAGCCGGGCCGCATAGTGGGCTGATGCAGAGGACAGACGAAGCGAAACGGGTCATGGAGATAATGATCCGAACCCGGAAGAGAAACCCGGTTCTCGTCGGCGACTCGGAGCCTCAAATTCTGGTGAAAGAGATTCTAGGGAAGATCGAGAGCGGCGAATTCTCCGATGGACCGCTTCGCAATTCTCAGGTGATCCGTTTGGAGGCGGAGTTATATTCGACCAATAACGCACAAATGGCGACTAGGTTTGTTGAAATCTCCGGATTAGTGGAGACTCGGATCGGGAATTCTGATTCAACCGTTGTTCTCGATCTCGGCGATTTGAAATGGTTATCGGAATATCCGACGGCGAACGGCGGAGGAGGAGGAGCTGTGACGGAGATGCGGAAGCTTTTAGAGAGATACAAAGGAAGGTTGTGCTTCATTGGTACGGCCACTTGTGAGACTTATCTTCGTTGTCAAGTTTATTACCCTTCAATGGAGAACGACTGCGATCTTCAAGCCATTCCGATCGCCGCGAAATCGCCTCTTCCGTCGATGTTCTCCAGGTGGGTCTTCAAATTCAATTCAATTTCTCAATTGATAATTGGATCAAAGTTTCAATTTTTTCTTTTCTTAATATTTTGTTTTGCGCAGGCTTGGGAGCAACAACAACAATAACAACGCAAACGCTATGTTATTAAGCAGCAATATCACCCCAATGGAATCGATATCTCCGACGAGAAGCTTTCAAATTCCGACGGGAAAAATGAGCTGTTGCTCTCGGTGTCTGCAGAGTTACGAAAACGACGTCGCTAAGCTGGAAAATTCCTCAACCGGAAATAACCGGTCGGTCTTGCCACAGTGGTTGCAAAACGCTAGAGCTGACGAAAACAGTGACAAGAAACTTGTAAGTTCTTTGGCAAATTGCTTTCAATATATTATCAAAACAAGAATGGTTTAATTAAAACATGATTTTTGTAATTCTGTAGACAAAAGATCAACAGATTGTAGAACTGCAGAAGAAATGGAACGACTTGTGTATACGTTTACATCCGAATCCGTCTGTTGCTCCTCCTTCGTCGTTGCCAAGCTCAAGATCGGAGATAACTCCACCAGGGAGTCCGGTTGGCACAGATTTGGTTCTCGGACGTCCCAACAGAGCTTTAACCTCACCGGAGAGGAAGACACGAGAAGCGCGTTTCGGAAAGCTAGGAGGAGACTCCTTCGATATCGATCTATTCAAAAAGCTACTAAAAGGCTTAGCAAAAAGCGTTTGGTGGCAGCACGACGCAGCGTCATCAGTAGCATCAGCGATCACCGAATGCAAACACGGAAACGGCAAATCAAAGGGAGATATCTGGCTGATGTTCACAGGTCCAGACAGAGCCGGGAAGAGCAAAATGGCGTCTGCGTTGTCAGATCTCGTCTCGGGAAGCCAGCCGATAACGATCAGCCTCGGCTCGACGAGAGACGACGATGGTTTAAACCTCCGTGGTAAAACCGCGTTGGACCGGTTCGCGGAAGCGGTTAGGAGAAATCCGTTTGCGGTTATCGTGATGGAAGACATCGACGAGGCGGATTTGTTGCTACGTAACAACGTGAAGCTAGCGATGGAAAGAGGGAGAGTCTGCGATTCGTATGGGCGTGAGGTTAGTCTAGGGAATGTCATTATCATCCTCACGACGAATTCGTCGATTGGAATAACGGAAAACGTCGTCGTTCCGATCGACGAGAAGAGATTAGAGTCTCTGGTGAGCAGAGGATGGAAGATAAAGCTCTCTGTTTGCAGCAGAACGCGAAAACGGAAACCGAATTGGCTTTATAGCGACGATGATGACGAGAAAACGAAGCAGAGGAAAGAGATCTGTTTCGATTTGAACGAAGCGGCGGAGTTCGATTCGTCGAGCGATGTAACGGTGGAGCACGATCAGGAAGATAATGGCGGCTTTGTTCACAAGCTAGTGGGTTTAGCGGACGATGCGATACTCTTTAGACCGGTCGATTTCGGTTCGATCAAGAGCAGGACGGCGGATTCGTTGAAGAAACGGTTCTCTAACGGTCTCGCGGATGGATTGACGGTGGAGATTGAAGACGATGCTTTGGAGAGAATCGCCGGAGCGATTTGGTTGAGTAAGATTAGCTTAGAGGAGTGGGTTGAGGAAGCGATGGGTTCGAGTTTGAGTAGCGTGAAATCTCGAGTGTTTTCGTCGGAAGATTCTGTGATTCGAATTGAGCTTGAAGATGATGTGAGTGATCGAATCTCCGGTGGAGGATATCTTCCGAGTAGTATCAGAACGGTGGTCGTTTGATTTTTTGTTTTTTTTTTCCCGGTGAGGGGGTAGATTCGTAATTATGAGAAATGGTGAGGGTAAAGATGTAAATATTATTATGTCTTCCAAACCGTCTTTTGGCGGGGTAGGAAAGAGTTCGGTAATACATTTAAACAGTAAGTTATAAAAAAAGGTTAGCGGTTATTAAAAATCAACGGCTGAGAATTAACTCACACGTTTTTATATGAAAAGTAGAAAGTAGATACTTTCATAAACAGAAAAGGAGGAATCTGCTAGAGATAAGAATATATGAACTAAATTGATTAAAAATAGAGGTTTTACTGGGGACATAGTGGAATTTATTTTATTTTATTCAAGGTTACATTTGATTATTCTTACGTATGTTTCTTCTTGGAGTTTTGTGGAATATATTGTAGTCTCTTTACTCTTAGCAGATCGAATTTTAGAAAAACTATATTATATAATTTGTAATATTCAGGGGACATTTATTTCAGTAGAAGTTATACTTTAAAAATATTAGGTGGGTTCGGCTAGTATGTGGCTTGTCTTTACTTCACCTTTTTGGAATGAAAGCAGCAAATCCAACCACTCTCATGGACCAATTATTTAATGAAAAATCCATTGCCAATACCTATATGATGTATTTCTATATCATTCTTTTTAAAATTAGGAAATTCTTGGCTTCTCGTCTTATTCATTCGAAATAAGCTATGGGTATAGGCAAGATTTGTGCTAAAACAAAGTAGTTATGAATGTGAGGAAGATTGATCATGTTTCTTACTTGATATTCAATACAAATACCATTGTGCATGAACAAATTTTTTGTTTATTAGACCTGAATATTGACATCTGTAGATTTAAACTCAACTTTTTCGTAGTTCATAGAGTTTAAAGAAGATCTTGACATTTGGGTTCAAATTGGACCGTCTTGGAGTGTCATTTGGTCAATACGCGATTTTGAGACCATGTGAGTTCAAAACAAAGTTGAAAGCTACCAAACCGATTTTGACCAAAACGTGTTCATCAAAATTCAAAATAGAAAGCGATCGAACCACACGTAATGATCGGTCTTTTGGTGTGCTTGAGGTCATACTTCGATTTATCATTTATGACAATAGATAGATTCAAGGGTCTCTAGATTCAAAGCCCCAACCTACAAACCGGTCAACCACCGATATTAAATTTAAACCTAACTAAGTTATGATAATAATAAACGACTAGGACACTTGATCAAGTGATCTCCACTACATGACGCCATGACTTTTCATTTTCAATTTAGACTGCTACATCTATATTTAAATCAAATCAAGTTATATGTACATCACGCACTAATTTTTCCCCATTTTTCAACGTACCAGTTTTTTTAAATATAAGTTGATTCTTACATGTGTTGGACATTTATATCTAAATCTACCACTTAACAACGACCAAGAATGATGCCAAGTATGTTCACATGGTTCATATGTCTAATGCCTATATGTATATTTTTCTTTTAAAAAATTATACTTCTTTCAGAACCATCATCGTAGTTGTTACATAGTAGTACATCTAATGAAAATCGATCTTCGACCCAGAGTAGAGATTTGTGACATCTTTATTGGTTAAAATGCTCACTTTAATTTCTTAATTACTCTATAAACTTAGTTTTGCTGAACAGTCATAAATTACTTTTGCTTTAATAAGTCAAGTTACTCCGGTTCCCTGCTAGACACTTGAAGACAACGCTTTCAAAATTGGCTTTTTTTCTTCTTCGACTTTATGGATATTACAAATTTACAATGTATTAGTAATATTTAGGAGTGGGAGATAAGGCTGAAGCTTTGTGATACTTAGTTTATACATAATTATAAGCATATCCAATACTTTTCAGGGTTATAAAAATGTGGATTTGTTTGAAATAAAGCAGGTCTTAACCTAATTATTGACAACTAGTAATAATTAAGGGGGGATACTTTAATATTATTTTCAAATAAAAGGATTTTAGCCAAAGAGAAGCACTAGAACAAGGAGAAGACAAACCAAAACATGCCTTTATATCATTCAATTATTTAGTTATATACATGGACCTTATGGTCTCTCTATCTTTTTGGTGGATTTGCATTATATGTCTCCTCATTTCATAGTTAAATATATCATCAGCCAAAAGTAAGAAAGATGAAGGCATTAGACACTTTAGTAGATGAAAATTCTTAAATATTAAATTAGATTCAATTTATATCACACAAAAAAAAGATTCATCATACACCATTCCAATACTTGATCTTGAAGTGACAAAAAGAGACTCATAATAACACCAATGTGAAAGAGTGTAATTGAATAATCTTCAAGTGGAAAATAAAATAATGCAGCAAATGCTGCAACTTTACTCAAAGACCTATTTCCTATTTAATATTATTTTCTAGTCTTTTCTCTTTAATTATTGTAATTATAACCATGAAAAGGATGTGAAGATCATGATTTGCGAATACAAGTATGTAGGAGTATTATATTATAACTAAAAGCGGTCACAGATCTCAACCACACATGATTGAAACCTAATGTTGAATTTGAGCTTTTTGGAAAGGGGACATGAACTTAACTTCTGTAGTGAGCAACTACACTCTAAGGTACAACTACTATGGCATCTCCTAACATATGCATGCACATGTCTGTGTGTATGTATTTAACACAAAAACATGTCTGCCTATATATTATTTTTATTTATAAAAGATTTTCATAGATGTCTTGCGTATGTATATGATCTTCTTGTTCTTCTTTCTTTTTGTCGGCATATAGGTTATCTTTTAACAATCGAGTTGTAGAATAACAGTGATTTAAAATAAGCGTTTCCCACATATGAAGAAAGGATTCAAACCGATGATCTCATGGTTAGATCTTTGTTCTAACCTGTGGTGCCATATTGATATTGTCATTCAGGGACGGTTTAATTGGTAGAATGCTCATACTGCATAAGCACACCTTGTGCCGCACAAGGTCCCTGGATTTTTCTAGAACACTGGGACTCGAAAATTCTAGAAACTTGTTTCGAGTAATAATATATTAATAGATTACGGTGAGTCGGTCTTGTTGCCATTCTGGAAAGAAAATCCCAATATGTATGTAATCCGATAACTTATAGATGCTCAGTAGAAAAAGAAAGTAAGAATTTAACTTGTTCCAATAGATCAAACTCATCATTTGTGTTATGTCTATGTATTATGTCAATAGACACATGTTATTTTCTTAAAATGAATTTGTGTCATTACCATACAGTAGAAACTCTATAAATTAATAATGTCGGGACTTTGATATTTTATTAATTTATAGAGTTATTAATATATAGATTTTGACTAACATTTTTTTCAAAAATAGAAAATTCAATAATAATAATCTTTTAAATTTTCCTTCAAATTAAATAAGAACTTTTCATTATACATATATTTTCTTAACTTTTTTGATGTTTCTATACTTTCTCTATTGTTTACATTTTTCATATTTTCCATATTGTTTTAAATTTTTTTTTAGTTTTTATATTTATTTGATGTGTGAGAGATTTATTTTTTTTAAACTAGATATCTTAGGTTAATATATATAGGTATATATATATATAATTTTTTATATGATAATTATTAATTTATAATATTATTGGGACCATATTTTACATAGGAGTTTAAAAAAAGTTATTATCTTATTATTTTATCAAATTGTGTCATATTTTACACCGGCCCAACTTAGGACCGGATAAATTTATTAATTTATCGTGTTTATTAATTTATCGAGTATTAATTTATAGAGTTTCTACTGTATTGTATACTAGATTAAGACCCGCGTATACGCGGGTTTATTTTAAAATTTTGTAAAAAAAGTTATTATCTTATTATTTTATCAAATTGTGTCATATTTTACACCGGTCCAACTTAGGATCGGATAAATTTATTAATTTATCGTGTTTATTAATTTATCGAGTATTAATTTATAGAGTTTCTACTTTATTGTATATTGTTTTCCTTTTATGCAAAAGAGTTGGAAAAAACAAAAAAAAAAACATGAAAAACATGTGAAACATTTAGTGGGTCTTTCATAACTGGGCTTTAGACATACGTTTTTTCCTTGTCGGATCCATTAATGTGCAGGGATCGAGGTTACCGTAGCACAAGTTTTAACTGTGATTTGATTTGTACCTAATTCAGTTCCACTTCGTATCATTTCCCTCATCTTTCC
The DNA here is from genome assembly GCA_902728155.2 of Microthlaspi erraticum. NCBI lineage: Eukaryota > Viridiplantae > Streptophyta > Magnoliopsida > Brassicales > Brassicaceae > Microthlaspi > Microthlaspi erraticum. The sequence continues at coordinate 209,729 of CACVBM020001396.1, read as the reverse complement.
TACGATCAGAGAATTTGAAACCGAGTTCTTTGAAAATATAACAAGATTACGCTACAAACGACGTTATATATCAGTCAATCATCATTAAGAAAACTTAGCTTCAAAACGCGAAGCCAAAACCATAACTCCAATGTTCATCTTGTTTTAGGACTGAAAGCCAACACATTTTCTTTCTTCTTTAAAAGTATAACAAGATTTAAAATTACAACATAGGTTTTAATATACAAAGCCAAACACCCTTCTAAGTTTCTTGTCATAAAAATCTCCTTTGAAACTCTTAAAAAGAACAGTCAGCTTCCTTCTTGGTTGTATAAATCAGTCAATCATCAGGCTCAGCAGAGAAATCAGGCTCTTCAGGTTTCTTAAACCGAGGCAAATCGACATCTTTCACTCTCTGAGCTGCAACACCACGTCTTGTATTAGCTGCAAATCGTGAAGCCAAAACCATAACTCCAATGTTCATCTTTGTTCTAGGGCTCGAACCAACACTCTCTTCTTCCACTTCTTTTCCTTCATCTTCTTCTTCTTCTTCACTCTCCTTTGACTCAATCGCAGTGAGATGATTCTCCATCGTTCTTCTCTTGTACCTACGCCAAGCGGCTTGTATAAAGCAAGCAGCCCAAGTCCTCCAATGGTGAGAGTAAAATCTGAAAGTATGCTGAAGCTTCTTGCTGTGAAGCCTCCTAAACTGATTCGCAACGAACTTCAAATCTTCAGCTCGAAGAGCGAAAGCTTCGACTTCAACCAAAGCCCTAACTGTTCTTGTGGAAGACGGTAGGTTCAAGGTTGACTTAGGAAGCAAAGCCCAAGAAAGAAGCTCTTCCCCGCAGAAATCTCCAGGCCTTAGTATAATCGAGTTGAAGAAACCTGTCCTGCCTCCATTCGTTGTGGAGCTCTCTAGTCTCCCTCTGATGATAAAGAGCATCTCCGTGATCAAGTCACCTTCACGTACAAGGTAAGTCCCTTCCGTACACAGACAAGAAACCAGACGCTCGCATATCGCATCTAGCAACTGATCATCCATTTGTGAGAAAAATGGAACCTGCATGATTCAGGGAGAAACACATCATGGAGTTGTAAAGTTTAAACCTTTGGTAGGATTAAGAACTCAAGTGAAAAAAGCTTACTCTTCGAACAAGGTCTAAACAGAGATGGCGTTGAATGTCACGGCGAAGATCAGTAGGTAAGCTTTGTAAGAGAATCTCTTCGTCGACTCCTCTAGTGGCAAGCCACTTGTACTGCTCATATCGCCTCACACGGTTTCTCAACTCTTCAGGAAGTTGGCGATGTCTCATCCACTCCTCTGTGTCTCTCTTCTTCAACCTCCATTCCTCAAGCCGGACAGTCAAAGATTGCAGATATGTCTAACAAACAAAAAAAACAAGAAACACATAAGAACAAAAAGACTCTTTAAACTTTCCCTAATGCAAGAATCATCCATACAAACATACCTGCATATTCCCAATGAGATGTGCAAAGAGGACAAGTCCAAAGATTGCAATGAGCACAGCAAATGTGGTTTCTCCGATGAACATGGTCGTGGACAGATTCTGTCCATAAGAACTGTTGATACGACATTAACAAAGAAACTGCAATCAGAACTTTTTAAATTTTGACACTTTTGATGAGCTCTGTAGTTAGTTAGTTAGTTAGTTAGTTACCTAAGCTGTTGCAACCCCCACCACAAACAGTAGAAATACCTCTCGATAAAGTTGGAAGACACAACCTTCTTCGTGATCGCATTCTCGAACATCCCATACTTAAACTCCCCACTCCTCGCATCGCAGAGTTTAAACACGTTCGTCACATTCGCCCAACTTAGCTGCTTAGCGTCATACATCGAATCACAGTCCAAGTAATAAAGATGACAATTCACTCGTCCAAACTCTTTGTTGCATCTTGACTTCCAGCAAGATGTGTATCTATCAAACGACAATATATACCACGCCGCACCAAGAACCTGAACCAAACACAAGTAAACATCTTAAGCTATAGTATTAAATATTAATTACTTATCAAATGTAACAATGGAAAGAACAAGATACATACATGACTAGCTAACATGTATAGCAAGAGGTTATAAGCAGCTCCAGCCCAAGCAGTCTTTGTAACAACTCCGGTCGCTTTAACGATCTGAGAGCTTAAAGGGATTATCAGGTAGAACCTAGGGATGTATTGTAAGAGCACAATCAAAGCGAGATCGTTGTTGTTGTGATCAAACCGGTAACTTCTTGTAGCAGGCATAGCGAACCAGATAACGATCTGTGGAAGCGGTAGTGTCGCGATGAGGTCGATGATGAAGTCAGATTTGAGATACCTCCAAGCGATTGCCTTGGGGTCCATGACAAGCTCGCCTCTACCGAACACTCTAGTGCTCGAGTTGGGAGCGATGAAACCGGTTCGGAACTTGATGAAGATGTGGAGCAAGTAGAAGAGATCAGCGATTGTTCTGAAGAAGGTGACGAGGATACGTAAGCTCGTGTCGGTTCTTGCGCAGGGGTAAGATGAGTCTCCTCCGATGAGTGGGACGAAGAAGTAGAGAGGGTCGATGAAGAGAGCGACCATGCAGGAGACGATGAAGACCCAGTTCCATTTCAAGACTATCTCGCTTCCTGGATCGAGGATTGTTTTGTACCATGAGAGTTTGCAAGATTTGGACTTGTTGTTGTTGTTGTTGCTGAGTTTGGAAGCGTCAGTGTATCTGATTCTGTTTCCAGCTAAGAGATTGTTGTTGTCAGGCTTTAGTGCTGAAGGTAGAGAGAGTTTGTATGATTTGCTCATTGGATCATTCACTGCCCATATGGATTCTTTGTTTTCTTTTCTGTCTGAGTAAAACCTGCAGGAGAATGAAAAAAACAAGAACTTGAATCATAAATAGAGATCAGAGTTTAGTTTAATTACACATCTGAGCGGAAAACTCGGAGCTTGAGGTTTGGTTTAATAGAATTCTACTTAAGCAGAGAGAAATCTAACGCAAAGTCTGGATTTTTATTTCTGGGCGACCAATAATATGACTCAGAAACGTAAATCTGTAAAAAAAAACTTACATGAGAAGCTTGTCCTTTCTCAGCTCCATTAGAAGAAGGAGCTCAAGCTCGAGAAAACCCTTTTGAAGTTTTTAATTTAAAAATCGTGTCTTTCTTTTGATTCGTTTCACTGACAGTGTCACTCTTACTGTGTCTCTTCTCCCTCTCTCTGAATCTGAGGGAGGTCGTTGTTTGTTTGATTACTCCTGGGAGGATTGAAACGAGGGAATAACTGAGTCACGGAGCGAGTCAGAGAGCGTATCTTCTTTGCCTTTTTTTTTATTTTAAGAAAAATAAAATCGGAAAGGATATTTGTGCTTTTTCTGGAATATTTGGCTCATTCCACACAGTATAAGACAAGAAAGTCAACACATTTGACTAAGTGACTTAATTGGAGTACTAGTTTAAACTTTACAGTTTTCCGTTAAATAAGAACTAAAGTAGTAATAACTAAATTAGTAGTACCAATGAAAACAATGCTACATCACAAGAAAAGTAGAGAACACTTACTTTTATAGCCTCCTTGTACGACTGAGAAAACGAAAATTTTAGCTTTTTTTTTTTTCTTATGTTCGATGTAGACTCTTTAATCACACCGGGAAGTCGGAAAAACAAAATATTTGCCACAATTCAAGAGGTGAAGCAGGTAAACTGATGTCACAAGAAGAACCAAACTTTACTCGCTTCATCAAGGACACAAATTGTGGTAGAAACATTGATGACAGAGCAAAAACAATGAATCTAAACTGAATATCATTAAGGTAGTAACAGAAACAGTATGTTTAAAGTGACAACAAACAACATTTCAATCAGAAGTTATCAATAATTTTTTCCAATAGAGAGTTTAAGGGATTGTAATTTGAGCAGATTTAGTTCCACAAGTGTCACAGCAATCAAATTTCATACAATCCAAGCTTCAAACTATGTTGACATTTCCAGAAAATTTCAGCTAAAAGAGAACTAAATCATCTTTCTCTATTGGGTCAAATCAAACAGTGAAGGAAACCAAAATTGCTAACAAATGAAACCAAACAACTAAACACAGTAACACTCATACAAACAAATCTATCAGAAATTTACTTCTTCTCCAACCAAAAAAAACTAAACTCTATCCCTGCAAATCGGACAAGTCGCGACTTTCATCAACCACACGTCCACACACTTCCGGTGAAACAAATGGCCGCATCCAGGTAACCTCCGACACCACTGTCCCTGTCTGAATCCGTCGATACAAACCACACAATCGCTTCCGTGCTCTGTTATGGACTCAGAGAACTTGAATTGGGGAAGCCTCTTGACGCATCTGAAAGACAACCCATCCGAGGATTCGTGACGGCGATGGCGGCGGCGGTAGTTTCGGTGGAGAAACCAGTAGAGGGCGAAGAAGAAGAAGGAGAAGCCGAGAGACATGAGGATGAAGAGCAGAGCGGTTACAGCTACAGGGATCATGATAAGACCTACGAGGATTTTGGATAGAATCTTCGTGGGTAAACTACTCGTGTTCGCCTTCGGTGGTGCCGGAGACGGCGATTGTTCGCCGGAGATTGGGACATCGTGGGGAATAGGTATCGGCATCGACATCGGACGATTGCGGCGGAGATAAAAATCTTCTCTTCTTTTTTTTGTTTTTTTTTAAGCTCAAATCAGAGTGATTCCATAGCACATAAGGAACTGAAATTGAATTTGAAGAGTTAAGAATATATGGATTCAAAGGTATTGTTGTTGTCTTGATAGAGCGATAAGAGGGTGTGTATAGTTTTATATTTGTAGTTAATTAAATATGAGGGAATATTCGGACATTTTAACTACTTCTTGTCCGATGAATTCGTGAGCAATCTTTAATTTTTTTTATGGAAATTGACATTACCGTACAAAAAAGACAGTTATAACAATATTTGCGTTACTTATGCTAGTATAATTTGATCTTTGATCTTTGATCTTTGAGAACGATTATTTGATAGAAAGACAAAATCAAATTCTTGTTAATGTATTCACATAAACTCTCATTTAAGTGTTTATGTGTTTTTGGTTCCAATTATTATCTCTGAACTCTCTCTCCTTTCTGGTGATTGGGAAGAGATAGGCACAAACCGACAATGGCAGCTTCCTTGGTAACAGCATTCCTTTATGTCACCATACCTTTACTTCAGAAAATTATTTGCAACATTTACTATTGTTATCTCCGGTTTGGATCGGTTGTGCCGTTCGGCCCACTGTCTGTTGCCTTCTAAGGTTGCAAGACTTCTGGACTGTCCATTGATGGCGAGTCCATCAATCAATAGTGAGTTACTACATTTTAGGGCAAAAGGATTAGTATATATGTTTTCTACAAGAATTAACAAATAATTTTGATGAAGCTCAGTGTCAGTGGAATACATTTTTGGTGTTTGGCTGCAAAGTTTGGTATCACACCTTTTTTTTTTTTTTTTTTTTTTTTTTTTTTTAATTTAGGGCCTGCGTTTGTATTTACAAGTGGAACAGTTGATTAAGACCAATAGTTTTTAATATAGTCAAACATGTTTAATGATTTGTTAGCAATTTATCCTGGCTGAAAATAAGTTTGTGAAATTTTCAGTATAGATATACGAGTTCACTCTAATCCAGTCAAACGTTTCAATAATTCAGACACATCCTATAAGAAATATACCCATACATATAATAAATACTGTTCAACTATGAATTTATATATGTTAATACTCTCTAGAGTGTAGTCAACTTTTTGATATTGGAGTAACAATATTATGTTAGTACATATTTTGGTAAAAGAAAAAATTACCGCTAGCTATTGACACGTATAAGAAAATTGACATTTTTTAACTCTATGACTTAAAACAAAAGAGATTAGTCAAACAAATCTCAATGGCAAGACACAATGCATGCTTATCCGGAGTTAGACATATAACATAACACATATATAAATATAGGCATTTCGCATATGAAAATATACATCAAAATCTAACAATCTTATTTTCTAACTATTTTCTTAAAGAAAAAAAAAATAATAATAATAAAGGCCATGGGTAAAAATATTTTGGTTTTCTCTACCGTTGTTGTTTTTCTTCTCTCAATAGCATCTGCAGTTCCTGGAATCGCAACTTTCTACCAAAGCTACACTCGTAAGAATATTATTTTACATCCTTGTTTGTGTTTACTAACCCAAATTATAAACCAAATAACATAACACACAACAAGAAACTTATATTTGTTATTTGATATATAAATCTAGGGAAGTGTTACAATATCATCGTAACAATATCACATTTGTTTTATTGTGTGTTTTTGTTAGCATCGGCATGTTACGGAGGTACGCCAGAAGGAGTGATGATAGCTGCAGCGAGTGATACGCTATGGGACAATGGTAAAGTTTGTGGCAAGTATTTCACCGTGAAATGCACCGGAGCTCGTAACCCCGTCCCTCATCCTTGCACCGGAAAATCTGTAAGGGTCAAGATCGTTGACCATTGTCCAGCTGGCTGCGCTTCTACCATCGATCTCTCCCGTGAAGCTTTTGCTCAGATCGCTAATCCTGTTGCTGGAATCATTAACATTGATTATTTTCAGTAATGTTTCACCAAATTCTGTCACCTATATTTGTTTATTTACGTTAGAAGACTTGTATATATATTAATTATGAGATTTGTATTTCAGGTCCTAAGCGTCGATGGAGTTCTCAAGGACAATGATGCTCTAATCCAGAAAACTCTAATAGAAAATGTACTCATCTCATTGCGATTTTGTAATAGTATACTTCATGATATTAATGAAAATAAATCCTCGAGATTCATACACAAAATTAGATTGCATATTTTCACATATTTACTGATTGAACAATATGATTTCAAAAATTGGACAATTAGGAGGGATAGTGTTACCTATAAGTCTACAAAACTACAACCATGCATAACAAAAAAAATACATTGATGAGCAGAGGATTTATCGTATACATGATAGATAAGTTTATTAACAAGCAGGCCATAGAAACAGAAATTAGCTTTCTTTTCTTATGCATTGGCATTGAAAAAAAGAATTGCATTAAAATTGATTTTTTTAAAAAAATCTCAGATACAAACGCCAATGCACAAAATGTTTACGAAACTGAGCCTAAATTAGGCTAGGAAAATATATAAAATGCAAATTTGTTGAATTTATCAGAAATTGGTTTCAAAGCAAAAAAAAAAAAAAAAACAATCTTCTAAATTTCTATCTATCGAACGTGTTTGCTCACAAGAGGATCAATAGTCTTTATTACAGTCATCACTTGGAGTTGGAGGTAGTGCTTCTTGATCCATACAATACAAAATATTAAATATGGATACTTATTTGAGCTCTACCGCACCAAGTTTATCGTGCCTCAGAAACAATTCTATATCTTCTCATACAAGAAAAGAAGAAATGATGATGATGATAAGCGATGGAGTATTACACGTACACAATGTGGGGATATGGCTTATAAAGATAACAAGCTTTATGTCTATACGCTTTTGACCATTACATCAGCAGTTTTAATTTCTACGAAGATTTCCCTAGAGTAACCGTTGAACAAAACCCTTATCTTAATCAACCCTTTCGCTTCATAGAAACCTTTCCGAACTCAGGAGAGGTTCCAGTGTTCAAGCACTGGTGCAAATAGATCGATTCTCCTTGCTTCCTACATAGCTGTGTAGCCGCTGCATACCTGAATGTTAAACTCGTGTTAACCATTTCTGATTTCACTTAAACATTGAACATCACGAAAAGAGAACACACGGAGCATAATATGTTTTCGTTGTATCTAGTTGTTTTTCAATCTCCTAAAACCACCTAGAAATCTCTACTCTAGTACATTAGTTGGTACCATATGGAAATAAGATATTTTTTTTGATAAACATATGGTAAGGTATTACAATGCGTAGATATTATGCTCTTTTACTACAAAACTGTAATATAAAGAAGGTAACCAACGCAAAGAAGATAAAGATGGAGAGAAATATTTTGGTTTTGGCTTCAATTGTATGTTCTCTATGGATAAGAACTATGTAGTGCAGGTGAACGAGAAACTATGGAAAAATGGTCAGGCATGTGGCAAACAATTCACCATGAAATGCGCCGGAGATGATCCTAATCACAATTGCACCGACGAATCTGTGACAGTCACAGTTGGTGCCCATTATTCTGGTTCTCATGTTTCTTTCATCCTCCCTCCCGTCGCCTATCGTGCTATTGTCGATCCAACTGTCTTACAGTGCGACGTCGAATATAAAATGTATTATAACCACCCGTCTCCAAATGTTTTGATTAATTTTCATTCTATTAAACGAAGTTGTTGATTGGTTCATTTATCTATTTTTCAGGATTAAGGACTGATGCGAATGGGATTTTCTCATGGGGAATTACTGTTCTGAGATATATGAATGGTAATGCATTCGGGTTATTAGATTATTTGGTTCAATAAAACGGATTTAGTATGAATTCAACTGATATAAACCAACAACGTGAATTAGATTGGACCTGTTCCATATATTTACACACACAAAAAGACCCCGAATTTGTCAAGATCGGTAGTTTCTGCCTAATATATTTTAACAAAATGCAATCAGAAAAACCGACCAAACTCTTGAAATGCTCATCGCCATAATCATTAAACTAGCGTCTTGTCCCGTTCATTCTAAATTTCTCATGACATCCTGCAAATGAAGCAAAAAAACAAAATTTCAACAACTGAAAAAGTGATAAAGTTTTTTAGCTTCAAGAACAACACACTTGTAAAGAATCAAAAGAGGAAAGAGTAAACACTAAGACTCACGAGTAGGAAGAATGGGAGTAATATCGATTTTGATTTTCAGAGCGTCGATGATCGAAAGAACTTCTTCGTTTCCAGATGCCATAAAGAGTCTCAAGACTCTCTCGTTCAATTTCCCAGCTTTCAGTGTCCTCTTTTTCATTACATAAACAGAGCAAGAGACTCAAATTAGAATCAGCAACAAACATATAAGAGAAGAGATCAAAGACATCAACAACACAAACAACTCTTCCTATGCAAATCATATAGACAGTATACTACAATTCCGAAATCCTAAGCTCAGCAATATCAAAACAAGCGATAAAGCTTTAGACTTTCACTTACAACTTCCCAGAATCATAGGAAGATGACACAAAAGTTCCAATTTTGACACTTTATTCGAAAAACCTAGAACCAAAAATCACACCAACTAAAGGAGGATTTAGATTATACCGAGAAGAGATCGAGAACGATGTGATCAGGAAGATGCGATAGATCGTTGATGCGAGATAGGTTTAACACGGCGACGTTGACGGTGAGGGAGAGCAAAGACGGAGGAGGGTTTCTCATTCAATCAGTCGATAGAATATTTGTTCCACACGAAATATGCAAAGGCTCCGTCTTTGATTTTGATTTCTTGTGGGTTTTAATTTTCTTTCTCCGCCGCCTTCTTCTCGTCGTTGCCGAATCTGAATTTTCCACGATCGAAATCTATCTGCTCATCGAGAGACGACGTTTAGAGAAAAGGCAAAAGAGCCCAGAGAGGACGAATCGTTTCTTCTCTCTTTTTTTCGCGTTTGTCTGTAAATCACAAAACGCTGCGTTTGGGTTAGCGTGACCGAGTCGCGGCGTTTGTATGTATCGCGAAATTAGTGTTAACAATGGGCTAGGCCCAAAACTAATCGAAAGTCAATAATTTTGGTGACATGCTTGTGAACTGCATTCCCAAGCACTTGTCCATTGATCGGTTCGGCTTTAATTTCTTTTCTTTTCAATACATGATATTAATGACAGGGTAAATCTTAATAGCTTACGTTGTTCGAGCCATCAAAAAAATTGCACCTATTTTTAAAAGAACTGCACATATGTAGCAAAGTGGACCCTATAATTTTGGTTTGGGTGACACCATAGCAAATAAGTTGAAATTGTGTATGTTCATAGATCAGTTCGTATATTCGTGAAAAAATAACTCACTACACAAATGTGGAGTTATTAAAAGATACACGTGGAACTGGTGACAGCATAAAAATTGTTGAAGCATACAAGAAATTAAAATAGCGTGTCAACCTTACGTACCACAAAAAAAGAACTGATCAGGACATATAATGTAAAGATATGTTTAAAGCAAAGCAGCTGAATTGTAAAGCTGACAAAAATGCTAAAGAAAAGGATACATTTATAGATTTTCTTCACTATTGAACTACGAGTATACTCTGTCAGTAACATATTGATGTGAAGGTCGGCAACGAATTATAATGCTTTTTCAATTGTGTATATTGTATGAAACCCGTTAAATGAATTGTAAGAACTATTTTCACTGGTTTTTAGTGAAAGAATTAATTGAGGTTTAACTTTCATTTACAGTTCGTGCTCGAGTTTTTAACAGATTATAAAGTCTTCGTTTGAATGATATATGTCAAGTTTCGTATGGTTTTTTCTAGATATATGTCAAGTTTATAATAGTTTACATCTTTATAATAATATAGAACTTATTTTGATGAACAGTGAAGCAAGCTAGCGTCTGAAATTTATTGGCAAAGCAATAAATGTTAATCTGTATAGCACATGCAAATGGCGATTCTTTTCCTGATCTTTATAAGGTCCATTATTTCATTAAATATGAATGTCTACATTGTAATACTTACTAGGGTTTGACCCGTGCCCAGCACGGGGTGATAGTTTCTGAATTTGTATTTTTATTAAAAATTTTTATTTAAATATTTCGACATTTTATGCGAGAGATTTTTAATCTTTGTTATTCGTTTATAGTATGAAAATTAGACATTTTAATCCATTTAAAAAAAAGAAATAAATTAAAGCATTGATCGTAACCACATATTAAATATGATAGATTTAACCGAGATACATAAAACTCAAATAACTATAATATAATAAGATAGTTTAAAAAAAAAATTGAAAATAAAACATTATTCTTTAGAAAAATTATACATCATGTATTTCATAAGATAAAAAGTTTTAGCTGTGTGGACACGGATTAGAACTAATTTTTTTCTTTCTTTCAAAACTAAAACATGCTTTATTATAATTTCAAAACAATCCAACCAATCAGAAAATAATATGCAGAATCCAAATTGTCAAAACAGCAAAAATATAATTAATTTTGTATAGAAAGTTGAAACAGATAGAGTAATATTCAAAAGTTTAATCAAAATAAAATATTTATAAAAAGAACTTTTTTATTCGATTTATTATAGATTTTAATTAAAAAACCATATTAAATGAAAAAAAATACATTTGGATACCTACTAAATGAGGTTATATACGAAACAATTTATATTATTTTGTTTTTAAAAATTCAAATCATAACATGTACAGAAAAAGTTTTAGATTTTTTTGATAGATTTTTTATATTGTGATTCAAATTATTTTATTAAATAAATTTAAACAAAGATGTATACTGATTTTAAAAGAAATTATTATGATGGAATTAAATTGAATCTCATATCTTCCTTATTTACTAATTTTCGTAGTTGCCAATTAAGGAAAGAGAATGATAAATTTAATTTCATTATTTGGTTGTAAGCATAATATGCAATGGCATATATTGTAATTTGTCTAGTAAAGCTTGTCTTAATTAGAAATTGCTCTAAGAGTGAACCTAGTGATGACACCTAAGCAATGACATTCTTGTTAATAACACATTAGATAAAGGTTATTTAGTTAGTGTTTTCTCTTTTAATATATTAGGGATTATTGTTTCGTGAGAATAGGTGTCGAGCGGAGAAATTTTCAAACAGCTGACTAATCTCTTCAATTCAAAATTAGATGAAAATCCTTTGAAATTTAAAACCATGTCTAATGACAAATGATCCAAATTGAATGTTCTTTGTCCTATTGATCCAAATCCTAATTGAGATGTTTGTCATTAATATCATTATTATATCAAATTATCACTCATAACCCTAACTAATTTGTGTTTTGTCTACTCTTGTATTTGAACTCTAGAACTATGGCCAATATAGCACTCTTATTATGTTTTTGACTCTATTGTTACTTAAAATACTTTTTGTGAAGTATAATTCAATTTATGCGTATACTTTTGTTGTTGTTGTTTTATTGCATGTACAAAAGTGAAGTCAATGCGAACATGTTCTCGGTGGATGAGTTTAAACGCTTTCTTTTGAGTATTTGATGGTAGTTCTTAGAGTAATCATCCCTGAAACAAGGATTAGTAAATGAGAGAACCCCAAATTAATACCTGTTTCAAACTTCGAGCTTTGTCCCGTATTCTACTACTCCATTTATGGGGTTTGACTATTAGCCATGTTTTGGTCATCCATCTTCGAATATGACCTAGGTTCAAGTTCCATATAATCTGCATCATTATAGCAAGATTCTATTCATAGAATTCCAATTTGCGTAATTATCTAATTGGAAAAGTAGAAAAGCTTACAGAATAAATTAAGTCAAATGGTCTCAGAAGCTTCAAGCTTGGCACGCATATGATGTTACTCTCGAGGCTATAGAGCGATCAATCGAACTATCGAAGTATGAAGAAGATAATTTTGTTCTTTCCGTATGTCGTAGATTAACGTGTGAATGAGTTTGAATTCTCTAGTGGAAGATAACATTATATTTGGATGAGTACATTACAGTTGAGTACATTACAATTACACATCATGTTTAATTTCCCTAGAATTTTTTTAAGTTTATGATAATCTGACTTATGACAAAAAGATTCATGTAGTTGTTATGTCATTAACTCGGGTTTATTTGTCAACGGGAGCAGGTGATTCAGAAAGAACTCAACATGTAAAACTATAGTCTACACGGAGCGAATGTATATGTCTTCTGGAAGCAAGTTTCTTCCTTCAAGTTTCTTAAGTTATTTAAAAAAAAAAAATATTTAAATAAGTAGGTAGAAAATTTGTAGCTTAAGGAGGAGATGTACGTCAAAAGTGAGTTGACTTTCTAACTAAAGCCAAAACATCGAGCACCCAGAGATTCTAGTGTTTGTATATGTAGCTGACTAAATAGTAAACTTCTAAATAGTGAACCCGTCGTTAAAAGAGTGTATGATTGAGAAAATTAAAACTCATCCCTTTTTAGACTGTCTGTGTTACGATGATGACATTATTAATTACAAAGATATACTATCGGCTAAATAGTACACTTTGTAGAATTAAAACTTTTGTGAATATACTTTTCTTCTACAACTTTTTCGGAATTTTGTTTACTGAATAAAGAAACTAATCAAATTAAAGTGCATAAGACAAGATTGGCCTCGAGTTATAACATAAAAAAGGCATCGAACCTTCTTGTAATGCTGATTTGATATCTTGTTTCGTGCACAATAAAAAAGTTAACTCACTGCCCAAAATAATGCAAATAGCTAGACTTCTAGTATTTAGGTAGCACAAGAACAGCCTTTTGACAGTATCGGAGTAGGTTTTTGTGTTAACGTATAAAACAATTTTAAAAAGAAGAAAAAGGGTACTGTTCTGTTCTCTTCTGGTTTGACTTAATAAGCCGGCCCCACTAAATCTCGATAAACAGAGTTGCTCTGTTTCTCGTCTCCGTGTCCTCTTGTCCTATGTTTCCGTTCCACAACTTTCAGTTTCCAAATTTTAATTTTTAAAAACGATCTTACATTCACTAACGTATGATGTTATGTCCACACGTCAGACACCACTTTTATGTGTAGTTTTTTGGATAAGTTTGGGAACTAGTTAAAGCCTTCGACGTTTTAATAACTGGCTAGAATTGGCTGACGTCAAAAAAGGTATGAAAAATCTGGCTGTATTTGTTTCATTTTCTTTCATAAAATATTACAAAAATACAAGAAGCTCCACTTTGAAATGAAATATAGTTTAGGATTTGGTTTCTAGCTCAAAATTAGGAGTCATGTTATTTTCACGATATCTTCAAGATCTTTTTTTATTTGTTCAATTTCTGCGTGCTAAAAAGTCACATGAAGATAAATGCGATGATATTTGAAAAATTATTCATGATGTGATTTTTATTTTAGTGGTGGGTGTTCTTTGTCTTGTTGATTTAAATGTAGGGAACATTGGATTTGGTGAGATCACAATATATTATTGTTTTCGGAAATTCAATAAATCAATTAGCTCGTTCTCTGATTTGTTTCTTCGTTTAAACTAATCTTTGATTGACTTTGCATGTCTTGAGGTTAAATCAGATCCAATCCCATAACATTATACAATATTTAATTTCCCAATTAATTTTTCTAATATTATAACTTTCGAAAAAACCTGCAGATTCAAAGAGCCACACCCTTGTTGGTGTAACTGTTAAATCTTAAATGAAACTTTTCTCTCTTCTGTCATCATCGATGGTCCAACCTGTAATTCTCTTATTCATCACTCTCTCTTTCTTCTCACAAAACCAAATCTCACAAAAAAAAAAAAAAAACAGAGCAATCTTCTTCTTCTCTCTCTCTCTCTCTCTCTGAGAGATTCCATGTCTGTAACCAACCACAAAGCTTGAATCTTTGTAAGTAACTCTCCTCTTCCTTCAAACCCATGAAATTTTCTCGGGAAAATATGAACTGGGCTTTCCCGGAAATCTCAAAAACCCAGAATTTCTTCTCTCCTTCATCGCTACCACAACCACCACCGTTATCTCTCCGATCCGACTCAACCTTCGATCTAAACAGCAAAATCAGCCCAAGCATTCTCCTGATAATCATAATCCTCTCAATCATCTTCTTCATCTCCGGTCTCCTTCACCTCCTCGTCAGATTCCTCCTCACGCCACAGAGCAGAGACAGAGAAGACTACTTCGACAACGTCACCGCTCTTCAAGGCCAGCTCCAGCAGCTCTTCCACCTCCACGACTCCGGAGTCGACCAGTCTTTCATCGACACGTTACCGGTTTTCCACTACAAGTCCATCATCGGCCTCAAGAATTACCCTTTCGATTGCGCTGTGTGTCTCTGCGAGTTCGAAACAGAGGACAAGCTCAGGCTTTTGCCCAAATGTAGCCACGCCTTTCACATGGACTGTATCGACACGTGGCTTCTCTCTCACTCGACTTGTCCGTTATGCAGATCCAGCCTCCTCTCTGATCTCTCTTCTCATCAAGACCATCCTCGCTCCTCTTTCCTCCTCATTCTCGAGTCCGCGAGTGAACACAGCTCGAGAGAGATCGTCGGAGATAGCGACGTTGCAGCTGATTGTGTGGCTGCAAATGATGATCTTGGATCGACCCGTCACGATACGGGTCGTGGAGATGAATACCCGGATGGTGAATTGGGTGGTTCGGTTGGAAAGGTTGTTCCTTTTGCAGTGAAGCTAGGGAAGTTTAGGAACTTAGATGTTGGAGAAGGAAGTAGTAGCAACATAGATGGTGGTGGTAATAGTAGTAATTTAGACGAAAGGAGATGTTTTTCAATGGGGTCATATGAGTATATAATGGAGGAAGAAACAGCTCTCAAGGTTCATGTTTCGACCAAGAAAGTGGCAAGCAAGAACCGTCGCTTGCCAGGTCACAGGACAGCTGTGTCCGAGTGCGGTTTTGATCCAACGGGGAGGTTGAAATTCAATGGAAGTGGGTCGATGAGGATTGTGGAGGAAGTTTCGGAGAAGAATGTAGTTGAAAGAGAGAGTTTCTCGGTGTCCAAGATTTGGCTAAGAGGGAAGAAGGAGAAGCAGAGTAAAGCTCAAGGCAAAGAGGATGGTTCTTTGGTTTCTTCGTCTTCGGGAAGAGCATTCTCTTTCGGGTTATCGAAACATATTGATGCGAAGATCGAAACCGGTTGCGAAGAAGAGAGTCAAAAGCGAGAGAATTCGCAGTCTTTGGAGACGAAAACGCCATCTTTTGCTAGGAGGACTATGCTTTGGCTTGCAGGGAGACAAAACAAGGTTGTTCATTCTTCTTCTCCATCTAATGTCTAGTATCCACTACATTTTGTTTTCTTTTCAGATTTTAAATTTCCTTACGATTGTTTCTTTGTGTTAGTTCCTGTAAGTGCAAAAACAGATGAATCATTGTAGAAACGTAGTGTGGTGAGATATAGATATTTTAGACAGAGAATGAAATTTCAAAACATCTTTGGTGCGTCTCTACATTCTTTGGCAAATCGTTTTCAGTTCTTAAGTAGTTGGTCCAAACAATTAATTGTCGACTTAAGCTTTCCATCTAGCAAGAAAACGACTCATATAAATGTAATGAATAATTGATTTGACGATTCTATTTAAGTATAAAATAATAAGGGTGGGTACGATTTCATATACAGCCTGATTTCATATAAAGTTCATAGTTTGATGTTGTTAGGTTAAAGAAAGTCACACTAACTTTTAACGCAATGACTACATATTTTCAGCGGAACAGTTAATCATATCATTTGTTATGTCTAATCAAAATTATCATTTGAGATACAAACCATTATTAAAAGACTCTCGAGGAATGCGTTTATCTTTGTTTAGTCATATTTGTGTTTCTTCTGGAGCATTAGATAAGAAGTGGGTGTGAGGTAAGACAGTTGCATTGAATTTAGGCAATTCTTCATACGACAAAAGAGTGACACCTTGATTCTTGTGATATATTATATGTATATACTATATATATGTGTGTGTGGAAGGCTAAAGTATTTATTAGTTAATGTTGAAAGGCTAAAGTTTTTGCATTTACTGGTGATTTAATAACGGACATGGAAACAGTTGGGTTACATCCCCACTAGTCACTTGGTCTTTATTGCGTGACAACATACATATAGTTTTATAACGTTAAATAACATCGGCTTATGTGCAAATTTAATTCAACTCATTTTTTGGTAAAGAATAA
Organism: Microthlaspi erraticum; assembly: GCA_902728155.2. Lineage (NCBI taxonomy): Eukaryota > Viridiplantae > Streptophyta > Magnoliopsida > Brassicales > Brassicaceae > Microthlaspi > Microthlaspi erraticum. The sequence continues at coordinate 192,959 of CACVBM020001396.1, read as the reverse complement.
AGTATATAGGAAAAGTTATCAATTCAACTTACTCCGATAGTACTGCGATTTATTATAGAACAAATCATGCATTTGCTTATGTATGAGAATTATGACTTGATTTTTCTTATTATAGTATTCAATTTATTTTTTTGACTTAAAATTCTTCTGAGATTTCTAATAGTGTGAGAGAACTTATGTCTTAATGTCTGAATAACATTTTAAAAATTTCACAGTCAGTCGTTAAATCATCTACGATATAATTTCCTCCCTCCTCAACATTATTACCAAAATGAAAGTCACATTATTAAAAAGAGAAGACTGCATGTCGTTTTTCTTAAAGTGAAGACCTGCGTATGGGAAAGGCGCAACGCCGCGTTGTCGGTTTGTGTGTTCTCAAAATGGACTGGTTAGCAAAAGTCCAACTAGTAGACAGAACACATAAGAGTCAAGTAAGGTGATGATTGGTTCTCCCGCTACCACCCGCAAACGCAGCGTTTGCGGTTCGTAGCGGTTCTTAGCGTTTTATAACAATCACGACAACCGCTTTCAACCGCTCTATACCACTCTGTACCGCTCTATATCGCTGAAAATCAAAAGCTCCTTTCCGCAAGCGTTTGCGGTTGCGGGCGGTTGCGGTTTGAAAAAAAAAAAAAAAAAACATAATATCTCCAAATTTGGAATAAGGGTATATTTTTTTGAAAAATACCATAATTATGTTTAAAAATTTCGAAAATACCCTAAATTTTTTCTGTTTTGAAAAATACACTTTTAAAATGTAAAAAGTATGTTTTGACGTGATTTAAACAAAAAAATAATAAATAATTACAAATTATAAACGAAAATTTAAAAAAATAATAAACTAATAAGTTTTTTTTCAAATAAATATAGTATATGTTAAACTGAAACAAATTTTAATATTTTGGATCTTTATATAAACAACTTAACCTCATACACATTCAAACCAAATGAAACTTTAAATAAATTAAAACTTTACATATATTTAAAGTTTATAAATTATTAAAAATTTAAAAGTGGAGAAATATATCTTTCATTTTTAATGTTTATCTTTTGAAAAATTTAAATATTTTTGAAACTTTGCATAAACAACTTTAATCTCACCCCATTTAAACTTTATATAAACAATCTTATATTTTTATTAAATTGTTTAAAAAAAAACTAAACAGGTAATTAGGATGTTAAAATGATACAAAATTATTATCAAATATTAATATTTTATATTTCTTATTTGAATTTCGTTTTTATTAAATTAGGAATAATCATTTTACATATAAAAAGTGTATTTTTCAAAACCAAAAAAAAAGGGTAGTTTTCAAATTAAAAATTCATCAAAAAATATATTTCAAAAAAAAAATTATTAATATGGTTATAAATGTTTTGAATAATTATATATTATTTTTATTTTAGTAACTTTTGGTTAAACCGCTCTTGCACCCGCTGGCTAACCAGTCAAAAATATCCCGCAAACGCAACCGCTATGAATTGCTATACCAGTCGTACAAACAGCTTTTAATCGCAAACTCCCGCTTCCGCAAACTCCCGCAGCCGCAAACTCCCGCAACCGCAACCGCAGCGGTTAAACCAGTCAGACCCTAAATGACTAACTGGGTTGGGCCTAATAATCTAGATTAATCTTATTTATAAGCATATGCATAATTTTTTACAATCTAACGTAAAAGAGGATGAGGCAAATAGGAAATCTGGAGGCAAAACAAAAATTTCTAGATCTAATTGACAATCGCAAAAAGAGACAAAATTTGCAGATCAAATTTGGACCAAACAATATAAACGGATAAATACCATCGGTGGGGGCATGAATCTCTTTTAAAAAGGTATTAATTTAGCTAGTTATAAGAAAAAAGCGAACGTGAAGAATATGAATGTTTTTCTTCTTGCTGTCATCAAGCGTCTTCTTCCTTAGCTATATATATATTAAATGATGCGGACTGATAATGCAACATGGAGTACATATGAAAAAGGATTCATATCTACACATGTTGACACTGTTGTTTGTTCGGTGCTACTATATATCCTTTCAAAAAATGTCTTTAACAGAAAAATCCTTTCAGAAAGAGTCAAATATATTTATTCTTTTGACAACTCATATGAAGTAATATCATTCCTCACAAATAAGTTACGATCTGAATAAATGTGTTACATTACGACCTATGATTGATTTGTATGCATTTCCCACAAATCGTATGTTCTTTCTTTTTCATTCATAAATAACAGTTGTCTTCTTTTATTCTTACAAAAATGTCAAGAAAAGCAATCGAAGCATTAAATTAAAATGGGGGATTCTATAAAAGTAAATTAAATGCAAACGAGCGACAATCAAGATTAGATTCATAACCACACACAGAAATAAAAACATGCTAACAAAATGTTTCAATCAAAATCACCATTAAGTAAATAGAATTTTTCTATAAGCGTGTATATAAATGTTCTTATGTACAATACGACTTACTAAAATTGCCTCCATCCTCGTAAGAAAATTCTCTCCATCCTCGTAAGACAATTGCAATGTCCAAATAATATACGTACGGTCCTAACGACCAACAATTATCCGATCGAGATCATGCTTTCAAATAATCTCCGGAAAAAAGGAAAAAGAAAAAAACTCATTTACCGCTCAATTCCGGCCTCGGTAGCATCAACAATACTCCTCATAACATTCACTTGCGTCTGAAGCGACACAATGTAATCTAAAGTTTCTTGTATCAACAAGACGTCATTGTTCATAAATTCTCCACCCGGGACAACGCTTCTTAACCCTTGCGTCTTTCTCTTAACGAGCTTCTTAGCTTTTGCGGCAGCCTCCTCGCTCGCTGATCTCGCATTCCTCCTCATCAAGATCTTCTTGCTTCGCCTCACGATCTTTCTATGACACAAAGTCTTTTTAGGCAACGTCTTGTTGATTAGCGTTTCCGCTTTAATGCCTGATAGCATCTGACGTACGAGGGAGTTGTCCTCGGTGGCGGTTTTTTGGATAAGGGCTCGACTCCAACAAGTTGTTCCTTTTCTTAGAGACGCCATTGCAACATCTGCGGAGAGCTTTATGACTTTCTTTCTCTCGGAGACGCTCGTGTTGTCTATCGAAGGACCGCATATCTGAATACCCATTTGCCATTTCTTTAGGAATTCTTCCTTCATTGAGCTCGTAGGCTGCATCCTAAATCCTAATTAATCAAGAAAAAATACTCAAAATTATGAACAATCCTCTTTAAGAAAAGTAAATTAAGTATACTAAAAGCAATAATCAGTGATGCCATTATATATCAAAGGGAGACATGTAATATACATCAAATCATAATCAAAACTTGTCATTTTTCCGTTTAGGGTTCCTTATCATAACCAAAAGAGACATGAACAAATACCTTTTTATAGAAATTTTTTCTTCTTTTGCTGAGTGTCAAAGATTGATAAGAAGAAATCTGCGGTCACCTCACGAATTCGTGAATCCGACGAGAGAGATAGAAAGAGACAGAGAGGTAAGGGAGAGAGAAAGGAGAAGGAGAGGGTCCATTTTATTTGTTTCAAAAGGAGAGGGAAAATGGTGGGGGCAATTGGAGATAGGAGAAGCACATGCATGCACATGCTGTGTGTGGCCCACGTACCCTTTTGTATAACCCTATAATTTAGGAAACTTTTGTCGATTATTATTTGTTTCCGCCGAAAATTTGTGATGATATACGTTTACTTTACGATGTTGTATAATTTTGTTATTATGCGCATCATCTATGTATATAACAGTTAAACAGTATATGCGTAGTTATAGAAAAGAAGAACATTTTAGCTATGCTTAACTTCATTTCGGGTTTTGTTCTTTTCACACTTTGTGACCATTTTAATTATCTCACATTGTATATATATGTATGTTCACAGCTTTGATTTAAAGTACCTGTGGGTATAATTTCTATCTGACAAGCTTATCAGTCAGCGCAGTCGCGACATAAGAGATCCAAGCAAATAAAGGCGTATACAAGCATGCGAAATAATCTAATGATAACCTTTGAATTTTATTTGTGGAAGTATCATTACTTAATTAGAACATAATAATTAAAAAGGTTATCTCAAGTTTGAGATTGGAATGTTAGAGAGTAAAGATATTATAAGTTGTGGTTCTCCGATCCAATGTTGTAGATTGAGTCCTCAATCAAGCTAGCTTTATCATGTTATGTATCTTACTGTCAGTTAAACCGTCTGTTTTTTAATTATTAAGTCCATCCATCTTAACCAATAGATTAGCAAATAAAATGTGCATGCAATATACATAATGTTAAAAACTTGTAATTTTATTCAGTCATATTAGATAAATTTCATGCTTAATGGTTTTTTTTGGTTTATAACTATAATTTACAGTTGAGAATTATAAAGCTGCATCTGAAGAAAATCACATGGTCGACATTATTTATTTTAGCGATTACCGATCATATTCTTGGGACCAATCTATAAATCAATTCATCTACATGCATGACTACAAACATAAAAAGAAAATTTGAACACTATATGCTGCATTTCACACCCTAGCTAAGCTAGTAATGATCTTCTTTTTTCTTCTTGCTAATAGTTATATATACATTCACTCTGCTACGTATCAAATATAAAACGCATATCACCTCACTAACTGTGCTATAACTTTTTATACACACACAACACAGAACATCAATGCATGGTTTTAGTGGTGAAAACGTGGCGATCCGCAAACTTTGGGAAAGCCAGGTTTTGAAAAGAAGTGAGAAAAGCAATAATAATTGAAAGAAGATATGATAAAAATGCATATATATTTTTTGGACATTTTTCATCTAGAAAACGAGAAATGATATTGATAGTCTGATAGATAGATGTACATGAATATAACACATGGATGATAATGATACTGATAGTTGTACATGAATATAGAAATGCTCCTTTCTATAAATTTTGTTGAAAAGTATTAAATTTCGTTTTTTTTTGTTTTCCAACAAAATACATCGAACATGGATGGAGTCTGGCTGGTGCGAGAATTTATTTTCCAGTGGACCTCCGTAATCTACACGCCCACCATCTCTCTTGTCGTCATCACATCTATCTAATTTATTTGATTATATACTGTGTGGAAATCAAATTTTAGTAAGAATGTTAATATTCGTTACCTTAGCTAGAAATCATCAACACAGAAAACATTCTACGACGTCGTTAAGGTGAAGGGGCAACGCTCTAGCACGCACGCGTCCACCGGAAGCGCATGTGCACACGTGGAGGGACCCTTGTCCATCAGCGAATATATGGGACCCACTCGTTTTTTTTTTTTGCTCACTAAAACAAAGGGGCGATTACTGATTTCAACGGTGGGCCCCACTCTTTGTCTATCAGAAGGACGGCTGTGATTTACTTTACATTCATTTGTCATTACCACATTCTTCTCATCAAAACAGTTAAAAATAGAAGAAAAATATGAGACAAATTTCCCTTTTTTTAAGATCAAATAGAAAAACATGTTTTGCACTCGATCTAGTATTTTAAATGTTAAAGCCGATGTTTTTGATGCATCTTATTTTTGTAACATGAAGTTTCGTGGGAGTCTTTGAAAGTTTCTAAGGGAAAAGATAGGGTTTTCATTTATGCTAATCCGAGCTGATAAATGTGACAAGCACGTGTATAATTAGTGAGTTCGTTAACAGTTAACTTACAAGAATCCGCTGGTTGTTGAAGGTTGTTACTTGTTAGGCGTCGGCTAACGACTCGTTTGTTTTTCTTCTTCGTTGTTGTTGCGAGAAGTTTCAGAAATTCCTAGAGAACATCATTCGAGTCTTGCCTTTGCCGAGACATAAGCTATCGGTTTGATAGCCTGAACTAGTAAAATTCGCGGTTTCACTTACTTTATCATTATGTTTCTTCTTTCTTGCTCTAAAACAAATGAGTGATTCGGCGATGATCCAATTATGTAGATGATCCAGTTACTTTTTTGTTTGGAGAGTTGGAGCTATCAAATTCTCAGGACCGGCTGTATATTAAGGTCTCGGTTTAGTTAAACTTAATTGTAAGTGTTGGTTTACTTTGGTGCAAGTCAGTTATAAACACTTTATTTTCTGAATGAGAATGACATGGCCCATGTGAAATCATTTGAAGTTAAACTGTAGAACCGACCGAATGGTGAGTGGGTTAGCTTCAGTTCTATGATACCTACTACAAATCTACGACCGAGACAGCCAAAAAGTTAATAAAAGTAACTGATTTTCTTTTAATAAATATATAATTGGATAATGCTTTGTGTATAATCCAAATTTAACAAACACAATCTCTTTTTAATGATATGTTTGTCCCCTTAAATCAAGGGGCGATTACTGGCTTCTGCCGTACTCTTCCAAGGACAAAAGTAAAAACCTTTCCCTCCCTAATTACTTAAATTAGTTGTTTATCGGAGAAGTTTGAAAAAGCTTAACTAAGACTTCACTACAAAGCGAATAAGCGATAGATGTAATAAAACATGTCATTCTAGATTGAAACATATGAATGTTTACAATGGTAGTAGCGGAACAACTAAACAGACAATTTAGAATAAGTTTCGCTAGAGCAAAGTGTTACTAATAAACAACGAAACCAAATTTTGAATTGTGATTGTTGTTAAGCGACATATGAGAAGTGCGTGGGTGTCTCCACATACGAAATTTTCTCGTTAAGGGAAGCCAACGAAAGGTTGTTTGCCCGCTTCTTAGTTGGAGTATTCTGATACATTACAAATCCGAATTCATGTAAGATCAATTATCTTAGCATGTAATCAACAGTATAGTTTACCATATGTTTTCGAAAGTCAACATGATTATATGTTGTTAACTAGGATGCTGACAAGGCTTTCATGGTGTGGTCACACCATGCATATGGCCTGCAATCATACATTGGCTTAAGTGACTGATTGCTTCCATGTGCAAACTTTTGTTAGTGATCAAAGGCTTCAAACATCACAAGTCCTTACTTCACATTGTATTTCTTATTGTGTATTTAAATATATTTTTTCCTATGCATGTGAGGTTTGATCTTTATTTAGTCTTTCTATCTAAAATCAAAATTAAAGGTCTTTACGCAGTATGCACTTCCTCTGTTTCTTGTTCTTTCTTTCTTTATTTTTTCTAACTAATCTAAAAAAATAGCATAAATCCAAAACGTGAAATGTGATTGATAGGGAGTTGTGGCGTTGGCGCTTGCGTTTACAGTCCAATTTTGTGCTATATCAAAAAGAGGTCCTTTGTTTTAATCCTCTTTGTACAGTCATTGCACCTTCACTTTTCTCTTTCACAACAAGAGCACGTATAAACTCATGCTTTTTCTCACCTTCACAAATATGGGGTAGTGTTGGACGCAGAAACTTCAGCACCTTGATTTGTGCACGAACATCTTCTCCATATCCAGAATCAAAACCCTCTTCTTCTGGCACTATATCCACCGTGGCCACCACCATCTTCGGATCTATTTCCACATCGTAAATCCTAACAGACATTTTTCTTGTGTTTTGTTAAAGAAGTAGAAAAAGTTAAAATGAAAATGTTGTTGCCATCTTATTATTTATACTTGAAATCAGAAATTAACCTAACAGTATAATTTCGTTTTCACCCCCTAACTTTTGGTTTTTAATATTTTTCACTACAAAAAATAAATCACCGACACTTTTCTCCTAGTTTTCTTTGCGCCATTTTAATTTAATTTTTTAATATTTTAGTTTATTTCATAGTCTAGTACTACTTTTATTAAACAATAATACTGAGCTCGATATATTGCTCTTGTCACATGCAACGACTAGAAAAATAAAATTATACTCTTTTTGCATACATTTTTTTATTTACAATTGCACCCTTTTTGATTTGTATGTCCACATACAAAAGTATTAAATCCGTTCAGTTATAGTTGTAAAGCTTTGTTAATGTTCAAAATATTGCTAAGAATGACATGTCAAAAACAGAAAATTTAGTGAACCTAACGTAGTTTACATGCACTGAAACGTGCGCTTACTGTTTCGTAGGTGCTCTTATTCAATGCGAGGTGTTGATATTCTATGGGAATAGATCGATTGGCCAAATCATTTCCTTTTTGTTGGTCGATCTATTCTTCTCTTTGTTTCTCCACGCACGTGACAATAACAAACTCAAATAAGTTTTGTTTTTCTTTCTGAAAATGGAATGCATCTGGATAAATGAGTTATTTATTGTTGACAACTTACAACAATACTCAAAATTAAAGACCTTTTTTTTTATGTTACCAACCAAATCCATATTTATTTAGCGAAACTTTACATCATTTTCAGTGTCTAATACTCAAGGTTCGAGATTGCTATTGTACACGGTACACATTAGAGCCGGCCGGGGCTGAAAAAAAAATGTATTGTTATCAAACGCCTACGATTCGTTCGGGTTTGGCTAGAGAGAAGACCATTTTAAATGTTCTAGTCCACGGTCCAAAGAGGTATACGGGATCTAAACAAGAAAGCATAATTAGTTTTCTTGAATATGGTGTAGACACTTTCAAGTAGCCGCATATGATAAATTAAGTAATTAACAAATGGTAGTGGTATTAAAATAAAATGACATATAGGGGATGAAATACACAATGAATAACACATCCAACTACAGGAAAAGAGCACATGAAAATGAAACCGTAATACGACAAAGAATTACGTGTTTTGCCAACCGAATCGTTTGGTTTAATACTATTCTTGTAGCATATAGTGTATTATTGGGAGGATTAATAAAAATTTATATAACAAGATCTTCAGATAGCAATATATACTACTACTACTACAACTGATATAAGCATACAAAGAGAAGAGAAAGTAAGATCCACGAGCAGAGAGAGAGAGAGAGAGAGAGAGAGAGGATGGAGAAGTTAGAGGAGTACAAGCCACTAATGGCGATGATCGGGATTCAAGTGTGTTACGCAGGAGTGACTCTTTCTGCAAGAGCTACTTTGGTTAATGGATTAAGCCCTCGTGTTTTTATCCTCTACAGGCAAGCGTTTGCAACCATTTTCATCTTCCCATTTCTCTACTTCTCAAGGTAATTTAAACCATACCTCTCTCTCTCTCCCTCTCTCTGTACATGGATATGAATTTTTATTTAGTTCTTGCTAATTCTTTGTTTTTTGTTTGGATTGTAGAAGAAAGTCGAAGATAATATTATCTTGTTTGGATCTCAAGAGCTTTTCTTTGATATTCTTGGTCTCGCTTATAGGGTAATCAAGTGTATATATGTATAATATTTACAAATATGTTTCTGATTTTTATTTCTAAATAAGAACTCCATTTTGATGAATCTTGGACCATTTTGTTTTTTTTGGCAGCATTACAATCAATCAAAATTTATACCTTGAAGGTCTTTACTTAGCTTCATCGTCCATGGGAAGTGCCGTGGGTAACATAGTTCCTGCAATCACCTTCCTCATTTCATTTCTCGCCGGGTATATACATCAACACATACTTAGATAAATTTTGAAAACAAGATGCAATTTATTCATTTTTAGCTGATCTTTAGATACGAGAGAGTGGATCTCCGGAACATGAGAGGCTTAGCAAAGATCTCAGGGACGATCCTATGTGTAGCAGGAGCGATCTCGATGACTCTGCTTCGTGGACCAAAGATTCTCAACTCAGAATCCGTTTTACCTATCGCTAAATTGTTACTAGGTGGATCTAACGACCATAACTTGTGGCTGTTTGGTTGTTTGTTCATGTTCTCTAGCACTATTTGCTGGTCCTTTTGGCTTACACTTCAGGTAAACTTCATTGAACAAAGAAAGATCGATCATAAACTTTGTATGTTAAGGTTGATTGCCTTGCAAGTAAAGCTAACTTGTTTTCCACAAAAAAAACCTAGGTTCCAATCTCTGCCTATTTCCCAGATCACCTCTCTTTATCAGCATGGATGTGTTTATTTGGAACAATACAGTGTGCAGTCGTCACTTTCTTCCTTGAGAAGGACCCAAACGCTTGGATTCTCCATTCCTACTCCGAGTTTGCCACATGTCTCTACGCAGTACGCACATAAAACATTCCTCTGTTTTCTTTGTTCTCTCGTCTTGCTTTCTTTGGGCCTTTGGTGATTGTTTAATCCAAATATTAACAGAAAATCTAACCTTTAATTACATTTGTTAGGGAATTGGATCGTCGGCACTTTCGTTTACAGTCCAAGCTTGGGCTATATCGAAGAGAGGTCCTCTGTTCTCTGCATTGTTTAATCCTCTCTGTACAGTCATTGTCACAATCTTGGCTGCTCTGTTCTTCCAAGAAGAGATTTACACTGGAAGGTAAAAAAAAAATAAACACTTTTTTAAAAGGCTTAACATAACTACAATCCATGATTATAATCTGTTTTTATCATTTTGATAATAGTTTAATCGGAGGATTAGGCGTGATAATGGGACTTTACATTGTGCTCTGGGGTAAAGCAAAAGATGTGATGATGGATCATCAAGAACAAAGAGACAATAATGACAACTCAGTAGTGAAGATTCATATTGAAGATTCTTCAGACACAACCTTTAACCGAGATCTGAAGAATCCGCTTCTGTCCAAACAAAAATCAACAGAAGAAATCCAAACACATGGACAATTAAACTGATTCAAGATTCTTTTTTTCTTCTCTTTTTCATTTCTAAAGATGTTTGCTATGATAAACACAAAATGATTTTATTAATGAAAAAATAGACAAAGTCTAGCTTGAATAAAAGAATACGCTCTAACGTAATCTTGTCATAACGAAGATACAAAAATCCGGTGAAATAAAGGGTTTTAGAATCCATTAGAACGCTCATAACTCTCTTCTCTTTTGTTGTTTCTGAAGGCGCAAACTCCCATAGTGTAGACGATAATGAGGATTACAAGGAAGATGATGTTGAGAATAGCAACTATTTTCCCTGAGCTTACGAGGTTGTTGAGCAAACCGGCCTTGCATGCTTGGCAATCGTAGCAGAGCTTCTGGTTATCGCTGTCCCAAAGTTTGCAATCAGGGTTTTTCTGTGTTTCTGTTGTCTTGTTCCATGTCGTTGGGCTTACGTAGATGAAGTTGCAGTCATTAGAGGGCTTGCAGCAACCAGACTGTAAAACAAAAGAAACAATCAATATTCAATCACAGAATTAGAATAAACACTTTTATACATTGTAACAAGCGAGCAACATTACATAACATATTTGGATACTTTGTAACAAATTGGCCTAAAATATCTTTAAAAATTCAATCAAATAATAAAATAAAAGATTTTAGTCGAGATTGGTATTATCAAAATGCATTGCTCAAAAATCAAAAAGTCAGAAAAAATCAAAACCTTTGTAGAAATTCAATGATACCACGTAAGTAGGTGACTAAAGCCCTAAGAAAAGTAGATTTTGACCTATCACTTCAAATCTAGCCTTGCCCTAAAAGAGTTTTAAAATTGGTTACCTCAATAGGAGAGAGATGGTGTTGGTAGAAAGCAGAAACAGTCTCATTACTAAAGAAAGCCTCTAAGCGAGTACAGGATTTCTCCTCGTAAAGACAGCTTCTAATGCTGTTCCAATTCTTTGCGTTGCTCACACGTCTCTGCATCCAGTTGGAGTAAGCCTCGAGCCTATACTCCTTATAAGCCTTTCCAGGGATAGTTTCGCCGCCGGAGCCTTTACTGCTGACGACGAATGCGAAGATGGTGAAGCAGAGGACGATGACGATCAAGAAGAACATGACGAATAGGTAGAACCAGAGGAGCCACTTCACTCTGCAGCAAGATCCGACGACTCCTGCGATTGCGACTATCATCAGGAACACGCCGAGAGCGATTATAGGTTTGTCGAAGAAACTCTCGCACTGCGTCGAGCCATGAAGTCGGAGCCAGATTCCACCGGCGAGAATGGGAATCGAGAAGAGGAAGACGAAGACGTTTAGGATTCCTACGAGGCTGTTACTGCAACGCATGATGATGATTGATGATGAAAAAGAAGAAGAAAAATATCGAAAGTTTGGAGAATTCTCTGAAAGGTTGGATTGTATGATTTGGTTTTGATTATGGAGAAAGGTTTTATATAGTGAAAGTGAAACGCGTAGAGGAATGTGAAGTGATTTGCGGAGAAATTCGTTATTGCCTTATATGACTACACGACGAGTACTATTAATGTCTGTCTCTTCTTCTTTCAGATGTTTCGTTTCCAAACGTTTATACGTTTCGGATTTAGAAATTAATTTATTAGATATATCATTTAATTTAAAACACTATATATAGTTTGGTAATTAATTTTTGCAAATTCTCCTTCCTCTTTTAAATGTCTCAATACGTAATTATTTTTGTCCACTTAAACTAATTATATTGTAAATCCAATACTTGTATAAAACTAAGGGGACAAAATCAATAAAATAATGAACTGCGTCTTCCTAATTATTACAGAAAGATTATTCATATACAAAATTTTATTAAAAAGAGTAAGAAATAAATCTATACATAGCAACATATTATTTTTCAATATCTAAGTATATACTTCAATCTTATTTATTGTAGTAATTTATGATAAGAAAAAAACGCGTTTTTCTAAATAATGGAGATAATTAACCATTTTCTCCACATAAATCCTGGCAATCAGAGTTAACTCTATAGTCTATCTACAATAAATTAAATAAATTCTGGCCATCATTCGCGCGCTGTCTGTAATGTGATCATCTTTCGAACTCCTCGGATTTCTTTTGAGAGGCGTTACGAATTTATGAACACTACTACGAATAGTTTCCAAAAAATATTGTTAAAAAATATTTGATGTCAAACGATTTTGTAAGTGGTATATCGACACTGTGTCATGTAACCTAGCGTGTAAAAGATCTCCAAGCGCGTTTTCTTTCAAGTGACTGGAACAATCTCAAAATTTCTTAGAAATTACCTTTTACAAATACAATCTCAACAAAATTTAGAAATACAGGCCTTTCATCAGTATTACTAGTTACTACGAGAAATGTAGAATTAAGTTTTTTAAAATGGTTTGAATAGGTTATAGACATATCGAATACTCTTGTACCGTTTGTACGTAACAATGGTTTGACAGCTTACCAGAGCTTTTTATAAAAAGATAAAACATGTGCGAGTAAACATATAGAGTAAGAATGTCAACACCAAATCAATGCAATGGAGTAATATAAACATGAGGTAACAATTGTGCATGAGATACTTCTTTAGTGTAAGGAGTTTATCACCACGCTTTTTCATCTAAAACCTACTCTAACAAATGTATCAACCTAGTTTAGGTTTAATCTATATATAGTTTGAGTTTTCTTAACCAAACCGAACGGGTTTCCTCAGTAAGAGGAAAACGAACACCTGAGCTACTGAGCATGATTGGATTTGTTTCCATTTGATGCGTTATGTTCAAAACCGACAAGCATATCCCGTGAATGATTACAAATCTCCAGCTAGCTATGATACTCTGACGGATACAATACTCACTGTTTTTGTTTTGTACTTACAAGTTACAACAGCGATCGATATTTTGTTGACTTACAAAATTCAATGTAACATTTGATTCTTCACAAGTAATGATATATTTTTTTAAAGTATAGCTCCATGTACTGCCTTAACCTCATATATATGCATCATTATATATCTGAAATAACGATTAGAGCGTAACGAACCAAACTAACTCGTCCAAGAGCAAAGAAGCAGGACTAAATGTCTTCGTATTGGCCGACTGCCGACATCACAATGTAAATGCTAAGAGATATTCTTATTACATTATTATATTTTTTTGGTACGTCTAATAACTTTAATTATATCTGTTCTGGCTTCCTCAGTTCCAAGTTCTAACAATAAACTATGCACTTGTGTGTCCACCCAGTGACCCACCATATTTATCCAAGTATATGCTTGCTCGTTTGCTTGAACAAAAATGATTTGGTGGGCTACCAAAAAATAAAGATTTATTTGAAGAAAAATTGAGTCTTGTTCTAATTTTCTAAAGGACTCCAAAAGTTTCTTCTAGCTCCTACTTGCAAAGGCTCTTTGCTACCTTCAAAATACAAATGACGAATGGTTTATTGTGTCCTCGTTTAGTGTCGGTGGAGAAGATAACGTGGCATGAGTACTTCACAGCTGGACCGTAAGATTACGACTGAAACTTAAAATTAAATTCCTCAGCGGATCCAACGGTTACCGTACAGCTTAGGTCTTCACCTTTTTAAAGAAGTCTCGTGGACCCTACACGCCACTAAAACCCCACTTTCTCTGCTGTCCCACTTCCAGCTGTCGATATTCGTATTTTACCCATTTATTTTCATTTTATTTTTTTTCCCTCTGATTATATACCGTAGATCCCGTAACAAACACTTTAGGCACTAAATTATTTGCTAGGAGTATAAATTAAGAAAACAAATTTATTCGCTGTCTTTTTTTTCCTTTGTTTTTTTTTTTTGAATAATTGCTTGTCTTGAGAGAAAAGAATATTTAGATCTTCTATTATTATCCTAGTAAATATATATCTTCCCCAAAATAAACAAAATTAAGAAACGAATCATCATAATCATAATGAAAATTATGTAAAGAAAAAAAAGTTAATTCGTTTAAAAATAATTTCACCGTTAATGTACAAGCTTGGCTTTAGTATTGTATCCGTAATAAGAAAGATACCATCTAACGAACTTCTTCAACCCGGTTTCCAAATCGGTTGTCGGTTTATACCCGAATTCGTTTCGGGCGGAGCTAATATTCGCGTGCGTGAACGGAACGTCGCCGTTTCCAGGCATCTCCACGAAGTTCCTCTTTGCTTTCACCTTGAGATGCTTCTCCAATATATCCACCAATATCGGAACCGTCACCGGCGCCGTGTTCCCGAGGTTGAATATCCGGTACGGTGCGGCTCCTCGTTTCTTCCCACCCGACCCGGTACTCTTACCCGACGAATCCAGAGATCCTAAACACCCTTTGACTATATCGTCGATGTAAGTGAAATCCCGGGCCAAATCGACCCGGTTTTTGCCCCGGTAGATCGTGATCGGTTTCCCTTGGAGGATGTTTCTGGTGAAGGAGAAGTAAGCCATGTCCGGTCTACCCCAGGGTCCGTAAACCGTGAAGAATCTCAAACCGGTAATGGCAAGACCGTAAATGTGGTTGTAAGTGTGGGTGATTTCCTCGCCGGCTTTCTTCGTCGCCGCGTAGAGACTCGCCGGTTGATCGGTCCGGTCAGATTCGGAGAAAGGGACTTTCTCGTTGAGCCCGTAGACGGAGCTAGACGAAGCCCAGACAATCGCCGGCTGAGGATTCGCCGCTTTGCAGGTCTCGAGGAGATTCACGAGCCCGGCGATGTTGCTGTGAACATACGATTGGGGATTCTCCAAGGCGTATCTGACTCCGGCTTGAGCGGCGAGATGCATCACGTGAGTGAAAGCGACGACGTCGAAGAGCTTAGCCAATAGCTTGGCGTCGTTGATGTCTCCCTCGACGACGAAGATCCCGCGGGAAGAGAGGAGAGATCTCCTCGCGCGCTTGAGGGAAGGATCGTAGTAGTTGTTGAAATTGTCGAGACCGACGACTCCGTCTCCGCGTTTCCTCAGCGCGAGCGACACGTGGCTGCCGACGAATCCGGTCGCACCGGTGACGAGGACGGAGATACCGCCGGAGCGGTGGATCTGAGCGGAGGTGCGGACTTGTTTCTCCCACTGGATCCCGCCCCAGGAGGCTGTGAGGTAACGGCTGCCGGAGTCGACAAAGCTCTGGAAACTCAAGTAGGAGGCGGTGAGAGCAATGAGGAAGAGAGCCCAGAGGAACATGGTGCTCGTCGACGCGAAACATCGGTGGAGCTGACGGTTTGACCGGTCGATTTTGAATTTTCCCGGCGTTGACGGAAACAGCTCATCTTCTATCGAAGGCATAATAATAACTCGAATAAAATCCTTTTTCTTCCCTAAAAAATCTCCGGAAAATTTATCGAACGAGGAAATGAAGATATATTCAGTAAATTTAGAGGGAAAGAAAAGAAAAAACAGATGCAGATTTTTTTGGTTTTTTTTTTTTTTTGGGGTATTTTCCAAAGCAAATCTGCTAAGGAGAAGAGGAAGAGACGGAGAAGTATATATACAAGTTGTCAAAGGGGGACAAGGAGACGCGTTAATCTGATTTGCCAGATTGGCATTTTCTTTTTTAACTTGCTAATTATTTCTTAACAAAAACAACTCCTAATTATATTTGGGATTGTTTCGTTAACAAAAGAAAAAAGAAAAATTTCTCTAGTTATGTTTATTTTTGTTAAGTAAAGCTGGAGAAATATTAATTCTACCGCGTAAATCTTTTTTTTCACCAATCTACCGTAATTTAAGGAGGAAATTAAAAGCATTACAGGAAATAAAATTATAAGAGGAAAGAATAATAAAGAGAGAACCGACCTTTTTTGTGATGTAGATGTTCGAGTATGAATTTTGTATGGAGTTTCTAATAACCTAGTTACATTTGAAAGAGTTCACTTGAAAATCAGATTTTGATAGACCGTCGACCAGATTATAGTCTATATCTATATCTCCTTTAATGAGATAGTATTGAATACGACATGTTCTTATCTCTTGTTTCTATATACTAATGGGTCATTAACTAATAATCTTGTTTGCTGCACTACATTATGTGAACACGTATCTTGGTTAATTCGGTTAAGTTAATGTACTTTAAGGTGCGTGATAGGCTGATAGCATCCCGGAACCAAGTTAGTTGCTAATCTGACATAGCTATTGGAGTCATGATTCTAAAACAAATGTGTGATTCAAGGATGTTAATCATTATTATCGTCTACCACACTTTATAGTAAATTTTTATGTGTGATCAACATCTGCAACGAGAGAACTGAATTCACAACGTATTGCAAGACTTAAATGTCAGTTTGTTAGAATAGTTCAATATGCGGAATAAGTCTAAAATCTCATTCACA
This sequence comes from Microthlaspi erraticum, assembly GCA_902728155.2. Classification (NCBI taxonomy): domain Eukaryota; kingdom Viridiplantae; phylum Streptophyta; class Magnoliopsida; order Brassicales; family Brassicaceae; genus Microthlaspi; species Microthlaspi erraticum. Next base: position 176,077 of record CACVBM020001396.1, on the reverse strand, counting down.
TTACCAACGAATAATCAATTTCACTCAATTCAACAATTAAACACGTGTTATCTCTAACCAAATAATACTGATTAAAATTTTGAAAATGAGAACGTGCCACCGACTTGCAAGTTGCAACTAGTGTTTGGCTAAAACATCAAAAAGATCACATGCGTAGGTCATTGTGTGTGGCTTGTTTAGATGATCCTCTAGTAAATCCAAGTCCAGATCGCTAAGGCGTGGTGCGTCCGCGGGTAAAAAGTGTATTATATCTTCAATCCCACATTCGCAGATTAGAAAAACACCTTTATCAATCGGTGGCAGTTACAATTCATTCAATAATGTATCCAATTTGTATATATATAAATAGTACTCGAGAAGTTGTATTTCTTGTGATATGTAGTAGTGTGTATCCATTGAGACCAGCGTGGCTTCGTCTTTCGGGTAACAAAAAAATACAGAAACGAAAAGAAAAAAGTTGTAATTAGTTTAATTAGCAAAGTAGTTTAGTACTAATTCGTGCTCTTTGTATGATTTTGTCGACTGGACCGCACTAGGTCAATTTCAGCAAAAAGACGTGTGAGTGTATTTGTAATTTATATATTTTTATAATGTGAAAATCTCATATTTTAGTTTTCTTAAAATATTTGAAGTTTGAGCGAGAAAATAAATGTAATTGTTCAAACCGGATAATGTAAGGACTAAGGAGGACGTGCGGACCACAGCATTCACCATTGGCTGTTTTGGGAAAGCGATGACTGATGAAGAGAATGAGACATTAAAAACTGCGTGCCGTTTCAATGCATCTCTAACATTACCGCTTCCCTAAGTCACGGTTTCACCATATAAGAGAAGGCATGGGCCACCTCTTATAAGATTTATAACCCTTTTTATACTTTAGTATATCTCTGAAATAGTATAAATTATATGTAATTGTTTAAACAGAATAATGTATGGAGTATTATGCTAATGCGTAACTTAATTTATATTTTTTCAAATTTGGGCGGTATGGATACTTGTATTTTATATTCGCTCTTTATTTTTATGTATCTACATTTTGACAAACAGATTATATATACTTCAAAAATGTAAACTAAAAGCTACTGTATATCAGAAAGCAGGTTCATACTCGATTGGCAAAAGAAAAATTTGTGAACATTTGGTCAGAATATGTTACAAATGCGTGATTTTTTTTTTGTTTGTTTAAAACCAAATGCGTGAATTGGTTGATAAGATTATGAGATTCGTGATCTCTTGTTTTTATTTATTTTATTTGTTATTTCGATTTTATTCCTTACATGAAATGGCGTCTTGGCTATTTCTTATTTCTTTTCTTTACGTTTTTTTGTTTATTCGGGAAGATTCTTTGTCTCACTCTCTAGGCTAAGATTGAATTTGAGAAAGAAAAAATTTGCGAGATCCTGCTTGAATTAAAAATTATATATTTACAAAAATAAATAATGGAGTAACCGATTAAGGGTCACCAAGTTGAGTAATAGTTTAACCATTGTTTGAGTCTTTGTCTTGAAGCTACCATGCTTAAGTAAATCATATGCGTTCATTAATTTATGTAAATTTGAAAATATATTAACAATGATTAACAACAAAAACTTTAACACTTTAATCATTGGGTTATCTTTTGCCGAACAAGATGTAGCTGGAGACGCCAAAATTACACTGAGTTTGGTGTAAGTCTTCGAATATGTTGGATTGTATTGTAAGAAAATTAGTTATCTTAATTACAAACCTTGACGCTTTATTTATGAGGTTTGTTGGTAATAATAAGATTTCCGGTTAGAAAGATTATTGAATTTTCCTTTCAAAAATGAGTTATTCTTAGGATCAATTTATGCGTCTCAGTTTTAAAGCGACGCCAATCCAAATTTTGGTTTAAATTTGATATGACCTTTTCGGTTTAGTATTTTTCATTTTAATATACATGATAGTAGTCAAATTAGAATTGGTTTAGTATGACTTTAGTTTTGATCATGATGTATTCGGTTTTTCATTTTCTTTGTTTTTCTATAATTTTGATACTTAGGTAAATCTTTTAAAACTTGTTTTCAGCTCACGCTCTGGTCCAAAGAGATTATATGACAAATTAGTCTTACAGTGTAATAGACACTAGGATACCACTCAAACAAAACATAACTTATGCGACAGTTTATTCATCCAATCTCGTACACACGATACTACTTATGACAAACCAACAACATAAAACAAAAACACACTTTTAGGTTTCACACTTTAAATTGTACTTTAAAATTTAGTTACCAGATCCTGATCCAGCTCTAGATCCAGCAAATGAACCGGCTTCAGATCCAGCTGAACCACCCGAACCACCACGAGAGCTGGAACTTGATGACGAGCTAGAGCTAGAGCTAGATGATGATCTGGAACCTGAACCAGAACCAGAACCTGCGCCAGCACCAGCACCTGATCCCGACCCGCCACCAAGACCAATCCCCAATCCAACGCCCAGACCGATTCCAATCCCACCTAGGTCAAGCCCCAAGTCTTTTCTTGCGACTCGGCTCTCCGTTAACATTACTAAACTTGAAACAACTAATAGGCCAATAAGAACTAGACCTTCCAACCTAGCCATTTCGAAAAAAATCGTGTGTAAAGATCACTTGCCAATGGATGTGGTTGAGTTTGTAGTGCAACTTAATTAGATACAAGAGAGAATAACATGCTCGGGTATTTATAGAAGCTTTGGGATAGAGTGCGGGCATTACGTGTTTCTCACCAAATTTTATCATAATTCTTTTTTCTTTTTCCTTTTCTTGTCATGTCATATTTTATACTCATATTTACATTAGAGAACCATGAATACCAACCAGTTCGACACATTTCTAGTAGTCTCATTTTGATTGGGATTATACAAAATGGTGAAATTGTGTCGGCGGGATGTGATGAATTACAAATTATGTAAAAACATAAACTGTAGCTTAATTTGCGAGTGTTTTTATTCTTGAAAGTTGAAACCATCGTTGAGATAAAAACAAACGTTTAAAGACAAACTATGCGGTTTCACTTGTACCACAACTAAGAAAAAGTTATAGCATTGGAAATTTCATTGCGTCATATCATTTCACACTTTAGCATCAATCCGCAAATTATCAATAATAAGCCGTGTTATGATCATCTAAAATGCATGTACAATTATCTCACTTAAGTTAAATTCTGATAGAACTTCAAGGATAGTAGTACAACTTTCTTCCACGAAAAAAATATTCAAGGATAATAGAAATGGTTTAGTGCATATTTTTGAAAATGTGGATCGGATGCAGGTGATGTGTGCATCTTCGGCTGCTGCCAACCCACCAGAGTCGAAGGTCCACTAAGTTAAGTGGTATGGTGATAGTGGTTTTCATACGTTGAAACTACTCATACATATAGTGAGTGGTCACTTATCTAGATACATAGTTCCATTATGAAGTGTTGGTCAACCTAATACACGTGCTTCAATTGAATCATTGTTCGAGAAAGATCGAAATTACCCGTTCACATTGGTTATGTAGCTTTATTTTTATTACTATGAATGACCCATATTGTTCACCACTCATATAGAGTAGCAAAGTTATTGAAATCAATTTTTCTTAGGAGATTCTTTTTTTTTTCCGGCTGTCAGCCTGTCACTTACAAAAAGCATTTTACTAAAATTATGTTTGTCGATTTTAAATTAGTGTCGGTTTTCAGAAAAATAAGAAATGTGAAAATGGGTATTTTATAGTTCTTATTACAATAACGATTCTTTTAAAATGCTATTTTCTTGCTGGCACAAAAAAAAAACTATATTTTCTTAAAGTTTTGTATGACGGATGTGTATAATTCATTGAATCTAAATCAATACAAACACATTTTCGTAGTGGTAGATCCATTATTAATAAACGGCTTGTAAATCTTAAGTTTCAGTTTAAACCCAAATTATAAGAAGTGTTCTGAAGTTATGAGAAGAGTAAATTAAGAGAATACATGCATATCTAAATTATGAATGGTGTAGATTGGTTCGTTACGTTCATCATTCTTTTCTGAAATACAGTTTACATATTATTTTGTCAATTTTGGATAAGTAAAATCTGTCTGTTGTACTATGTTGTAATCTAACGTCATATTTAATGCAACACATGACAAAAGAATGAATGCAAATCGTATACTCAAAAACAAACAGATCTGAATTGTTAACGAAATAGAGTCGTTTTACATTTCATTGTGATAGCTATTTGATACAAGCGAAAACTGAGACGAAAAAACAAGCAACAAACGTGGTGGAGAATACAAACACTACATGGCATTTATTTTCTTATCAACCAATATATAGTACAAAAGTAAAACATCTACAACTACAACACCAAGAATCAATTTTGAATATGGAAAAGTACATAACTAACCAAACAAGTTAAAACCTTTTGCAATCCCTTTACTCACCCAATTTAGAAATTTATTTTTTCAAGCCTTTATTTTCTTTTCATACTAATAATAATTACGTAAAACACATAAGCACAGATCGATAAGATATTGCATGCATGCGATATTTCATTCAGTCGTTGCCACCACCGTATCCTCCTCCATATCCACCGCCCTCACCGTACCCTCCTCCGCTACCGGATCCACCTCCTTCACCCTGACCCCCTCCTCCACCCTGACCTCCTCCTCCTCCACCTCCTCCACCACGACCCCCTCCTCCTCCACCTCCTCTTCCACGGCCTGAACCTGAACGTCCACCCGAACCAGACCCGGCACGTGACCCCGCGTATGATCCAGCTTCTGATCCCGCGTCACCTCCATCACCACCAGAACTGGAAGAAGAACTGCTGGAGCTAGATGAGGATGAAGAGCTTGACCCTCCTCCTCCTCCGGATCCTGACCCGGCACCAGCTCCGGATCCGGATCCACCACCACCGAGACCTATGCCGATGCCAGTACCGATCCCTATCCCTATCCCGCCAAGGTCCAAACCCAAGTCTTTTCTTGCGATCCGGCTCTCGGAGACTAGGCACGACGTGGCCAACATCAAAGTGATTAGAACAAGTGATGATGAGTTACTCGGAGACATTGTTTTATCTCTTTTTCTGTATTTGGTAATGCTTTATATATTATTCCCAATTTAGACTACTTTGGTATTGCTCTTGATGAATATGATACAAGATGTTGAAGGTATTTATAGGCGCTCAAGAGCATGTTAACATGATAGTGAAAATCCTACATGTCAACATTGTGTCCACACATCCATTTTGATCGACTAGTAAATCATTTCGATTGGCTACTAGTCATAACATATTACATATGAATATATTATTGATAATGATTTAAATATACCAATGACGATAACCTTAATCAGCACGTTATTTTCAAACCAAATTTTAAAATAGGGATTACCAAAGTTATAGGCATGAGCATGACCGACCTATGAGAGGTCCACTTACATAGAGAATGCTATAGTGGAGCGGGCACCGAAGGATGTTCGTTGCAACGCTGTACATTTTTACATCCACATATTTCTTTTAGTGCAAAACAATCATTACCGGTTATCCTCTCTTTTTCATCTCGTCTTCATCTTTTTACGTGGAAGCGTTATATGGAAACCATACTTAGTTTAGTCCTTGTTTAGGGATGAAATAGGTTAAACGAGATGAGCATTCCAGTTTCTGCTTACATTCCGGCGGTTCATCGCCATATGCAAACATTCTCCACAACCTGGCTTAAACCTTATTCTCTGCAGGAAATTTCTGAAAAATATTTTCGACAGGTAATTAAGGGTTCAAGAAGGAAGCAACAATTTTTACATTTTGTAATTAACCGATTGGATTCCAACGATAGGGATGACTTATCATAACTCTTTAATCACGACAATAGAACTTCAAAATAGTATACGTCAATCAAAAGTAAAAACAGATCAAATTTCTGATAGAGCAACAGTGAATCCAAAATAGTATCCGGATGAGTAGAGAGAACATTCCCGATAGAGCCAGAGTACTCCTCAAATAAATGGGCTTTTTTGCTTGTATCATTATGCTACTATATAGGCCTATCTTGGCCCAAAAGTAACTTCCACTGGAATCAGGACTTGTTGTGCTCTCTCATTATCGTCAAAAATATTGGTAGAAGAGAGTAACTTCTACCAATATTTTTAAGGCTCGAAAGTGGCTTCCATGAAATCTAGTTTCTGAACACTGTCAATTGTAGAGGGATCGTTGTGCACCAAACCAAAGAATGTCGCATGTCTCATCTCTTAGTCCCCATCCTAGGCCACACACTTTGGAGCATGTCATACTATAGTTTAACTACTAGTATTTTTATTTTATTTTTATTCAGTCAACATTATTTTTATATAAGAGTTAATCGAATTAGGTGAACGGAAAATGTGAAACAAAACAACTTCCTGAACTAAAAAATGAGGGGAAAAAAGAAGGAATCTACACACTTCCGTGTGGTCTTTATCAAATTATGAGTATATGTCCCTGATCGATGAACACGTGGCTACAAGTTGGTTCAGTTCATTAATTGAACTTTAATTGGTGTTATGAAACGAACGTTACCAATTTGGGGTTTTCCAAATAAAGGATCATCGTTGTTCGGAACGACACGCAGTGTTTCGTTTACATTGGCAAAAGTACAAAAACATCTGAGATTTTTAACACGTGTCTCATCCTGACGACTTTCACCTCAAACCTTTCCACTTTCCCAAAGTTCCATGTTGGCACGCAATTAGGCCCCGAGGTTTCATGATTCGTCGATCGTAAGCCACACAAAAGCTTATGACAGATAATCTTTCTTTATTGTTTTGGTCGACAAACAAAAAATTCTTCTATTACAATTTTTTGTGAACAATTAAAAACAGAGGATGACCTAGAAAAAAAAAAGAACAAAAATTTCAGCGGGGGATAAGTATTGAATTGTCTTCTCATGACTTATCATCATCATCGTCGTCGTCGAGTCCATATCAATTGGTTGGATCATTGTATGAAATTAAGAGCTAGAATTTCAACAGTTCAATCGCAAGTTTGTAACCTAATGGCTGAGGCGATACATACGTGTTACGTATCAAGTATATGTTTTTTTTTGGGCATTCTGAAGATATTTTATACCTCCTTAAAAAATACAGTACTCATAAGGGTAAAGAAACTATCTTGACCGCCTCTTGAAAAAACAGTTTATCGTCAAGAATGAAGAGATTACTCAAGACTTATAAAGACAAATATCAAAATAAAAAGGTTTGATATCCTTCAACTAGCTAGTTGACTTCGCTAGCTACTTCTCAACCGTACTAATCATGCAATCACATTTACAGAATTAACTTAAATGTACATAAACGGAAATGACACCAAAGATTGGTATAAGAAATGATTCATTTTTTGGATCTTTCTACAATCACACAACAGTTCGATTCAGCAGATATGAATCATATGAAACTTACACAAAGATTAAATAAACAATACTGTAACCCGTGAAGACCAGATATGAAAAAGTCATGGAAAACATTTTTGAGTAGTCTAGATTATTAAACAAAAACTATGGATTATACAAAGAGTTTAGAGCGACGTTGGTAGGTTGTGGCTTGGGATGAAACTTCCCCACGTAAATTCGCTTCTCGCCACAATGTCTACCTACTAACTGCTAACTACTTTTACGTACAGCGCCCTTTCGCTGTTTTTGCTTTACTTAATTCTCCTATTTTTCCTCCTCTCTTCTACTTACATATTTATTCTCCTACAATCTCTAATAATTTTTTTTTGGAAGCCATCTTTCTGTGAGTTTTGCTTATGCAATTACCGACCCAAGTTTGTTCCATTCTGGCATCTTCAAACATAACTCTCTTTCTAATCAGAATTATTTAAATAAACTTATCTCTCAACTTATTAATAACATTTCAACTAATATTACATAATTATAATTACGTTAGAGTTTTTTGGTTAGACTTGACATATATATTTTTTATCCACTAAAGACTTGACATATCCGGAGAGCGTTACTCATCTATAATTGCATTTGGTGCATACGATTTTTTTCTTTTACATAGTTAAAGACCTGACACATGTTAAAAGAACATTTTAAAGAAAAAAACATATATCTGGAGAGAGTTACTCATCTTTAATTTAATTTGGTGCATATTCTTTGTACTATTCAAATAAAGTACGAAGATTTGTGGAATTATATATTAGCTGGTTACTGATTATGGAGTCTTTCTCAGAGATGACAGACGCGTTCAAAAAATGATCAACGCGTACACATAACCCATCAGGGGGTTTGACTTGTGGAATTTGGATAACCATGTTATTAATTAAGATGGTTAATGATCAACGCTTGCACAATGATTTATGAATTTGGATAACCAAGTCATAAGATACTAAAATAATAAGAACATTAATTAAGAAATACTCATCCACGTTGTTGTCGGGCAATTAAGAAATACTTATACTAGTAGACTACTCGTATATTATAAAGTTTAATAATAAGAGATGAGAGACAATAAATAAAAGATGAGTAGCTGGGAACGTGCAACAGAAAATAGTTCACCCAACTTTCTCCTATTAATACTTCCCTCTTCTCTAACCTTCTTCTTCTATCTTCCGCACACACATATAAAACACACACACGCTTTCGACAAATCTTTCTCATACGATAATCAGAAGAAAAAAGAACAAGAAAAAGAAAATGGATCACGAAAAGTCAACCACTTGTTGCTGCGTTCTCGATGCCTCCACTTATGTGGGTTTTTGGATTCTCAAGAAACTGCTTAGCAGAGGATACTCTGTTCACGCTGCGATTCGTACAAACGGTATCTTTCTCTTATGGCTACAACCAAATTGTTTTCTTCTTTTTTCCGATGATTTCGAAGCAAGAAAGGGTTCCTTTTGTTGGTTGTTGATTTGATTGTATCTGTGTTTTGGAAATTTTATAGGAGAGAGTGAAATCGAGGAGAAAATCAGAGAGATGGAAGCAACGGAGGAGAGACTAGTTGTGTACGATGTAGATGTCTTGGATTATCAAAGCATACTTGTCTCTCTCAAGACATGTAATGCTGTCTTCTGCTGCTTAGATAGCCCTGAAGGCTACGATGTGAGTGACTTCATCAATCATCTTGCATAGATTCTTGATTTTTGTATGAGATTGAAAAGATTGGGGTTTGTGTGAAATTAATCATTATCATCATATATAGGAGAAAGAGGTGGATTTGGAAGTGAGAGGAGCGATCAATGTGGTTGAGGCATGTGGAAGAACAGAGAGCATAGATAAGATTGTGTTCTCTTCTTCGCTAACAGCTTCGATTTGGAGAGACAACATTGGAACTCAGAAAGATGTTGATGAGAAGTGTTGGAGTGATCAAGACTTCTGTCGCAGCAAGAAGGTGCCTATTTTCTCTCATTATTCATTTCTTTTGTTTTTGGCGAATAAATTGGAACCACGATTTAAATTTTATAGGCTGGATTGGAATATAATTATAACTGAAATTGTTTCCTGGCATTTTATTTAATGTAGCTAGCTCACATTATAAATATATTGGAGTATTTTATTAGTCAGTTAGGTCTATATATTCTGAATTTTGAAATATTATAAATATACATGGAATTAATTTGCTGACAAAAAAATACATTGACTTACAATTTTTTAATGTTATTTTTGTTATACAATTTGGTGTGGTATCTTTCTAATAGTCAAAGTTTGGGTCTCTTCAACAAATGTATTGTCACATTATCTCGAATAATTTAACCGGACGACATAGAAAATTCGTGAGGGGGCATATTAATTGAATATATTCATATCCATGTCTCATAAATACAATGTACAGCTCTTGATTAATTAAAGGGCATAATATACAGATGGTGGTCTTTTTTTTATAATCGTCATAAATGAACTTATCTAACTTTGTGCAACTAATTATTCGGGGACAATATTAACGTGTATAGCTGTATGACATCGAGTAGAACAGTCAACAAGAAACAGTCGAAATTCCATTACATTTTTTTAATGGATTTTTCATCTTGCTACTTTTAGGAATTTACTCTATTTTGGTTACTATTAGTAGTAATGTACTTTTTGCATACGCACAAGGTCAAACTCACGTGCGTACAAATTGTATGTGGATGCAGTTGTGGCACGCATTAGCAAAGATGCTGTCGGAGAAAGCAGCTTGGGCACTAGCCATGGACCGTAGGCTTAACATGGTCTCTATCAATCCTGGTCTCGTCGTCGGACCATCTGTCGCACAGCACAACCCAAGGCCCACCATGTCTTACCTCAAAGGTACTTCAATCTTTAATCTTTGTTATCTTAACCAAATTCACCACAAGCACGTGAAAATAAACGGCTTAGTTCATTAGTATACACTCGGGATTTAAAACTGATGAAACGGTATTGGTAATAGGAGCTGCACAAATGTATGAGAATGGTGTGCTGGCGTACGTAGACGTTAAGTTTCTTGCGGATGTTCATATAAGAGCATTCGAGGATGTTTCAGCTTGCGGTAGATATTTCTGCTTTAACCAAATCGTCAACACAGAAGAAGAAGCTCTCAAGCTTGTCTCGAGTTTGTCTCCTTTGATACCTATGCCACCGAGGTACATTTTGCTGTTTTTAATGAGATGATGTTACTTTATATATTAACTGGTTCATTTCAATTTTATTTATTGTGTCATGGACTCAATGGATTTACGCAACTTACTTCAATACCATGTCTTACATATTAAATGTCATGTAGGTATGAGAATGAGATGCAAGGAAGTGAAGTCTACGAAGAAAGATTGAGGAACAATAAATTGAGCAAGCTGGTAGAAGCTGGCTCTGCTTGTTGAAGAAATATTTATACTATTTAAATTGAAAACGAGGAGTGTATACAAAGAAAAAAGAAATTAGGATTTGTATATTTTACCTTCTCATAGTAGCATGTATTGCTCGTGAACTATCAAAAAGAAAAAGAAAAATCATATATCCTGTTATGTGATTATATAATATACGAGTAGCTTTTTTTTGGATTTGATATCTTTCTCCGGGAGCACAATATGAATGCTTTCTATTTTTTTGTTAATCATATTAGTAATTGATTGTGAGAGTTGTTGTTACGTATATGAACCTTTTAAAGCGACATAATTCGTAAATTAACTTTGCTAACGAACCTGAAAGATCTGTTATTAGTTGAATGACAATTCTGTTATGTAATAATTCTCTGACAATCTAACAAGATCACTACTCTTACAGGAGTCATATGGCCAAATCTTCCTCTTGATCACAAGAAATTAGATCGTCACCACCAAGAGAAGACATTTCACACAATCTAATTCATAGACCCTTCAAAAGAGGAGCAAGTGAAACATTACACTTTCATAAGAGAAGAATAAAGATTAAAGATGGTGAAAAGAGTGATCGACACGGAATACAACTTTTGGAGAGACAAATATTTGATTCCCCAAAAGAAATCAGCAGTTATGTTCCATAATTTCCCACAATTCATAGACAAAATGAATATCAGATGGGCCACCCGCCACTGGGTCTGAGATTGCATAACGCAGACCGAACCAAATATTTTTAACCAGGCAAACAAAACGCTGCCGTTTTACGAGCATCTTGAACCTTCGTCTTCCGTGTTTTGATTCTGATCGACGACGATCGAGAAGTTAAAGTTGAAACCTTTCTGCAAAATCTCGAAGAACCCTAAACTGAAAAGATGGTGTTAATCGAGTCAAGCGACAGTGAGAACGAGATCCTCATCAAAGAAGAACCACAACCGTCTTCATCATCACCTCAACCCGAAACAATGGCCGCAACGGAGGCGAAACAAGTCGCCGGAGATGATTCCGACGGATTCGAAACTGCCAGCGAACGGGAAATCAGCGATGAAGAAGGAGAGGACGATGATAGCAAAAACGACGCCGTAACGGAACCACATCAGCAGGATAAACCGGAGAAGAAGGAAGAGCAGATTGAGCTAACGAGAGAAGCAGAAGCCATCACTGACGACGGATCAAACCAGGTGAGTCCCACATAGATTGAACGAGAAATGTGTTGGTACGCTCATCTTTAGGGTTTTTCGGAGTTCTGGGTTTATGGTTTCATTAGTGAACGTAGTAACAGAGCTTCAAATTCCTGTAAATTTGTGAACTTTTAGAAGAAATTTTGCCTTTTTTTATATGGAAGGAGAAAGCAATGGCAGAAGCAAATGAGGCTAAAGCGGAAGGAAACAAACTGTTCGTAAATGGCCTTTACGAAGAGGCATTGTCAAAGTATGCTCTTGCTTTAGAGCTTGTTCATGACTTCTCCGATTCTATAGAGCTTCGATCTATCTGCCATTTAAACAGAGGCGTGTGTTTCCTCAAATTGGTATGTGTGAGCGTACTTCTTAGTCTCTTGAATAGTTACCAATAGTGCTGAAGATTCCTATGAAATGTTTGTCAGGGTAAATATGAAGAAACGGTCAAGGAATGCACAAAGGCATTAGAGCTAAATCCTACTTACTCTAAGGCCTTGGTTCGAAGGGCAGAAGCAAACGAGAAGCTTGAACACTTTGAAGATGCTCTCACTGGTGAGTTCATTAGAACATTAGGCTATGAAGTTCTATGTTGGTTTCTTGTATTTTTTGGAATGGGTTTAGTGTAAGAGTTTACACTAAGTCTCTCTCTCTTCTTATATACAGACTTGAAGAAGATCTTAGAACTTGACCCCTCAAATGATCAAGCTAGGAAAGGGATTCGACGCCTCGAACCTCTTGCTGCTGAGAAGCGAGAAAAGATGAAAGAAGAGGCTATAAGTAAGTTCTGCTTCTTTCATAGAAGATCAAAATGTTCCCTTTGGGAATGATTTCATTGATTAGTGTTGATATGTCGAATGTGTTTTTTTGTGCTTGTAGCTAAGCTGAAGGAGATGGGAAACTCGATTTTGGGTCGATTTGGGATGAGTGTGGACAACTTCAAGGCTGTTAAAGATCCAAACACTGGCTCCTACTCTCTTTCTTTCCAGAACTAGTAGTGGTCTTTAATGTTTTGCTTCTACCACTTCAAAATGTTTAGCAACAATTTGGTCACCATTGCAATGTGTTACGTTTCTTGATGCATTGGTACTGAAAATATGCAATCAATCTTTTGATTTAATATAACTGTAAATTCAAAAATTCAATGTTACAACAATTGGTTGGTGATTGATTTGTCCCACTCTCACATGATGCAGAAAATACAACAAGTTGTCACATGAGGATCATGTATGTTTTATAGATTGTGTGCTATGGCATGCTGCTCCAAGTACTCTTTGCTGTTCATTTCTGTTAATCTGCACATACGTAACCAACAAACTCACTTGATGAGCGAAATGCAATAAAGCTTTTTAGTTGTATTCTCAGAGAGACTGGCTTTTGGTTACATTACCTACTGATGGTTCTATCTTTCGCGAAGCCTAGCTCATTGTCCACGCAAAGCTCGGAGACATCGTTCTTTCTTGATCTCGAAGATGTTCTTGGAGCCATCGACTTAGCATCCCAGATGGTTACAATCTTTTCCAAGAGTTCTTGAGGACTTGCTTCAGCTGTACACAACAACCTTGCTCTGTTCTCATACATCACCTGCAACTCTTAAAACCATATTAGCATCGATGGATGATTTGGTTGTGCCATCTTAGAAAGAAAAAGAGAGGAACCATACATCGACTAGCGTGACGAATCTATACGCAGCAGTCCGGTTATCAAGCCCGAAAACCGGGATTCCTTCCAATGCAAGTGTATGGAACTTCTCTGCAACATCAAGAAGAACCGTTTTGAGACAAGTTTTGCAGATGAGAGAGAGAGAGAGCCAGAGCTGAGTAGTAACTTACTGAACAATCCAAAGTAATCAGCAGCTCCAAGTGGTCGGTCGCATAAGTCTTCAAAAGGAAAGTATGCACACCCATTAGCACCTAAAACCTGTTCATGAAAGCAGCATTGGTCTGAATGAAGAACTCATAGAGACAACGAAAATGATGTTGTGATCACACAGAGGGCTTTTACTAATTGGTTGGTACTAATTGTGTACCTGTAATTGTCTTCCCATGACGACTTCTACTACCTGTGGACGCGCAACAACATTGTCTCCAATCAAATGTTGGAACTTCTGTTTCAAAAGGGTCGAGAGATCTTTACCAATGAAGTAGAATCCTTGCTCAGCCTACAAAATTTCAAGAAGCATTGCTAGTTATTGAAACTCTGCTTCGGCTTGAAGCCAAACCTATGGAGTTTCTACAAGGGTTTTTTAAGAGCAGTACCGAAGTCAGTTTCCGGTAATCAACGGATGAGCCAATCTCATGAACCACATTCCGTTCCTGCGAAAACGGACTATCTCTATGACACTTGAGACGAAACTGAGAGATTGAAATATAATTAACGGAAGTGATGAAGATACCTTCAATGAAGAAATGAAAGGTAGGAAGAGATCTCTCTGTAGTCCTCCTTCATAGAGTTTATCAGGATTCCGATTCGATGTAGCAACAAGAATCTACATTTTAACCCAAATGAGCAGAGATGATTGTAGCAGAGGAATGTAATTACAGATCATCAGACTTACAATGCCATTGCTGAAGAGATGTCCGAAGAGTCGGTTAAGTATCAGAGCATCTGCAACATCAGTAACCTGTAATAACCAAAACAGAAGCCAACAAAAAGATCAAACTCAAGATGTGTTGAACCAAAGATAATCACTTTGAAGAAGACAATATTATGTAAAAGTAGATTATACATACCATGAACTCATCAAGACATAGTAAGATTGCATCATGAGCTATCTCTTGAGCTACAACTTCAAGTGGATCTGACAAACCCTTGTGCTTCTGCAACCGACTGTGAACGGTCAACATGAAATCATGGAAATGTATCCTCTGCTTCTTCCAAGTACAAGGCCTAACGAAACAAAGAGAAGATTATGAGTCCCGTGATGCAAGATCAAGATCTTGATAAGAGTTTGAACATACAAAACTTACAGTTGATCAAAGAATAAGTCCATCAACATGGTTTTTCCTGTGCCTACACCTCCGTAGAGGTATAACCCTTTGACGGGTGAGTAAGAAGACTGTGGCATGAGCCGAGACCAGAACCAACGGCTCCTGTGATTCACAAGCGTGAGATTTACGTTCTCAAATTCCTAACAGAGGACTTGAGGTGAAAAAGAAGAATCACCTTGAGAATTTATCAGAAGTGTTGTAACGATCCAAACGACATGTATCGACTGATTCCATAAGCTCATCATGTAGTCTTTGAAGCTCTTTCAATGCACTAAGCTGCAACATTTCAACAAAACCTTCAGCCGCAAGTAACACACACTAATCTCATTCAAGTAAAAAAGAGTGATTGTTTTTGTTTGTTTCGTACTTGGCAGACATCACCAGTCATGAGCTCACCATCACTGATTCTTCTCTCGTACTCAACAAGCGGTCCTGTTCTATTCACATCTCCTATTTTCCAAATTTTACAAAATCATTCATTATAATATTCCCTCTTAAGATTAAGAAATTACCGAATTTGATTGGTAAGAAACAAAACCTGAGACAGTGAGCTTAGCAGCATCAGCTGCTTCTACTGCTTCTGCTGATAAACCTCTCGAGAAACTTAACCTCGAATACAAAGTTGAGCTATGAGTGTTTGTGTTCACCAGAGCTTGATGATTCTGATTGACACCGATCAAATGTTTGCGGCTTTTCGAGTAGAAAGCTGAAGAGTTGCGTTCTTGATTCCTCAGAGCCCATCTAATTCTACTTAGAGTCGATGTTCTAACGATTGGTCTCATCTACGATCAATGCAAACTGAATTGCTGAAACCAAAAGAAGAAGAAGATTCTTTCCTTAAGAGAAGAGATTCATAAAGTATGAGAATTCTTGAGTATATCGCATAGAAGAATCAGCTAGAGCGACCACAAACTTTAAAAAGAGAGGATAAAAAGTGTTCAAAGATATTCTTCATAGAAAAGTTGACAAATAGTATATGCATTATTGCAGGTATTGTAGATAAACCTCACTACAGGTGACGTAACTCTCAATAACAGCAATAGCTGTTGATACAGAACAGAGCAATAATTGATGGAGGACTTACCTTAAACTTAGAACAGCTAGAAATTCCCCTTGTGAATTTTTTTTTTGTAATTTTTCCGTGAACAATCTTTGTTTCCCGGAGAAAAAGGAAAAAACTGTGTCAATTCAGTTACAGAGTCAAAAGAAAAACAGATCTTTGAATTGATATATGAGAAACTGGATCGGGATGAGAATTGAGCACAAGAGGAAAACGTGAAAGATGATGAAACAGAATTTGAAAAGGTTTATGCAATGGGATGATATCTAGAGATAAGAGACAGAGAGACCCGAGAAAAACGGAGATTTTTATCAAGCAAGCAAGATAGCCAAGAAGGAAGATGATTAACTGTTTAAGACTTAACAGATGGAGACGTGTTTAAAAGAGTAAATTAAGGATATACCTTCTTTTTAATTGTCTTGAGACACGTGTGTTTTCTATTATTTTAGATACAATTTCTAATTAGCTGCTAATGTTGTTGACTGCAGCATAGTTGTTTTACAGATCATGAGATCAGATAAATATTTCAGGATTTCCCCTTATTTAGAAGGGTTGACTCTTATTAACCCGCTGGAAAATTATTTAGTAATTTCTTTGTATACTATCTTTTCCATTAAATTTTACTAAACTTACCCTTCTTACGTCTACAAGTCAAATTAGTTTTATAATTATAAAACGTGAATAGTATTCAAAATGGAGCTTCTCGATGTTGCGTTTGCCTTTTGCGTCCCCATTCAGGTGGGCCTAGCAAGTAGCAAATGTCCACCATTCAAGGGCTAAGCATCTTCCACGTGGAATATACGTGAATCTTTCATGGTCCCTATGTAGATCCAACGGTCTATATTTGATTCTTTTTTCAACGCCCATCCAAAGAGTTTGGTTTTGTCAATAAATTCTTTTTTTTGGGGTCCAAATACAATAATGTTTGAAGTTTGAAGTTGAACAGTGTAAAATTTAAATGCGTGACATTTTGATCTCGATGGCCTAGAGATGATGATGAATCATGGACCTTAAATGGTGACTGGTTTGCATTGCGCATGCTCCCACGTGTCCACGTCACTTCTTACATTGCAAAACATGTCTATTTCTTACCAACCGCACTGCTTCTTTTCTTTATTGCATAATTATTCTCTATAACAATCGCGTCAGAATAAAATGTTCAAATGACTCGATAACAATACAATATTGGGCCTAGGCCCACACAATTTCTTATGTCTTCACTTTTTTATTTTCGAGACTTTTATTCATCGGAACTTACGACTGTCGTCTTCTTCGATCGATTTTGCCTGGCCGGTGATTTCATTCACAGAGACTTGTTGCTGTTATTTGACCAGAGAACGAGAGACATTTGAGAGCTAGAATCGGAGATTGTTAGTGGCGAATCAAGGAGCAAAGGTTAAGCTAAATGAGCTAATCCCCACTCAAATAGACTAAGGCACAGAGAAGAGATAATTACAAGTGATTCATAACATAAACCTACATAATTGTCGATGGATTCCGATTCTGACTCAGACTCCGATGGTTCTCATGTCTCCGCCACTCCTCCCCGAGACCCAGTTCCGCCGCCACCTCCTAGGATTTCTCAGCCACCGCCGCCAAGGCAAGTGCCTCCGGTCTCCCGGAAAGTTGCGTCTTCTTCCTCTCGCTCGAAGCCCATCGCACCTAAACAGCAGCAGCCTCCGGATCACTCAGAGGAAGCTCCAGTACCATCTTCCTCTTCTCCTCTGTCTCCATTGTTCACCAATCTCCCCTTCCGGATCTGCGAACCTTCGAATCTCTCTCAACCCACTAGGGTCTCCTCTTCTGTTTCGTCCTTCTATAGACTCCGCAGAGCTTCTCTCACATCCGAAGAGAAATCGACGCCGGAATGCCAATCTGACTCCGTCAATTGTGTGCCGGAGCTTCCTCAGGTCGTAACCGATCCTCCGAAACCCGTTAGGAGAAAGCCTCCTAATCTAATTACGGATTCTGTAACCTCTCTGCCGGTGAAAGCTCCGGTGTTTCGCAGTGGCGGTGAGGGCAACTTCGTGAAATTGAACTTAAATGGCAAGAGGGGGAAGAAGTTTCCCAGCAAATACAAAGGCGCCTCCAAATCCAGAAGCAAGTTCGCATACAGAGGGAAGAGATACAAAAAGTCAGAAGCTGATGGTGGTGAAGGCG
The DNA here is from genome assembly GCA_902728155.2 of Microthlaspi erraticum. Lineage (NCBI taxonomy): Eukaryota > Viridiplantae > Streptophyta > Magnoliopsida > Brassicales > Brassicaceae > Microthlaspi > Microthlaspi erraticum. The sequence goes on along the minus strand of CACVBM020001396.1, from coordinate 157,923 downwards.
AAACCCTCTTGGAGGAAGAGTCTGATTTGCAAAAACAGAGAGAAGAAGAAGATGATGGTTTCATCAGCTCAGTAGAGGATGCCATTCTTGCGGTGAAGACTGAGGCTTCTGATGAGAATCTGACTAAGCTGTTGAATTTAGTGTATGGTTATGATTCTTTTCGAGATGGTCAGTTGCAGGCGATCAAGATGGTTCTTGGTGGGAGCTCGACGATGCTGGTATTGCCCACCGGTGCTGGTAAGTCTCTCTGCTACCAGATTCCGGCAATGATACTTCCGGGAATCACACTTGTAGTGAGTCCTTTGGTTTCCCTGATGATCGATCAGTTGAAGCATCTGCCTTCTGTTATAAAGGGTGGCCTTTTGAGCAGTAGCCAGGTGTGTTGCCACAAAATGTTATTTGTTGCTGCTTTGTTGATTTTCGGTCATTTTATAGGCTTTTGCGGTTTCTAATGGAGTCTGCTTTGAGAAATTTGTTCATTAGAGACCTGAGGAAGCAACAGAAACATTGCGGAAACTTAAAGAAGGCATAATAAAGGTATGTTCTCGATCAACGTTTTGGGCGGCTTAAAGGAAATCAGCCATTTGATGGGTTTGTTGTTTAATTTCAGGTTCTCTTTGTATCTCCCGAGAGACTTCTGAATGTAGAATTTTTGTCAATGTTCCGCATGTCACTATCCGTGTCACTTCTCGTCGTGGATGAGGCACACTGCGTATCAGAATGGTGAGCTTCTTGGAATCTGGTAGATTTGACTGTAGTGTCTACCGCTTTTTTTTTAAGAGCTATTTTCAAACAGGTCTCATAACTTCCGACCTTCGTACATGAGACTCAAGGCATCAATGCTGTATTCTGCACTCAAGGCAGAATGCATTCTCGCAATGACAGCAACCGCCACTACGATGACTCTTGAGGCTGTCATGTCTGCACTAGAGATACCGTCGACCAATCTTATTCAGAAGTCACAGCTGAGAGACAATTTTGAGTTGTCTGTCTCATTGAGTGGAGCTAACAGGCAAGTGCTTTCTTTATATTTTTCACTCTTTTGCTTTTTGTGTATAGTTATAACTGAGTGAAATCTGAAATCTAACAGAATGAAAGATCTATTGATTTTGATGGAGTCTCATCCATATAAGAAGATTAAAAGCATCATTGTGTACTGCAAATTTCAGGTGAAAGGGCTTGTTTAATTTTACATACAAATTTTCTCACGCTTTACAATATACCTTTTTAAACTGTTCAGATTTCTTACTGAAATCATGCTTGATGCTAACAATATGCAACTTTGGCTGTGTTTGTGCAGTATGAGACTGACATGATAAGCAAGTACTTACGCGATAACAACATCACTGCAAAGGTTGTTTCCATTTTCAAATCTCCCATCTACTTGTATCTGTGGCTAATTACACTCTCTAATCAAGCTTAGCTCGACCGGTTAACCAGGGCTATCACAGTGGTCTTCCAGCTAAAGACCGAGTTCGCATACAGGAGTCATTTTGTTCCAACAAGATTAGAGTGGTGAGAGAATAAGTTCACTGATTTCCATACGCTGTGTCCACTGAAAGTGAAGTTGATGACAGTATTCAAATATTGTTTCTTATATTATGGAAGGTTGTTGCAACTGTGGCATTCGGCATGGGACTTGACAAGGGAGATGTTGGAGCTGTAAGTCTAAGGCAAACCCTTAGAATGCTTGAAAATATCTTAAACTTACTCGCATCTCCTGTAACAATATACATGCTTCTAAATTTTGTGTGTCTGCTTTTAGGTAATCCACTTCAGCGTGCCAGGCAGTTTGGAAGAATACGTTCAGGTTCAAAACTCTTTTTTCTTTCTTGGGTCCTTTTTAAGCTTAGTGATCAGTTTGCATATAACAGTCTCAAAAAAACTAAATGTCTTTGTTATAGGAAATTGGACGTGCTGGTCGCGATGGGCGGTTGTCTTATTGCCATCTCTTTTATGATGCGGACACGTATCTAAAGCTTCGGAGTCTTTCACACAGGTGACTGGTCTGGGTACTATCATATGTCCTGGCATTGCATTGAGAGGCTTTACAATTTCTTACCGTTTTGTTTTTTCCTCTTCTTGTTCAGTGATGGTGTCGATGAATATGCAGTTGCAAAGTTTCTCACCCATGTGTTCTCCTCTGAGACAAAGCAACATGAGAAGATATGCTCTCTAGTCATTGAATCTGCCTCTCATAAATTTGACATGAAGGAAGAGGTATTATTCTGAAACTTAAAAGGCATTTCTTAAAACACATTGCTCTCTACTTTTTCTTAGTGAGCAGGAAAAATCAATTTCTTAACGAATACTCTGAATTCTGACTGTGGATCTGGCAGGTTATGCAAACAATTATGACTCATTTGGAGTTGGGCGAAGTGCAATACCTACGTATGCTTCCACAGATTAACGTATGTTGCACTTTGAATTTCCACAAGGTATGGAAACTGTTAGCTGAAATACATATTCATATTTAGTGACAAGTTCCAAATAAATTTTGATTGTGGCGTATGCTCGAAGCTTCTGATGGTCAATACATTGTTATGCTATATCTGCAGTCTTCTCCAAACACTCTGGCTGCACGAAATACCATAGTTGCTGCAATTCTGAAGAAGTAAGTGTCTGTCCATTTCTTCAGCTTTTCAGGTCAAGCAATTCTGAAAAAAGTGTTTTATAGTTGCAGCAAATGCTTGAGACTTTTCTTCTGTTTTCAGGTCTCACGTAAAGCAAGGTTTACATGTCTTCGATATACCAGCTGTGGCCTCTAGCATAGGTTTTGCAACAACAGATGTATTGGCTGAGATTCAAACCTTGAAGGTTAATAACACTTTTCTACGCTGCTAAGATTTCCCTTTTAGTACCTTGGATTATATAGTTTTCAAGATCTTGGTGGTTGATATGTCCTTAGTATCAATGCAGATGAAGGGGGAAGTAACATACGAGATGAAGGACCCTGCATTTTGTTACACAATCTTAGAAGTTCCAAGGGAAATCTGCTCGTTGTCCTCTCATCTTACCAAGTGGCTCGCAGAGATTGAAACTTGCAAAGTAAGTTCTTCAACTGCAGCTAACAGCTCGTAATCCCTTCATGGTCTAATCTAAATTGTAAGTTGCAATGCTTGTGCTTATATGTAGCCATCATTTTGCATCTGAAACAGGTGAGAAAACTAGATATAATGTCTAGTGCAGCCGTGGCTGCTATAAATGTCTCCAACACTTCAGAGCTTAGCGCTGGTGCCAAGCAAACTCAGAGCCTACAAAGCAGAATTTTGAATTATTTCAATGGAGATGGAAACTGTGACACTCCGAGCAAGACGACTCAAAATTGGTACTAACTAAATGTTTCACTTCTTTTCATAGATTTCACATTTCTTTGATCCTTTCCATTAAAACTGATCAAAACTTAAATTGTGGATGCAGCTCCTTTCTACGAGCAGATATAAAGGTGAAGATCCAATAAGCCACACTGTTTACTTTATAATTTTATTTTGATATGTATCCAAAAGAATGTTAAGTTAATGTTGTGGGGGTGAAAAACAGGTGTTCTTGCAGAGTAACCGGCAGGCCAAATTCACGCCAAGAGCCATAGCGAGAATAATGCACGGAGTTGGAAGTCCAGCTTTCCCGAATTCAATCTGGTCCAAGACTCATTTCTGGTATAATCATCATCATCATCCCCATCATCATCATCATAGCTATGCATATGATTGTTTCAGTAATAATATTCATGTGATTTTATTGAAACATGGTTTTGCAGGGGAAGGTACATGAGCGTAGACTTCAGTGTGATAATGGAAGCGGCACAAACAGAGCTACTCAATTGCGTTGATAGAAATGCGGCTTTAGCTGCATAGAGAGTGGGACATGACACATCCACAGTTTTTAAGTTCTTGATGAAGTTATATGAGAGTCTCACAGTTTCTAAGTTCTCAAAGTCTTCCAGCTTAGTTCGGAGGAAAGTGATAGATAAGAGATGTAATTTTTGTATTCAGATTTTGTCAAATATTTGATCGCAAACAGAAGCTTTTTTTTTTAACATCTGAAGATATATATATCAAAAGGAGTTACAAAGGGTCAATAGAAAAGACCAGAGCTACAGAGTTTAATCTACAAGCAAAGCAAAGCATCAACCATTTACAACTACATCAATAGGGCACAACAGCCGAACCAAAAAACTACACTATTACATAGAGGCTGAACTTTTCTCATTCTCAAATAAACCATGGAGCCAAAAGGGATGACTACTTGCAACATATGATTGATGAAAATGATCCTCCAAAGCACTTTGAGCAATGAGAAATGCTCCTCTATTGGCTGCTCGTGACACTACTTCCACTTTCCAATTTGAAAACCTTACCAAGAACTGATTCAGCTCCCAGAAATGAGCTTTGTAGGAAGGCCAAGCCATAGGTCTTGACATGATTCCCAAAATATCTGCCTCTTCTGCTGCAAAAACTACATGATTGATTCTATGGAACACCATACTCTCCAAGGACCACAACATGCAACACATCTTCGCATCCATAATACTATCAATAGCAGAGAAAGATCTCCTACTATGAAGCAGAACAAACCATGAAGCTACAAAGATGAAAGCTAATATTTGTATTTAATGAAATATTTGACAAAATCTAATATTGGGCCTAGGCCCACACAGTTTTTTATGTCTTTCGTAGACTATTCATCGGAACTTACGACTGTCGTCTTCTTCGCTCGATTTTGCCTGGCCGGTGATTTCATTCACAGAGACTTGTTGCTGTTATTGTGGCTTGAGCTGACCAGAAAAGAGACATTTGGAGCTAGAATCGGATATTGCTAATGGCGAATCAAGGAGCAAAGAAGCGAAAAGATGAAAACACACGACACATGGCCAAGCTCCGTCGAATCATCATCGCTTGCAATGTAATTCCTCATCACCTGAGCCTTTCCCTGATTTTCGATTCTAGAATATGAAAATTCATTGTCATTTCGATATGATTAGATAACGTTACCTGATCAAATCGGAACTAAAATTCGTAGATCGGATTTTGACTTTTGAGTATTGATTTTTTTTGTGGATACGTGTTCGCAGGTTTTCTACATCATAGTGAGGATGCTGATTTTCCATTCGAGCTTTACCTGGACACATTGGATCGGTCTTGTGGTGACGTCGTTAGGCTACGGGCTTCCTTACAAATGGCTCAATCAAATGGCAAAGCCTAGTGTTACTGATGATGGTGAACTTATCGATGGTGGCTTCGACATGAGCACCGGTGGAATCTGTGGGTATGTTCTCAAATTCTCTCCTTTATTGATCAACTAAGAACACAAAGTGGCTTGCTTTATCTTTGTCCATGAATTGTCTTTTCTTATCAGTTGCTGATTTGTGTAATTAGTATATGATTCAAGTGATGGTGGATTGGATTTGATGGTAGCTTCTATACGCTCTTGCTTTGCAGATATTTGCACGATGTATTGTACATCACCTGCTTTGTGCAGATAGCATCTATCATCTCTGGGAAGTTTTGGTACGCGTATCTAGTGGTATGAGTCCCTTTTGAATATTCTTTATTGGAATTTTTTTGAATACTAGTTTAGGCATACAATAGATTCATTGCAGTACCTGTTTAAAAATGATGTTTGTTATAGATTCCTGCATTTGGAGCGTACAAAGGTTCTAGTCTTATTAGAGGATTTATGTCACAAGGTTCAGAGGTAAAGACCTTAACTTTGAATACTCTCGAGAGTGCTTTATACAAGTTTGGAAACATGTGGATTATTAAAATGGACTGTGTGTTTGTTTGTCTCTGTGGCTGAACTTAGGGAGGTGTAGAGGATGAGAAGACTCGCAAAAAGAGGGAGAAGATGGAGAAGAAAGCTTCTAGAGGTCAAGTCGTCAGGACAAGAACACGATAAAATGTCTTTAGCAACATAATTTGGAAACTCTTCCTTCAAACATACAAATGCAAACTTCTTGTACGGATGTAACTGTCTTTTACACTATTTTAGTTTAATGGATATGTGAAGATGACCATTTCTAGTTTTTCTTGAGTACTTGCACAGTAGAAAAAGAGTTGTTGTTCATTGAATTTCTTTTAACACAAATGAAGATTAAGATACAGTAACAAACTATATTTGAGAATACAGCACAAGATCATGAGACTGTAAAACAAAACTAATTTTGATGGAAGCCAAAGTACAAACAGTTATATACAACAAAGAAGCTGCCATGTACTTTCCATATCTTTGGTATTGGGTTAGTATCACCTTGCGGTAATGGAGAAGAGGTTGAATTCACGTTCCAGAGTCCACAAAGATTCATTCTTGTTGTTGATACTTAGCGTATACTCCTGGAAATAGCCATTATATGTAATGACCGATACCGTCGCCCTGAAAAGAAGGAGAAACAAGAACGATCATCAAGCTTTTGTGGTATCGTTCTGTTCCAAAAACAAACCGCAAAACTTTCTCAAGCTACCTAAGAGATGTAAACTGAGATGGAGATGATGTTCCTTCATGTTTGTCTATCTTCCTAATCACTGCATAACTGTATTAACACAAGCAAGCAAGCAAGCGACAATAAAACCACTTGGATTATATATATAGCCTAATAAGTTATATAGCAGTGTCCAAGAGATTAGTCTTTTCACCTTCTAATCCCGGAAGAGACTGCATTTTGAAGTACGTGATGATGCGCTGGATCCAGAGCATCACTCACGCTGTCGGGAAGGACCGATCCAAGAAAGCTACTAGACCTTTTGCTTCTGATAAAGATTATGAAAAACTGTTATTAGGAGTCTCACTATGTGTGAAGGGAAAGCAAGTGTGTGATTCTTAATACTCACCTTTGGTTTATGGCCAACCTTAAAGAGAAGGCGTGAACGGAGCCTGAAGAACTCGTTGCAATCAATATATCAGGAAGCTGTGTCGACGGTCCGAAAGAGAGTGAATATATTGTTGATGGATATGTTCCTCTCCTGAAACTATACGACTACAAACAAAATAAGAAGAAACAAATCAGAATCTGGAGAGAGACAAAATGTTGATTTATCCAAAGAGAGCAAAATATTCACCTTAGTTGCTTCTGAAACAAGATGGACTCTGATCAGAGTCCCTTGCTCAGATGCTGTAGCAATGTACATTCCATTTGAAGAGAGGGCAATCGCAGCCAATGGAGAACGATGTGCATCTATCTGTTAGCAAGTTAGTCAAGAGTTTGAGTTTAGTATGCAACTAAAAAGCCAGAATATTAATATGAGATTAGGTGAATCATCTTAGTAAAACCTCACTGTGAGACTGCAAATCCATGACGTTATACACCAAAACAGATCCTTTCGTGGCACTAGCTGGAACAGCTAAGTAGCAGCCTTCCGGAGATGGAGAGAACGCAGCGAGACCTGCTCAAAGATAGATAATACATTCTTGTTTACAAACGAACTGCTTCAATTGAAGTTGATGAAGGAAGTTTCCGAGAGCTACCTTTAGGATTTGGCACGGTGTCGATGGTATCAAGCATGACAAGAGTATTCAAGTCGTAAACGAATGTTTTCTCTAGCAGCACAACAACAAGTCTGATAAGAATCAATCACAGGCAAAATTCACTCTCAAAAACAAGCAAAATCATCAGAAAAAAAATCAAGAGTTTGGTAAACTAACTAACTAACCGTTTCTTGTTCATACGAACAGCGAGTATAGAGGTTAAGAAGTTCATTTCCCTGAGAGGAGAGCCTGTTGTGGTCTTGAATAAACACAGACGCCTTGGAGATAGAGAAGCCTATATACATGAAATTTGCCCATATCATATAAAGATCCAATCTAGTGACAGAGAAAAATGATTATAAAGCACAAACCTGTTCACCAGCTCCAACAATGGCAAGTAGATCTGAGCTATACAACATCTCAACAATAACAAAAGCCCCAGCAGCTACAAACAACAAACAAATCAAACAGTAAACAACTTCAATACATAGTTTCATGAAAAAACTTGAAGCTTGGAATCAATCTAGGATTATTAGATCATATAATCCTATGTCAAAATTCATTTCATAAGCGTTTGATGTCTGCATTACAGGAAGTTTTCTTCAAAATCTGATCATACTTAAGATTTCCATTAATCTAACCAATTTTCCTATAAGCCCATCAATGTAAACGCCACGAGATTCAACTAAAAGGACATTGACAACAAAAGGTTACGTCTTTTGATTGATACCCAGAATTGCAGAGCAAAAACGAACAGAGAATCTCTAAGAGGATGATAAAAACTTGCCTCGTTCATAGCAGAGTCTGCCTGTAGTAGAATCGAATATTTTGAAGGAATCTTTCGAACTTATCGCAAAACCACTGCAAAAAAATCGAGCAGCAAACAACAAAAAAACGTTATCTGACCAGAAATAAAAGAAAAACGCAACAAATTTTCCTGGAAAATCCACTAACAGAATCGAATTTGTTGTCTTCAATAATTTTTCCATTTTAGAGAAAACGTAAAAAAAAACTCGCCTATTATCTTGATTAAAAGAAACACAATAGAGAGGAGATGGAGAGGACTGATTCGCCATGTCGCCAAAATTGTAAAAAGACTCTCTTTCTTCTTCAAGCTTTGCTTCTCTTTCTACTTTATATATGTTCTGTTTTTCGTCTTCTTCTTCTTCTCCTACTTGATGACGACTTCCCAAAACACTGTCGTTTCCTCTACTTCTCTTTCTCTCTGAAACGGTGTCGTCTTGGATGTCAAATTTTGAAAATGACACATGAGGGTCAAAGTTGGACAAAAGTTGCAAGCATTAGCTTAAAGAGGAGAGGACCACATCTCTACAAGCAGCTTATGATTAAAACAAAAGCCAAATTCTGATATCTCATACGCATTGATGCGATTGTGATCAGATTCTGGTCAAAAGAAGAGTCAATCATATCAGTCTCATAGTGTTTTCTTCCTTTGCCATCATAATGTTTAAAGCAAAAATAGCTCAAAAATCAAAAGAAAATATATACACATCAGCATAATAATGAACACAGAATCTCAAACTTGTAGAGAAATTTTCATCAATTCATCAACCATATACATATCTATATCATAAAAAGTGTTGAGCTTTTTAATTCCATCGGTTTTGATCGAACAAAAAATGTTATCTTTTGTGTTATCTTGGACCGGACAGTTCCATGGCGAAAGAATCCAAAGGCTGTTGATCATCGTCATCCTCGAAAGCCGAAGAACCGAACATTTGATAAGTCGGATCATTGCAATGTGCATCAAGCCTTGACACAGAAGTTGTGGACAGAGAAGAGATGGTCTTGAAAGAGATGTTGGCATGGTAGAAATGTGAATGGTTATGCGAAGCAGCCCATCTCTCGGCTAAACCATCTCCTTCCAGCATCAAAACCACTTCAGACATTTTAGGCCTGTGAGCAGGAAGGTACTGAGTGCATAGCAAAGCCACTTGCAACATCTCTCCAACCTCAATCTTATCGTAGCTAGTCCCGAGCTCTCGGTCCACCAATTCCTCAGCTTTCGTCTCTTCATGCAACTTCCTCACCTAAACCAAAAAGTTAAATTTTGATTCTTGTAAAGTTATAAAGAAAGAAAAAATGTGTGATTTTTGCTTACCCATTCAAGCATAGCTCCTTTCTGGCTAACGGTTTTACCGAACTCAAGAGCTCTCATCCCGGTTATGAGCTCTAGCAAAAGTATACCGAACCCAAAAACATCGGTTTTCTCAGAAGACTGACCGGTTGAGAGATACTCAGGAGCAATGTGACCAACCGTGCCACGAACCGCGGTTGTGACATGAGAGTCCTCGTGGTTAAGGAGCTTGGCGAGCCCAAAATCACCAACAACAGCTTCAAAGCACTCGTCTAAGAGAATATTAGCCGCTTTGACATCTCTGTGAATGATCTTGGGATCACATTGCTCGTGTAGATACAACAACCCTCTCGCTGCTCCAATCGCAATCTTCTTCCTCATGTTCCAGTCCAATGCCGGTTTAGCTACAACAACACAGGTAACAAAACCGGTTAAGAAACTCTCTTGAGTAATGAGACTGTTTTAAAGACTTTGTATACTAACATTTAAGCTTAGAAGCGACGCTGCCATTAGGCATGTAAGGGTAAACAAGAAGCCTTTCGCTTGAAGTCGCGCAGTAACCGATTAACCGGAGAAGATTCCGGTGAACGGCTAAGCTAATCATCTCTAGCTCGGTTCGAAACTGTGAGTCCCCTGAGGTTCCATTAACATCTTTTAACCGTTTCACTGCAACCGTTGTCCCGTCTCCTAGCTTTCCTCTGTAGACGTTACCGAATCCTCCAGCGCCAAGTATGTTCTTGGAGCTGAAACCATCTGTAGATACATGGAGCTCTCTGAATGTGAAGCTTCTTAGATTCCCTAGTCCTTGAAGCCCTTCCTCTGGTTTATCTGCACAAAACACACACAAAAAACTGAAACTTTTTAACATTTTAAAATCTAAGTTTATGTATAAAAGCAGAAAGCTCGAATCAACGAACCGTTTAAGTTAAGTATCAGTAGCTTTCTTTGCTTCTTACGGTACCAACAAAAGGAACCGAGAGCAAGGATTATCAAAACAACAAAGCCAAGGCTTAAACCGAGTGATATCGCCAATTTATTAGACCTTCCTCCTACATTAACTCAAGTAAACCGGAATGAGATTAATGAAAGGAAATTCAAGAAAAAAAGACAATGCAAGAACGAGAATTTACCTGATGAAGAGCTTAAAGAGACAGAGAGAGGACTTGAATTGATTGATCCAGAACAAATCTCAGGTGGGCTGCTTCTACAAATCAAAGGATTCCCAGCGACACTACATTCAACAACAGAGCAGAAGCAAGACTTAGTCCTGATTAAATCACAATCATTTGTGAAATCACTTGGAATGTTTAAAACAGAAACTTGCTTGAAAGTCTTGGCTGGGAATTTAGGCACAGGGCCACTGAGATTGTTGTAAGACAAGTCCCTGAATTTCAGTAAACAAAAAAAATTCAGACAAATCTTCATAAGGTACAATAGGTAAAGTAAAAGACAAAGCTTTAAAACTCACAAGAAGGAGAGATGAGGAATTTGACACAAAGAGGCAGGGAAGGGCCCAGACAATGAGTTGTTGTTCAGTCTCCTATAGAAGAAAATCAGATTCGTACGAGGTGAGATGATTTATTTATGAACTGATCATCAAATCATTACATGGGGAACAAGATTGAAGAAAAACGCTCACAGATATTGGAGGCTGCTTAGTTGCTCGACGGAAACGGGGATTTCGCCGGAGAATCGGTTGTTGGAGAGATCCAAGGTTTGTAATTTAGGAAGAAAACCGAGCTCCGGCGGGATTTTGCCGGAGATGTTGTTATTCTGCAATGACCTTCAAAAACCCACATATAGGAAACTGAGGGTTAGAGAAACAAACAAAATTATTTATATTATAAAAAAGACAGAGACAAGAGAGGAGGAGGATCCGAGGATGTCGTAATCTTACACTTGTCGGAGATTTGTGAGGTTTCCGATTGACTCAGATAATCTTCCGGAGAGAGACTGGCTTGGAGCTCCTCTGCAATTGGAGAGAGAGAAAGAGAGAGATTTGTCGCCATTAATGAACTTGAGAAGAACAGAACAAAATCGAAGGAAACAGACGCACAGTAAAGAAAGAAAAACTCACAAGCCAGTGACGAGGTTGTCGGAAGAGCAAGTGATCATAGCCCAGCTACAAGGATCAACTGAGAACTCGTCCCAGTTGTTAAAAGCTCCATGAGGATCATTCAAACCGTTCTTTATATCTATCAACGCCTCCACTGTATAACCCATTTTCAAAAATTCGATTCAGAAAAGAGATAAAAATCCAACCTTTACACCAAATGGACAAAAAAGAGACGTTTTTTTTAGTATTGTGATGTTTTTTACCTTCAGGGTTTCTGGGCTCAGAGGAGAGAGTGAGAGTAGAGAAACAGAGACACAAGAACAAGTAGGAGAAGAGATGAAGTTGAATCATCATCATCATCGTCTTCTTAGTTACCACCATGGAAGCTTTAGCTACGAGAGAAGTAAACAATGAAGAGAAAGGGAGACAACATTTACTTTTTTTTTTCGTGGGTTTGTGTTGTGCCCACAAACACACATAGCAAAAGAAGAGAAAGCAAAAGCAAAACAAAGCAGAAGATAAAAAAAAATCTCTGCTTTATCAAAAGAAGTGAGAAGAAGTCTTTCTTTCTTCTTCTGAAACAGTCTCTCTCACAAGAGATAAGTAAAGAAGGCATACATGAGAGCGTTTAAATGAGGGAAAGAGAGAGAGGCAAAACAAAAGAGGAGAGTGCAGAGAGAAAGAGAGAGAGAGAGAATTGGGATTGTGGGGGGAGAGAGAATCAGGGGAAGCTGATACGGACTGTCGGACCCGGTAAGGTGGATGCTGGTCTACTCCAGTCTCTCTCTCTCTCTTTTTCTTGTCTTTTTTTTTAGTAAAAAGAAAAACATTTGATTAGGAGATTATGATTTTGGTTTCACATTTTGTAAATTGTGATTAATAAATAAATAAAAATTTAAAGGTATTTAGAAATATACACATAAGTATCACATACTGAACTTACAGAACAATCGAAATTTTTATTTATGAAAATCAAATATCAATTTTCTTGTTTTATTGCAAGAACTTGTTTTCCTTATAAGATGGATTACTCTTGATCAAAATGGATGTGTGGTTTAAATTAAATTCGCCAACTTTACCTCTAGGAGAGTCTACTGATCTCTATGCCTATATATATATAATATCAGGATAAAATCTTTGAGTTACAAAGTTTGTTTTATTTCTCCATTTTACAGTTAAATAAGGAAAGAAAAATTAAAGAGAGAATTGATGTAATGTAGTGTACTAGGAGTAGGACTATCAGTGACACAGGCTAGAGTAGAGGACTGATCTGCACGCTAAAATGCGCTTCCTCCTCTTTCATTCTTTTGTCTTTTTTTTCCAAGTTTTTCTTCCATCTTTAATGGAAACTTAAATCTTTTACCAGAAGATGAAATTTCAAATTTGCTGTCTTCTTCCTACCTAAATTTGTAATTTAATGATAGTGATATTTAATGATGCGCATATATAGAAACTGTTGTATGAAAATGTCAAAACGCAACAACATGAGATAGTGAGTGGCAACAAGTAGAGATAAGCCTGAAATAGGAGAATCCACACTTGCCTTATAAGAGGTGTTATTTGTTGATGTTAACATTATTTTTGTTAAGTCCCTATACTTTGTTTTCTTCCTTTTTCAGCTCTCTGTTTTCTTTTGTATTATTTGGCACCCCTTCTCCTGCTTTCGTATTAAGTTACGGTTTTAATCCAACGCCCTCCTCTAATAATTACATCTTTGTCTTTTTCTTATTTTATTACTTTTCTATCTTTTCCCCTTTCAATCACGTCTTACTTTACTGCAAGAACATTCATGACCCCCACGTTTCGAATGTATGTTTTTCTAATAAAAAAATGCTAGAAAACAACGAAATTTTTGTTCAAAATGTACATGTAGTAATGAATAATCAATCATACATTTTGCCCATTAATCTTTATCATCGCCAACGGTGGATTGGTACGCAAAATATGTGTTCGATTATGTTCCGGTTCGTCATTAGTGGTTAGTCTAATTGTCTTGATGACTAAAAATAAGTAAATCAATTTGGATCTTGGTCTAGAAAGTTACAGAAATGGAAGTGGCCAAGATACCGAATTAGGATGAGCAAGATGAGGTAAGCAGCGGGACGCTTTGCAACCGATCACCTAATTTACTTGTCACATATTATCAGTGATCCTTCGTACATCATGCATGTCCTTACATGTTACATCATGCATGTATCTTTGTACTTGTTTCATATGTATTCCCTAATTAAGTTTAATTTCTTCTTCAAATTAACATATACTGTAATACGATTGAAATTATGACTGATTTTCATGTGCTTGTTTTCTTTGATTACGCTCGAGAGACTAAAATCTATTATTACGCTACGAGAAAGATATTGTTAAATGTTTCACACAATATTTAACTTCAGATTACGAAAATTTGTAAGACTTGAATCTTTGTTTGGTCATTCACGAAAGTGGAGAAAAGACTAGATGATAATGATGGGACAAATCCAGCTCCAGCTTCAGATCAATATTATTATGCGTTTTTAGCCTCTTTTCGGTATTCTCATATATTTTCACAAAATCGAAGCATAACGCAAACATACGGAAATAGAGAGATCTATAATTAATCAACTTTCATGAAGGGTTATAAAAATAGAAAATCACTTCCCAATAATTTGCACCACATAAATCTTTGGATATTTTTCCTCTATAATTTTCTTAGTAACGTTTGTTTCATCTTTTTATCCACGGGACCATATTCTCATATGCACCAGTTATATATGCTTTATTCCATCCAAGTCTTTTAAAAAGATATTATTACCTCTTTTTAAAAAAATCTATTATATGCTTTGCGACTGGTTCAATCTGTGTAGCAGTTCAGTGTTGGTTTTGCATCCTATTCCTAGCAATGGAGCCTGAGTCATCAGTCATATGTCTAGTTAGTGGATCTTGAAGTCATTTTAGTGTCTAGAAAATGTAGTGGAAAAATTGTGAATTATACCAACTGTTAGATTAACAGTATCAAAATGCTAAATATTACGTAATAAAAACAAATGTTTACTTTTCATATTTATCAGTAACACAAATGTACTATCGGTAATATAATGCCTAAACAATTCTACTGACTTTTTGCATTATGATTCGGTTACAATCTTATAAACAAAATTTGTGATTTTGTTTGTAAAATTACGCAAAGAAAAGGCTTTAAAAAGCAAACAAAAGAGAAAAAGATACTAAAAGTCTAAAAGTGAATAAAAAATAAAAGAGAGTGTAAAAAAGTTGATTTTAAAATAAAGGAGGAAAAGAGAGAGAAAGGAGAAGCAAAATCTTCGTTGGAGTGCGTTTATTCTTCTGCGATCTCTCTTTGTTCATATGGTCGACCTGATTCTTCCACGTTCTTCATTGTATCTACTTATTTATTTACGATTATTATATATCTGAATATTCTGAGCTAGTGAGCATTTGTTTAAGGTTAAGTCCTTTGTAGTTACTATTAGTATTTCGTACATGGGTAGATATTTGTTTTCGCAAAGTAACATGTAGTTAAGATTTGGTTATATAACCAAAGTCAGGATGGCCGAGTGGTCTAAGGCGCCAGACTCAAGTTCTGGTCCTCGTAAGAGGGCGTGGGTTCAAACCCCACTTCTGACATTTATATAGTTTTCATTATTTTTTTACCATAGAGAAGAGAATTGTTTATATATATATTTCTTTAAATTTTTGGAGCAGAGAAAAAATAACAAAACGGGACACCTGATGATCTAAGATCTGGTATCATGGGCCAACGATTTGATAGCCCAATGGCAAATCTCAAGAATATGTTACTTCTCAAAATGAGTCTGAAATATATACATAACCACATAACTTTTGTATCATAATCAAAAGTAGAGTAGTTTTTTGTATCACAAATTTCGTGATTTTAGCAAAATGTTATCTTGATTTTACAAAGTTGTTACTCTACTTAAGTTTTTTCTCTTTCCTTTAGCAAAACCCAGGCAAAAATGATATCCACTTTTTTTAAGCTGGTCGGTGTAAACAGAAAAGAGTAAACAGTGTGTGACAACAAATTTACTTTATTTTTTTACGCCAACTTGGACACTAATCTTACGTTCATACCCTACATCTTGAGATCTGGTAAATAGCAAAGGCATATATATACATATTATTGTATGCCTTGAGATAGAGCTTTCTGTTCATGGAAAATTTCAATGATAAGCCTTTCCTCAAAAAAAAAAAAAAAAAATTCAATGATATATGTATAATTACTAATTAGTAAATGGTTGATATGCGATGTGACATTTTGTTTTGGGCTTCGAGCACACAAGGCAACGGGGGATTCAAGATATCTCCCACCTTACCCAAGATGATTGCCACAAAAATCTTAACATAGTACTTGTAGACTAGTTAATTATTTAAAAAAAAAATTACAAACTAAACGAGCAAGAAAATTCGAAAATTATGAACATATCATATCAGATTGTATATAAACTATAATTGTATAACCAAGAAACAACCAACCATATCCAAGAAACAACCATATGGTCCATATCTCTTTCTTTGTTGCTTTCCTCTATTGTGTAGTCAACACCCAACAGTACACATGGAGTGATAATTAAAATTACTTAGACAGACATTCGATATCATCACCAATATATATACACATTAAATCCTTAGAAAATGACAAATCGAGATATAGCTAAAACATGCAATAGCTTGAAGTTAAAATGATATCCTGCTCGCCAAGTACTTGCATAATTGATGAAAGCATGAAAAAGCTATATTTGCAGTTCATAATATAAATAGTTCACAATTTCTTTTTATCTTTTGCAAGCAAAAACAAGTTATCTGGTTAATAAATGAAATATGAAAATCATACAGCAACAATAAAATTCAAGAAAAGAAAAGAAGAGTGTATAAATATAAGTGATAATTGTGACAAGGAGATTGAGCCATTCCGCCAATACCACTACTTTCCAAAACGTTACACTAAAATGGTTTCAACAGAAGGATCAAATTAAAGATAATAACGAAATGGATCTGATCAACGTCATTTGAAGAGTTTTGAAACTCAATTTTCTTCTTCTCTAACCAAAATGCCTTCTTGAAACCTCACCATAGTTGCAGTAATAGTACCCTCCACTAGTTTCTCTATTACTAAACAAAAATTCAAGAGAAGAGAAAAAATCAGATCAAGCATTAAGAACAAGAACAAGTGAGTAAGAGAGAGAAAGAGAGGAGTGGCAACTGGTGAAGAAGAAAAATTGTGCGTGAATCAGTCAATCAGAAGATGAAATAAGAATACATATTTGCTTCTTCTTCGTCTTCCTCCTCTTCTTGCTTTTTTCACCTTTTGTGGATTCTTCTCAGCTTTGCTTTTTGTTCTTTATTCGTTTCGTCTGAGAGAAGCCTCCTTCTAAACCTTACCTTCTCTCTCTCTCCAAAGTTCTTTGTGTGGGCACTAAATACGACTGTCATAAATACTTATTTTCGTAAAACTTGTTTTTTTGGTAATTACTTAAGAATTTACTAGGCAGTTAGAAATTCGTGATCAACATGTGTCTAACGCATTTAAAATTTACGAGTCCATAAACATTGGTAATAATAATGACACAAAACTTTATGAATATGATTAAATGAGTGTTGACACGATTGTATCGTTTTAACTTTTAACTGCAACAAACACGCATTACCGTTTATTCAAATTAGTATTAGAAGGCATATGCCATAGAAATAAAGATTACTAGTGACATAGTCAGAAATTCTCGAAAGCTTAATTTTCCTTATATGTAACAATTAAACGAGTTCATTTTAATCACTTGGTCGTTACGCTTAGTTCCGTCTCGGTTATGTTGAATAAATGATAAATCTAACATTGACCCCAGTGGTTTGGGTGAAAACCGAAAGATAGATCAGCAATAAAAATGTAAAATGATCCCTATAATGCGTGTAAAACTGTAAATCTAACACCAATTCGTCGGTGTTCCTTATTTCCGACGTGGAATTGATGTCTTTTACTCTTTCAATCAACAATTTAATTATTTGCGTGTTTTCTTATTTTATTGTAGGTAGGGTTTCGTTTGTCAAACATAATAGGAAGGTTTAATAGTGGACTGATTAGCAAAACCCATATGGATATTTAGTTATTTACAAGGTAAAAATAAGGGAAAAATAATATAAGCTTGAAGATGGTCTGACTAAAAACATGTGCTTCCCTAGTCGAGGCTAAGATTTTATCGAGACTACCACCACAAAACCTACACACATTTTCATCTTTCACTTTCCCAAAGACCCATATCACATTCACATATACATGATACACCCAAAAAACAATATACTGGTCTCGGAATGATAATTGAACCGAACCGGAATTCAAAATTAGTGGTAGGAATTGGTTAGATGTTCACTATGTTGCAGAGTAGAAAGATCTAACGGCTTTAGAGTTTAGAGAGTTACACGTGTACGAAGGTAGTAAGAGGAAGCTAGAATAACAGAGAGAGGGGTAGTGAGTAGTGACTTACTGACTTGTGAGGTGAAATGACAGAGAAAAGGCAAAAGAAAAAAAAAAGAGTTACGAATGAGACAGAATGTCTGAGGAAACGTCAGCTTCCTCTGTCCATTGTAACACTGTTTTATTTCTTAAAGACATTTTTTTCGTTGTAGTTTTGTTGTAAATCCAATATAAGAGAAATTGGATCCGTCACGGAAAAGCCAAATATGGTGGGATGATTACGAGTAAACCATCAAATAAACACAAGACGAAAAGAGTTTTGCTTTACAAAATAGGTGGTCGAAGTTAAAACACGATTTTTTTTTACTTTTTAAAACAACTACTTTTAGTGGAATGCATGATGATTGTTTTTAACGACATTGGTTCAGCTTGAATCCACCGGTACGTTTAAAGATTAATGATCCAAACCCATAAAAATACAAAATTAGAGTGAAAACGGAGCCAGACATCTTGTATTTGCTCATCTTCTGAAATGACCCAATGATCAATTTTGGATGGTCCACCTTAGACGTAGCTTTGTGATTTATATTGTACAGTATTAGAAAGGACGAACTAATCTGATTAAACATTTACAAATGTTTACCTCCAAATTCTTAAGACCCATATGATTCAGCAGTAAATAAAGCCTATTTGTTGTAAAAAAAAGTAGGCCCATATCAAAGCGCACAACTTCACTTTATGTTCTGGACCGGTACATACGCAGATATAGAACAGAGCAAGATGTTATCAATCGATGACTTACTAAAAAGTAAAAACATCCGGAAAAGGTTAATAATCAATCAAATCAAACTAAAACCAAATAATTTGTTTTATTGGACATTTGTAAGATAAAGCATTAGCGGTGGGCATCATACAAAGTAATAGTATCATGTACGTAACTAGACGCATTTGTGGACTATATTCGAAATTCACTTTGCAGTTTGTTTGACATTAGTGCCTCTTTATATAACGCAATATTTGGACCGCTCTATTTAATCTAATAAATAAAGAGACAGTGGAGTTGAGAAATGAGAACCCTTCTTGGAACGGCGGAGAAATAGTCATAACTCATACTCCGTATACGTTTGCACTGACACAAAAAAACAAGAATTGGTGTACCTACATTTTCGATAAGCGAATAAACCAAGTCGTTATAAAAACTGGCGTTACTCACACGAGTCACGACTAACTACTTGCGACTTACGAGTACGACTTAGGACTTACAAACTTATTTAATACTTTTGGTCAAGAGATGCTACTGAAAAAAACAAAAACAAAGTGAGGTTAATTGATACATATTTTCCTAAGTTTGATAGTTTAATTTTCGGTCAAAAACGAGCAACAGATTAAAAGATAAAACTATAAATATCAAGTCCCTGTTCCAAATACATAACAAAGTTACAAGTCTTCCATAAGTTTGGAAAAGTCATCAAGAATTTAATTTTTGTTCCATTTATAAGCTTCTAAAAACAAGCTAATTAAAGTTGTTACTGGAGTATGTATTTAACAAACAAAAAAAAAAAGAGTTATTCGAGATGCGATAAGATAACAGAAACATCAAACAAACTGCTTTTTGCATGTGATTCGGTGTAATACAATTCTATTAACTTTTGTTGTTGTCCACATTCATTTTAATAATATTATGATGTTAAAGGATTCAATAATGTCAATAACCTCTGTACAAACGGTCAACAATGGCTACCTAGCTGTCTAGTGTTCCACAACAACACTATCACATAAAACGTGGAAAATTCAAAACCAAGTAGGTGGGTCGACCAAAATCCAATCTCATATAAATACACATCTAGATACGTGTTTATTCTTCATTGCTCTCCTCTTCGCTCTTTCCTCAAATCAATCCTCTCTCTGTGCTTTCTTTCGCCGGGGAAAAAATGGTGGAGCAGAAAAAGTACTGCCTCTTTCTAGCGACTCCAGACTCAGAGTTCGTGAAGAAAGCGTACGGAGGATACCACCACGTGTTCGTCTCGACGTTTGGAGACGAAGGAGAGCATTGGGACTCGTTTAGGGTTGTCGACGGTGAGTTTCCCGAGGAGAAAGATCTCGAGAAGTACGACGGTTTCGTTATCAGTGGAAGCTCTCACGATGCCTTCGAGAATCATGATTGGATCCTTAAGCTGTGTGAGATGGTCAAGAAGCTTGATGAGATGAAGAAGAAAGTTCTTGGCATCTGCTTTGGTCACCAGGTTCCTGTTTTTTTTTTTTTTAACTTTCATTTCATTTTTTTTTGCCAATTTAATTTTAATTAATTATTGGTCCTACCTTGAATTAATTTTGACGAAGTATTGACTGGAATTTTATCAAGATGGGAATTGGGAACCTTTTTAATACAAATTTTTTTTTTTATTTGATTACGAATTTAATGGGTTTTCTTAACATCTCATTTCCATGGTTTTGTTTCATGCATTTAGTTTATCATCTAGTTAAATTATACCATTTTCTGCAAAATATTGAGTGAAAAAGTTAAAGATTCCCGTTTTAGAGAATCAAATTCCAATTCTGAATGAATTATTGGTTCCTCTGTGTAAAAACATGAAATTAACAAGTAAATCATACTCCTTAGGTATAATGTTTTTGATTAATGGGTGATTAGTTTATGAACAATCTAGTGAAGTAACTAATAGTAAGCATGACAGTAAAAATATTTGGATCTACTAAGAGACTGACACACTTGCCACTTGGCATAATGTTTTCGATCAAGATGAAAAGATTTCTTCTAACCGAAAAAATACGATTTTCTTTTTTTAGATCATAGCGAGAATAAGAGGAGGAACAGTTGGGAGAGCAAGGAAAGGACCAGAACTTAGACTTGCAGACATTACCATCGTGAAGGATGCGATTAAGCCGGGAACTTACTTCGGAGACAACGAGATTCCGGAGAGCATTGCGATCCTAAAACTCCACCAGGACGAAGTGTTGGTGCTGCCTGAATCTGCTAAACTGCTGGCTTATTCCGAAAAGTACGAGGTGGAGATGTTCTCTATTGAGGATCATTTCTTCTGTATCCAAGGACATCCTGAGTACAACAAAGAGATTCTCCACGAGATCGTTGATCGTGTTCTTCGTCTTGGCTACATCCAGGTTTGTTTCATTTCTCTTCCCCCCTTAATATTATTATTACAAAATAAATCACGTGGAAAACTGTGTCATATTTTGGATAAAAGTAGGAGAATATTAGAATTCCCTACTTGATCGAATATTAATTTAGTAGTACTTGGTGACACAATATTTTATTTTTCCGGGGCATGTGGATGTTGTTAAGTTGCTAGTATAAACATATGATCACTACTGTAACTGTTTTGGAATCGAATAAAATACCACTGAGAACAAAATCTGGAATAGAATTGATAAATTATGAAATGATTTTGCAGCAAGAATTGGCGGATTCGGCAAAGGCATCGATGGAGAATAGGGAAGCAGACAGGAAAGTTTTGGAGACGATTTGCAAGAATTTCCTCAAAGGCAGAATTCCAACTAATTAAATTAGTTTCACTCTCAAATTATCCCCTACTTTTAATTTGGCTCTTGTTATGATATTGGGACATCTATGGGTTAATTATCTTGCTTTACTCTCTCCCTGTTCAATGTATAAACCTATTAATCTCATAATGTCATATTTATGTGTTGTGTAACCAATATCCCATTTTCGGTAACTTGTGGATGCATGTGTTGTGTGCCTCGTTGGTATAAACTCATATGCTAGTTATAATTGTTTGAAAATCGAATAAAGTGAGAACGGGAACAACATCTAGATCGGGAATATATTTCCAATCTAGAAATAAATATGTAGCAAGAGTTTGTGGATGAGGGAAATGCCACGATGAGCAAGTAAGGCTCTTTTTTTTTTCCTTCAATTGCGTCAGCCATATTAAGGTCACAAGTAACCACTAGTCCGAAGTCCGAACAAGGGTATGGATTTGATTTTTTTCTATCGTATAGTTTTGTTATTGTGCTATAGACCACAAAATCATATCTTAGTGAGACATCATTGCGTTTCGTACTTTTACCTAGTACTTCTTAACTTGGTGGGATTTTGTTTGTGGTCAAACTAGTTTGCATGTAAAGATTTTATCTTATGGAGTTGTCATCGAACGATTCCATATCCAATTTTTATTCTAACTTTAGTTATTGCATTCGGTTAAATGGTCACCTGATTCTTCACTCATGCATGCTTGTAGAGTTATTATCTGTCGGTAACACACTATCTGTACAGTGTAATCTTACACCATTACCGAAAGTGGATTTTCAGAACGAGATTCCTTATCCATTTTTTATTATATATATACACAATTTGTGCTAATATTATAAATTTGTAATATTATCAATACTCGAAACTTATAGATGCATACTATTAACATTGTTCGTTAGTGTTGGATTTCACTCAACCAAACTCTTTAGCAAAAAAACAGATATGTACAACCCATCAAATCGAATGAACGTGTCGATGTTTGGTCCAAAAGTAGAGGTTAGGACCGTTACTGTTCGACCCAAAATTAGCTAATCAAGATCGAAGTCATGCAAAGAAAATAAAAAGCCTATCTTAAATAACAAGAGTTAGTAGCCATCTAGATAAAAACTACTATTCAAAAACTTGATCGCCAAATTAGTCTTTAGCTCGTCTACTGATATTGGATAGTGGACAATTGAGCTCCGAAGAAGGCGGATCAACTGTATATATATCTCAAACATCGTTAGTACTTGTATTTGTTTTCTGCCAAACCTTAATTAGTATGTCTGAATCAGTCTTTTGCTGGCCAAGTACGAGATTATGGGGATTAAAAGCATAAGTGCATAACACCACAAATAAAACCTAACTCAAGTACTCCGCTTGCTGTTGAACCAGAATCAAGCAACAGTCAGGAACTTGGCATTTATTTTTTAACTTAGTATTTCACATTATCTTTAATGGTTGTGGACTTGTGGGTTTAGAAATCAACCATTTTTAATGTTTTGGACAAAATTTCACAGTTTGTTTTCCATATTTACGGACCGAAATTGAGAAGAAAGAAATGCATATCGATCCACTTATTATTATGACCCACAAAGAATCAATGCCAAAATACACGTCGCGAGGATATAAATGAAATATATGCATGCCAAAATAAACACATGAGGATGTAAATTGAAACGAACTCATCGGTTATAATTTGTTATGTCTTACAAAGTTAAGTTTAAACCGGTTTAACGAAATCGAACCGGAAAACCCATTACCTTTTTTTTTTTATTTTTTTTTTGGTCGGAACCTTTTTTTTTTATTGTAATGGATATTAAACCCCTAATTGTTGTCCTACAGTATCTCTCTATTCTCTACAAGCACAACACTTTCTTTTTTCATACCAATTTCGGATTTATAAAGGCACTGATCACTGGTTCTGATATTCCAAAACTAATATAAGTTTGATCAATAGACCAAACCGAAAACCGGTTCTAATAGACCAAACCAAAGTGTTTATCTCCTACATATATATATGCCCTGTTACATGCATCCTTCAATTCTCTCACCATCACCAACATCCTTATCTCTCTTTCTCGCTATATTACAATGGTGAAGCAGACAGGAAGATACGCTCTGTTTCAAGCGACACCGGATTCCGAGTTCGTGAAGGAGATGTACGGAGGTTACTTCAACGTATTCGTCTCGGCTTTTGGAGACGAAGGAGAGCAATGGGACCTTTTTCGTGTGATCGACGGAGAGTTTCCCGAAGACGAAGATCTTGATACGTATGACGGATTCGTCATTAGCGGGAGTTTGCATGACGCTTTCGCAGAAGAGGATTGGATCATCACGCTTTGCTCTGTTTGTCGAAAACTTGATGCGATGAAGAAGAAAATACTTGGCATATGCTTTGGTCACCAGGTTTCATATTATTACCATCCAATATGTTTATTTATTATTATTTAAAATATAGTTGATTCAGAAAATGTAGGTTTCATATAGTTAAGTAATTCCTTACATTTACGTCTACTTTTTTCTTCTTGAAATACTTACCCGGAATTTAGATAATATGTAGAGTAAGAGGTGGGGAAGTGGGAAGGGCTCGTAGAGGACCAGACATAGGCCTCAGTAACATAACCATCGTTCGAGATATGATCGAACCGGGTGGTTACTTCGGTGAAGAAGTTCCCGAGTCTTTGACGATCATAAAATGTCACCGAGACGAAGTACTTGAGCCTCCTGAATCGGCCAAAGTCATTGGATTCTCGAGCAAGTACGACGTTGAGATATTCTCTGTGGAAGATCACTTGCTTTGCATTCAAGGCCATCCCGAGTATAACAAGGAGATCCTCTTGGAGATCATCGATCGTGTCAAAAAGATCAATTTCATCGAGGTTCGTTTAAACGACCATCTTGATTTATTATCTATCGTTGAAGCTTGTGAACTTAAATTGTTCTTACTTAAACAAATATTCCTTTCAAAGCCATTGTTTATGATATATGTATTATGTATAAAATGAGTACTTGTATATTGTAGGAGGAACTTTTGGAGAAAGCAAAGGGTTCGATAGAGAAGGTCGAACCAGACACGCAGCGTTTACACATGCTTTGCAAGAATTTTCTCAAAGGACGAACCAACTTTGTTTGACTAGCTAGTCATGGACTCATGGTCTCTATTCTCTAATAGATGTACTACTTTCTGTAGTTTCATAACGTAATGTAACATATTAAATAAATTACCGATAAGCAAAAGATCATGATTTGTAAATGATTGGTTTATACTTTATACACTAATTAATACAAACATGATAATACAATTAAATGTGATAGCTTCGAAACAAAGTTTTTAATCTATTGTCACTGACCTTTTTTATTTCGTTTTTAATTAATTTTTCTTAACCAAAACTCTCACTTGGCGCATGTGATCGTGTTCTCTGTCGTCTTGAGCTCCTCCCCGCATTTTCATTTTCCGATTCTCTCGCTGTCCCTCTTTTTCTGCATCCGTGATCATCTGAGAAGAAGAAGAAGAAGAAGATGGTGGAGCAGAAGAAGAGGTTCGCTCTGTTTCTGACGACGTACGACTCCGAGTTCGTGAAGAAGGCTTACGGAGGTTACTTCAACGTCTTCGTCTCGACTTTCGGCGACGAAGGCGAGCAGTGGGATCTATTCCGAGCGATCGACGGCGAATTCCCCGACGAGAACGATCTCGACAAGTACGACGGTTTCGTTATCAGCGGTAGTCCACACGACGCTTTCGGAGACGCCGATTGGATCGTCAAGCTTTGCTCGGTTGTTCAGAAACTCGATGAGATGAAGAAGAAGGTTCTCGGCATCTGCTTCGGCCACCAGGTACAATTTTTCCTCGCATCTATGAATAAATTTTGATTTTTTTGGTTTCAATTTTCTTAAGATTTACATTTCTGATTTGGATCTGATCAGTTGTGAAATCTTAGGGTTTATTGGAATGTGTATTTTGTGGTGTCGATTGTAATCTGAATATGATATTTCATTTTCTCAGATCGACCCACTTGTTACTCTATATTTAGCAATCCAGTCACATTTTAGCTCATTTGATTGATTTCATGGTCAAAGTAGTAGACTTCTCTATGTAATAATAGTCAAAGCCCCAGAATTTGGTAATCTCTAGTGGTAATCTCTGGATGTTGGTTTGATCTGTACCATCATTTTATCTGTAGTTTCAGTATCTGAAGAGATTCAAATGCTTAGGCATTGTTGAATCCTTTCCTCATAGTGGAGGAAATGTAAACTATCTTCTTGAACATTGGCATAAAGAGATGACTTTTAGTGACATACTTAGTGAGCTGAAAATTGATTTTTTAACGGTTTTGTTAATCGAGAGTGTTTCTTTGTTCTTGAAATCTCTATCTGTTCTTTTTAACCAGCTAATTACTAGAGTCAAAGGAGGGAAGATAGGCAGGGCTCGTCAAGGACTAGACATGGGACTGAGAAGCATAACAATAGCAAAGGACAATGAAAAGCTACGAGGTTACTTCGGAGGAGGCGATGTCCCGGCATCTCTAGCCATTATAAAATGCCATCGGGACGAAGTGTTGGAACTTCCCGAGTCTGCTACACTTCTTGCATCTTCCGAGTTTTGCGAGGTCGAGATGTTCTCACTTGGAGATCACTTCCTCTGCATCCAAGGGCATCCTGAGTATAACAAAGAGATTCTCTTTGAGATCGTGGACCGTGTCGTCAATTTGAAGCTTATGGAGGTTTGTTCAATCATGTCAGTATCAAAACTCATTAAGTATTGCAATGTGATTAAATCTTTTGTCTGTTTTTGCAGCAAGAGTTTGCGGATAAGGCGAAGAAGACCATGGAGACTGCGCAACCAGACCGGAATCTATGGCAGAAGCTCTGCAAAAACTTTCTGAAAAGTTGATCAGAGTCAGTTTGGTTTGCTATCAAATGTGCTCTCTCCTGATGAATCTGTAATGTCCTTCAAACGCTGAAAACAATCATTTATGTAAACATTTGTACTTTATCTTAAGGTTGAATCACAAATCAAACAACAAGTCAAATCAATCTGAGTTATGAGCATTCATAGATACATTTGTTTGTGCTATATCTTTTGGAAATTAAGGTCAGCATTCTTAATATTGTTGTTGAGGATCATCATTATCAGCAGAGAAATCAGGTTCTGAAGGCTTCGGAAATTTCACAAGCTCTTCAGTAGATTTTGCTGCAATGCTACGGTTCTTGTGAACTTTACGAAGTGCATTCGCAGCAAACTTTGACGCCAAGAACGTCGCTCTGATGCTAGCAACCGAGCCTCCACCTTCTTCTTCCTCTTTCCTGAGTTGCTCAAGCTTCTTCTTCTTCATGTGTCGTCGCCACGCGGCTTGTATGAATATAGCAGCCCAAGTCCTCCACTGCTGTGAGTAGAATCTGAAAGTGTGTTGAACTTGCCTGCTGTGCAGTCTCCTGAACTGGCTAGCCACGAACTTTAGCTCGTCGGCTATCAAAGCGAACGCCTCTACCTCGGTTAACGCCTTTGCGGTTCTTGTTGAGGACGGTAGATTGGAGCCGGATTTGGGATCAAGTGCCCATGTCAAAAGCTCCTCACCGCAGAAGTCTCCTTCTTTAAGCAAACTACGGTTGAAGAAACCGCTTCTCCCTCCATCTGTGGTCACACTCTCGAGCCGACCACGGATTATGAAGAGCATCTCGTTAACCGGGTCTCCTTCCCGGACCAAGTAAGATCTCTCTGTGTACAGACACGGCTTCAACCGCTCACAGATTGCATCAAGCAGCCTCTCTTCCATATTCTCAAACAATGGAACCTTTCCAAAACAAGAACAAGAACAAGATGGTTTCAGTTATGTCAGAAGATGAGAGAAAAAAAGGCTTTTGAAATAGTTTTAAACTTACCCTCCTAACCAAAGCCAGACAGAGATGTCGTTTGATATCTCTTCTAAGATCCTTTGGAAGGTTTTGAACCAAATTCTCTTCATCGACTCCACGTGTCTCCAACCATTTGTACTGGTCATACCGTCTGACACGTTCTCTCAGCTCCGGTGGAAGCATCCGGTGATGCATCCACTGCTCAGAGTCACGTCTCTTCACTCTCATTTCTTCAAGCCGGATCGTAAGAGACTGAAGATACGTCTGCATGTTTCCAATGAGAAGAGCAAAGAGTAGAAGTCCAGCAATAGCAAGTGCTATGGAGAATATAACCTCTCCAGGGTATGTACTTGTTTGAAGCCCTTGACCAAGTGTGCTTAGATTCTGAAGTCCCCACCAGAGACAGAAGAAGTACTTAGAGACAAAGCTGTTGGAAGAAACAATGCCAGAGGACAACGCTCTCAAGTAGATTCCGAAATCAAATGGAGGATTGTCACCATCGGTGACATTGACAGGACAATGTCTCTGAAGAACAGAATCTTTGATGTTGCTCCAAGCAGCATAACCATCCATATCTTCATTACCACAAAAGAGATAATTCCTTGTACAGTCCTGTCCATTATTACGGCAAGCCCTGCTCCAGCATGAGTTGTTACGTTCTAAAGCCAGTAAGTACCACAAAGCCCCAACAATCTGAAAAAAACAAACAAGTTCAAGAACAGAGAGTTTATGAACAAGATTGTTTGAAGGAAAATGTAGCAAGAAAATTGGTACTGACATGACTTGCGAGCATGTAGAGTAGCAAGTAATAAGCTGCACCAGCCCAAGCAGTTTCAGCGAAAACACCAGCTGTTCTCTTTAGCTCTGAGCTCAGAGGATATATACGAATAAACCTCGGAATGTATTGAACTAAAATGATACATCTCAACGCCTGCTTTGTTGCCAAGACATTTGCTCCTCTAGACGTGTAAAGAAATCTCCAAACCACAATCTGAAAAAAGTAAACAAATCACATCAAGTTTGAGAACAAGAAACTTAGAGGAGATTTCTATTAGTATTACCTGTGGAAGTGGAAGAACGGAGAGAAAATCAATGATGAAGTACTGCTGAAGATAACGTTTAGCTATCTGTGGAGGATCGATCACAAGCTCTCCACGACCGAACACACGAGAAGAAGGAGCGACGAAAGCTGTTCTAAACCGGAGGGCCATGTGGAAAAGATAAAACGAATCAATCACTGTCCTCAGCGTTGTTGCTATGATAGCAAGTCTCTTGTCTATACCAATACATTTCTCTTTATCGTTGACAAACGGAAGATACAAGAAGAGCGGATCAACAGAGACAGCGAGGATGCAAGAAGTGACAAAGAGCTTGTTGCAGAGCAAAAGAAACTTGTCCTGTGGATCAAAGATCTTCTTCTCTGTTGCTTTAAGATCTTCTGGAAAAACCGCACGTGAAACCCCGAGACCGATTGATCTTCCTAGAGACCAAAGACCTTTGGAGCCTTTTCTAAATCCTTTCTTGAAAGATCCGGATGATGCATTGTTGCCATGAACAATACCACGTGTTGGTCCTTGTAGATTGAGTGTGCATTTGTTTAGACCTGTCTCGGAAGCCTGTGAGTACCTAGAATCCATAGTACTATCCAACCTGTGAAGAACAAAAGAAACTAAAACGTACTTTATTTTTCTGAATCTCTGATAAAGACAGAACAAGATTTTGATCAAACTATAGAAAGATGTGCAAAAAATGTTGAGATACAATACAATAATGTGAATGTTTTGAAACTAGTTATACCTTACAAACTTCTCGAGTTGGCCACTGATAACTTGTGATTTCACTATTTTTTTGCCACAGTCGAACATGCTTTTTCCCCTGTGACTTAACTCATGAATCACAAGTCTCCAAACCTGCTTTCACACATGATTAATGTAAATAAAGAAATAATTAACACAAAAATCTATTCAAGTACCAAATGCAAAAACTCAATATGAAGAAAAAAAGAAACGGAAATATTCAAAAGCACCAAAAATGTGATGTTTGTTCTCTAAAAAAACATTCTGTTAATGGATTTAATTCAAAGCAAGTAACGGAGTAAGAACATTCATCCATTTTCGTTGATTTGGGATTCAAAATGACGGAAAACTTTCAAAGGAACACACAAATTCATCCCACAAATCAAATCATCAAGTACAAACGAGAATTATCACTCATTTTTGTCAGCATCAAGATGAAACAATCTTAAAAGAGAAAAAATGTCGTCAAAATTTAGCAATTGAGAAGTGCAAAATCAATGATCATTCCGCAGAGTCAGAGTTATAGGGTTAAGGAGTTGAGAGGGAATGTAAGGATACCGAAGAAGAAGAAGAAGAAGCAAGAATGTAGGAAGAGAACGTGCAGGCAGAATTAGGCGGAGACGAGAAGGGTGTAGAAGAAGAAGAAAGTGAGGAATGATGGGAGGAGACGAAGTCGTTTCAGACAGAGAGAGAGATGAAAAAAGGATTTAAGAGAAGAAACTGAAACTGTCTCCGTGCCGTCCGGGTCGGGTCCACTCCTCTGTACCTGCCGCCCCGTCTCTAATCCCTAACGTTTAATTTAATTCAATACACAACTACAGTGTAATTAGTTATACGAAAATCAATAATTACTCTCAAGTCTTCTAACGTTTCTCATAGAATGCTATAAATCTTTTACCAAAAAAACACACACACACACACATAGGTTACATGTTTAATCATTTTTTTCTTGACATTACATTAGTCTTGAAAACACATATTCGTTGTAGCTTTTATTGTCGGTTGGCCACTTAACTAACTCCAATTCAAGTATTAACATATTTTATTAGAATTTTTGTCTTTTTTATAAAAAAAAATTAAAATCGTCGTAGCCAAGTAGAAATGTTCCAAACATTTGGGAATTTGTATGTTTTTTGTTCTGTTTGTACATAATGATTGGGATCAACACAAATATTGAGGGAAGACGTGTGTAAGAGTAAGACCAATGAGGCCATAAACAACAGAGAAAAAGCCAGAAGGCATATTAACTCTTTAAAACATTTCAACTATAAATCTGACATTTCCTTCAAATATCCCTCAAAATCTGAACACATTTTCTTCTTCCACATGTAAAACAATTTAGCATCTCACTGTTTCATCAGAGAAACTGCAAAAACACAACATTGCTGAGGATCATCAGCTCAAGAGATTCATAGATTCTGCAATCTTGTTTCTGGCCTCGTTGCAAAGAACATCCGCTTTGCTTCCATGTATCGGCTTATGGATGATAACTCTCACATTCCCATGGTTCAGTATTCCTTCACTTCCCGTCGGCATGATCTCTCCCGTTCCCATCAGCGTTATCGGAACCACTGGAACTCCGGTCTTCGCCGCTACCGTAAATGCACCTTTCTGTAAAACTCCGTGTTAAACACAGACAGACACAGACCATGACATGATCAAGAATCTTGAGAGATTGTGTTTACCTTGAAAGGACCTAACCGACCATCTTTACTCCGAGTTCCTTCCGGGAAGAAGAAGACTGATGCTCCCTTCTTAACGAGTTCCATGCAGCGTTTTAAGCAATCCTACAAAATGCAAAAGAGTTAAAAAGAGTCAGACTTTAAACACAGACACTCAAAAGAGTGTGGGAGAAACAGAGAGTTGCATACCACTTGGCTTCTTGGGTCCATACGCTTCAAGGGAACAACACCCATCATGGACATGGCCCAACCGATGATAGGAATCACGAATATCCCAGTCTTGCTGATGAACTTAAAGCTTTTGCCGAGGCTGAGAAGTGTGTATATATCCAGGAAGCTTTGGTGGTTTGATACATACACAGCAGGAGTGTCTGAAGACGGCAGATTGTCCAAACCTTCAATGTCGACGTTGTAGAACGGAAAAATGCTTATGGAAGCCCAGATTTTAGCAATGAGGTGATGGTATTTTCTCCTGTAGCGGTCGAAGAGGAGGACGAAAGGATGTCCGATGAACATGAGGACGATGAGGAAAGTGGCGGAGATGGCAGCGACGATACAAAAGCATATCCCTCTGAGTCTTGAGCTCAGCTTAATCTCTGCACTTCATAGTTGAAAAGACAAGAAAGAATTGTGTATAGAGACAGGAACGAAAGAAAAGATGAAGATCAAAGCTGTTCACAAAGGTTTAGCCAAAAAGAAAACCTGGTTTTGGAGAAGAAGAAGACTCAGGGGTTGCAGCTCCTGAAAGATCCGATTTCACAGTGATGTTTCTTGGCGATTCACTTAATCTCAATGATTTCTTGTCATGAACTTTGTACGGATCACATCTTGAAGAGCGGTTACACCATTGTACACCAGTAAAGTTTCCTCTCGGAGCAGCTAAAGAAGAAGCAAGAAATGATTTAATCACTTCCAAGTAACTAAAAGATCTCAAAACCAAAATGACAGAGTATGATATATATGTTCTACAAGTCTCTATATAGAGCAAAGACTGATTTTAGAGATAACATCAAGAAATCAAGAGGATGTCTTGTTCTTGGGAATGGTGCAGATGATAAAGAAAGCTCAGAATTGGCAAATATTATCTTCTTCAGATATCAGAAAGAAATCTTGACTGCCTTACCATGAAGTGAAGTACTCAAGCTCGCCAATCCATTTGAAATACGAGCAAAACTATATCCTTTATCTCGTGGAATCTGCATTTCCAAGAATTTCATGAAAATCAGAACAATTCCATAAGAGATTTCTAGAATTAGAGCTTCGAAAGTTTCATTTTCAACTAATTCCAATTATACAAATCCACAAAACAAGCTATTTCACTTGAACAGGAAAAAAATCACCAAGTTCAAATCCTAATTAAGCTTTCTATTGCAGAATACCTTTCACTTTCAATCATTTTCTCAGAAAACTATCAAAGAATCAATCACACAAGAGTAAAGAATCGAAAAAAGCGATAGTAAACAACGAAAGTTTACCCGAATCAACGACGACTGTGATGAACAAATGGGTTTACCATAATCTGAGAACATGATTAAGAAAACAGTTATCCCCAAATGAAAATCGAAGTTATATATATATATATATATATATATATATCCAGAAATGATGTAGAAAGAAGTAGAGCAGAGTGGGCAAATACATGGAAGATGTGAAGAGACGCCCCGAGAAGAAGCGACATTCATGGCGGAATCTCGAGTAAAACATCCGTGAGATTTGCTCATGTAATCTGTCATCTTCACTCTTATCTCAGGAGTCGTTGCTTTGCTGTTTTCACTTTCTGCACACCAAATGTGTGTCGTTTTAAACTGATAAAGCGGCGGATTACGTCATCTCGTTGGTGTGATAGACTGCATGCCGTTTGTAGAGAAAGGACAAGTAGTAAACTACAAGGCTTTTTGAAGTCACTGGATAAATTTAGCCCATTAAGCCATTATAGGCAGGCTTTTTCTGTATTGCATGTTTTTTCCATTAGTTTGCTCATTAAATCTCCCTTAAATTACTCATTAATACGTTACTTGAAAATAAAGAAAACGCGTACGTAATTTGATTTGCTTCAGAAACGGTGACATGAAATTTCTACGTGAAACGGGTGTATATTAATTATCGTAATTGAGCTTTAATTTGGATTGACAAATTAATCAAAAGTCAAAGATTAGATGAGAAGGATAATGAAATTAGATTAGCATTTTATCTATTTGGCCTCTACCAATAATCCATTACCAACAAAATCTAGGATAATCTTAGAATATTGAAGTGTCAAATTGGTTCTCTTGGACGCTATAGCTTAGCTTTGCTTTAATTACCAAAATCACCACGATAATTTCGGTAGAGAAAATTGAATCCTATCACCCATCAATGTTGTGTAAACTTGTATAATATCCTCCTTAATTCTCGTTTTTTACATTTTTATTTTCGTTCATTTTAAAAGTGTTGTGATATAGTGAAAGTAGGATTCAAATCGCAAGAACAGGCTTTTGAGAATGAATATCCCAAAATACATGACATAAAGCAGAAGAGGGAGATCTTTAATTAATATTGAAAACTAAGTGAACAAAGAAACTTAACAATCTGAAGAAAAAAAAAGACAAGAGAATCTTGCTAAAAACTTGAAAACGAAACGATAAAAATAGACTAACATCTCTCGACCAATCTCTCTAAGCCATAGCTAAACCAATTGCAACCGCGGTCAAGAACAAACTGCTTCCAACCTTCAACCCAACCGCAGCGTTAGCAGCTGGAGCTGGGGCTGGGGCTTGATCCTGAGAACTAACAGGAGAAACCTTAGGATTGCCACCGTCGTCACAGCCTGGGCCACCACCACCAGGTTTACGTTCAGACAAAACTACAATATGAATCTTTTCGCCTTTACCGCAGTTACCGGGAGCACCACTGATGAAGAAGTACGCTCCTGATTTGTCTAGCTCGACCTTTGTCTCTCCATTATTGTATAGCTTCAAGGGATTTGCTGTGTTACAACTATCATAATCTTCCTTTGTCACTTGTAACACCGAATCTACTTTTGCGTCGTACTTCCACACTATTTCCACATGCATACAAATATTAATCAATATCAAACCATATACAACATATCAAATATATGATATGATTGCATGAAACATCAAAACATCAAAACAAAGGATTTTTTGTTTTTATCAATAATCTTTCACAATAGTTGATATAATCTACAATTAGGTCATAAATCTTTTTTGGATAAAAAACATGGGTTGTTCAGAATCAAAAGCCTATATGGGATCAGAAATGAAGAGATGGACAGAAGTATAGAGTACCAAGGAAATCGCCGACTTTGAAACGATTGTTCTCGGCCCATTGATTGAGAGTGTTGCTGGGAGAATCTGGAACCTTCCACGACCCCACAGATCCGCCGACCAGAATCACCCTCGGTTTGGAGGCTGCATGGCTCACTGTAGTGAACAAGAGGAAAACAAGGGTCAGAACTGGAACTATGATTCCCATTTTGTTTTTAGAGTGTTTCTTCTTCTTTAGTGCAAAATACTCTTGGATGATTTATTTTGTCGGGTTTGGAATTTGTCTCTATAGGTGAAGATAAATGGAGATGGTGGGTGGTGTTTATATACTCATTGTGGTTTGGAGCAAAACAGTGTTTTTTTTGGTTTGGGGATAGGCTCGGAAGATCCGAACCGAACTTGAAAAATATGGTCTTAATTAATATTTAAGTGTAATTATCTCTCTCTCTCATTTGCTAATTAGATGTCAGTTTGTAGTCACTTTCCATTACAAATTTATGTGTTCCAGAATATATCAAAAATCATTGTTAAAACCAAAAAAAGATTGCTATATACTAAATATAAAGTATTATCAAAACACTTATTGATTAAATCTTTAATAATTTACCAAAGAGTGTTTTACTGTTTTGAGATATAGTACCAAGTTTTTCTGTGAGAACTTTAATTTTTTAAAATTATATAAAAGAGATCTTAATAGTAGTAGTAAAAAAAATTTACAACTAGATTAAGGAGTATAAGGAAGCTTATTAAAAAAGGAAAGGTTTAATACGAGATGAAATAGGCTAAAGATGAAAACGAGAATATGGAACAATAAGAAAAACATGGAAAGGTTCTCGTTTTCCTTTTCAACTTCTTTTCACAGTTATCCAAGTTTTTAAATCAAATCTACGTATATTTGGAAAATCCAGGTTGTAAAACTAATCCTGTTTATGTACTGTTGCCGACTTTTTAAATTTTCGATCCACATGGTGAATCCTCTTAAATCATTAAACCACGATGAATAAGTAGTTATTTTTACTTTTATCCTATTTTCAAACTAGTTCATAAGATTCAATATATTTATATGGCTAAAAAAATGATTCAGAATATATGAATTCTTTTCCTTTAAAAGTTTAAGAGATTAGAAAGAATCT
Organism: Microthlaspi erraticum; assembly: GCA_902728155.2. NCBI lineage: Eukaryota > Viridiplantae > Streptophyta > Magnoliopsida > Brassicales > Brassicaceae > Microthlaspi > Microthlaspi erraticum. The sequence goes on along the minus strand of CACVBM020001396.1, from coordinate 122,658 downwards.
CCGTATATGTGAAAATGTTACAAACAACTATTACAAACTTCGAGGAATAAAAAAAAGAAAAATGTTCGATACTCGGTATTAAAAAACTGTCCCGATCGATACTACAAAAGTAACGTGTCGGAAGTTAAAGAAAAAAAGTAAAAAACACATAATTTTACAATGTAACGTAACAAGTACCAACTTGTGTAATATTTGACCTCTTGCAATATGATTAACAGCCAATGAAACGGTACATTTATCTCTCGTATAGTCGTATTGCTATTAATTAACTAATTAAAAGCAAAACGATATATACGGTAACGCTACTGACCTACTGTTATACGTTAGGAAAGAAAATCCTCGGGCCTATAATCGATACTTGCGAGTCGTTGTGGTCGAAAACTAAACATCTTAATGGCTATTAATCGGCAGAACGACAAATTTAAACGGATCATTTTCGGAAAAAAAAGTGACTAGACATATTGTAACCAACTAACCATTATCTTTTATGTAGAAGGATACTCTTGTCACTAAACACGTTTATAGTGATAAAAAAGGCAAGGCAACCACACCGATAAATGATAATAGATGGTAATGATCATCACTTAAGAAGTGTCTTGACTATGGCTTTGACATTGAGTTTCTTCAGGTCAGTGTAAGACTGGCCACAACCGACAAACATCTGGCTTTGCTCCCGATATGTAAATCAAATATATAACGCTGCTCCAACCTACGAATCCAGTCCCAAACACACTCGTTTACATTCATTGATCATTATAAGATCAATCCAACAATAAACCCGTCTGTCAATGTTTTCAAAGAAATATGGCAACGGTACTTTTATACATTATAATTATGACTTATGTTGTGGGCGAGAACTAAACACCTTAACAATGGCCATTAACCAGCAGAGCGACAGCTTTAGACGGTCTTTCCTTGTTTTGTAAACACATTATTATTCAGAATTAGATCTTTGGCTCATCATCAACTTTTCACTAATCCAACTCCTAGGTACAACAAAGACTCATCAGCCTCAACACACAGTTTTATACAAACTCTTTGTAACAAATTCTTTTGTCACAATATTAAACTCATCAGCCTTAAAACACAGTTTTATACAAACTGGCACAATATACTAAAGGTTAGGTACTTTTTTGTGTGAAAACTCTTGGGCTATTTGATCGGCTACTCTATTACCATTTTCTGGGATTGAACACCACATGAAACTTGTCGAAATAAGACAGCTTGGCTCAAGTGAATAATTTGTTTCTGATAAAAAGAAAACTTTATATTGAAATATCTTTGTGTTTTATTTGGGCTTTTATGAAATGCAATATAAACTAATAAAAGCCTCAAGGGATACAAGCCCATATTAAACCCTAAAAAGGGCCTCGATTAGTGCTAAACTGAATCAAAACAAAACAAAAAAGTATCCTTAATCCTAAAAGGGTATCAAACAACAAATATTTCCTGAAACAAGATTGTAGCGAATGAGATGTTTTTTTCTTTTCTTTTTCGAATGAGGTTGCTTGTATCAAGAAATTGCATGTATCTGAGGTTGCTTGTAGCGAATGAGGTTGCATGTATGAATATCCTATATGCAAATACAATGTAATTTAACAGAATATATGTAAATATGTAAGAAATTAAATTGAGGAGGCTTAAAACAAAAAAAACAAAAAAAAAAAAAAAATTGAGGAGGCGAGAGAAGAAAATTCACGAACTCACAAAGTCGCAAGTAAAAATGGCAAAACTAAAAAGTAGTACCATACACATTAATTACTGTTTCCATTTCGACTCATTAGCGCGTTTTTACTTTTTATAAGATGACTAGAAACAAAGATTTATCATGTGCAATAATAAATGTACGCCTAGACAAAGAAAATTAGAAATATTCGTTTTCTCCAAAGTCTTACGCAATTCGTCGTCACTCTACTTCTATCTTTGTTAATTTTGGCTGACATTTATCTGATAATGATGCAAACAAAGTTATATAGGAACGTAAAGTTTGGTGGGAACGATATAAAAGCCTGAAGATTGATCTTCTGGACGACTGAGTTAAATCTCTGACGATGACATATGAGCGCTATCTATCCCCTAGCTATCCCAGAATATAACTATCACTTGTGTAACTAAAGCGAGATACATGATCCTCCAACATTCGATCTTGTTCAGAAATATGTCATACTACGTGTGAACCAACCGAAATAACGTCGACCTCTGTGTACATTGTACACAATGTGTCCTAATGGGGCACGCTATTATCAAATAATAAGTGTCACAGAACGTTTTTAATTACTCCCTCCGTTTTTCAAAGATAAATTTTCTAGTTTTTTCACACAGATTAAGAAAAAGTTGATTTTCAATCATTAGTGTATAGACTTCTGCAATAAAACAACTTTTTATAATTTTAAACTAATAAAAATCCAACAAATATAATCATTGTATCTTGAAAACTGAAAAAGTGCATCAAAAAGGTAAAAATTTTATCTTTGTGAAACAACACATAATGGCTAGAAAATTCATTAAAAAAAACGGAGGGAGTACTAGACATTTAATAGACATTTAAACGGAGAGAGTACTTCATTTGTCTTTCGGTAATTCGACCAAAGAGTGGATACAAAAGATTTGTGTTAAAAAGGCAAAACTGTTTCACGAAGCAAACGATTCTGCGTTGGTGCAGGCATACATATTTGGGTTATATGAATCAGACTAATAGATTTAAGAGGCCATATATATATATATATATATCGGTCGTAGTCCCATGTTTCTATTTGCACTGTTTCAATTTCATTACAGTTTTATTATTTGGTATTTGATATAAAACTAACGAAATCAGTCGAATTATAAATGAATTATTTCAGCTTGATTCCGATTTAAAGGATTCAAACTTGGTTTGATTCGGTTCAATACATCTCATATGACGAAAAAGGTAGGAAGTACGTAACAGAAAATATCTTGGTAGAGATATGCGTGTTTAATTTACTGAATTTTTTTTATCAAAAAAATATATATTCCTGAGTCGTTTTCAGAGTACTAAAATCAGGTTTTGCCCTAACATGCATTGTGAAGAAAGCGTAAGTCCCCTATTGCAAAAACAAAAGGTAGTGTTCTAAAATTGCAATTACAGAAACTTCTCTAAAATTGCAATGTTTCAACCATAATACTTTTATTCCCCCCCACAAACATAGAAACATCTCGTGGTCGTTTTCATCTTAATTTGACTCCATTCTCTGACTCTCTCCTTTTTTTTTACCTTCCAAGTGCCACATTATTCATTACTGATCAGTATACATAAACTTTAAAGTCGTCACTTTTAAAAGAAAAATTATGTTGACACATCTTTGATATAATACGAACTTAAGATGAAACAATAAACAATTAGGCGAGAACACCTTTCAGTTAAATAATCTATGTGTATGAACATAAGCAAATAAAATGTAATTTAACATAATATATGTAACTATGTAAGAAATTGTATCTAGGAGGCGAGAGAAAAGAAAATTCCCGAACTCACTAAGTCACAACTCACAATAGCAAAAATAAAATGTTACTATCACATTACTTAATTACTGTTTCCATTTCGACTCATTAGCGTGTTCTCTTACTTTATAAGATGACTAGAAACAAAGATTTGCCATGTGCCATAATAAATGTACGCCTAGACATAGAAATATTCGTTTTTTTTTCAAAGTCATACGCAATTCCTCATCACACTACTACTTCTATCTCTATTAATTGTGCTGACACGTATCTAATAATGATATAACCAAATTTTTATAGCAATGTATATTGGTTTTATTAAATTTCTTGGCAGGTTTTAGTGGAAACGATAATATCTGTAGCAAATTGGTTTCTTACTTGTTTTCCTCTCTTCGTCTTCTTCGATATACCCGTTTTAATGGTCGATTGATATATTTTCTTCAAACCTATACATCTTTAACTGGTCTATCAAGACTGCATAAACTCATTTTACAACAAATGTAATAATGATCTCAACAATTTGGATAAGCACAAACTCCCTAGTAGTAAGTTCTATCTTAATCAGCCTCTTTTCGGTGCATTATTAAAAACTCCCATCAAAGAACTTTTTTTTGAACATTTTCATGAAATTTATAAAAATCAAGCATTGTTACTTTAAGTTATGCATTACATTATTTTATTTCAATTTCAATTTCAATCTAAGTACAATTTGATTTCGATTTGGTATTTTGATAAATAAGAATAACAAAACCAATCGAATTATAAACGAGTTTAGTTTCGGTTTGATTTCAATATACAAGATTAAACGTGGTTTGGTTCGGTTAAATGGTCCCACTCTTAATTAAGAGAGATGACGAAAAAAGTATTCAGGGAGTCAAAAGAAAGACAGCAACAGAAAGAGAATGATCATATTTGTAGTCTTCAAAGAGATATTGCGTGTTCAAAATATTTACTGAATCGTTTTCGCGGAACGAATATTACTGCGTCATATTCAACACAGTACAAGCATGAATACATCATGTGGCATAAGATTTGCAGTAAAAAATATAGGCTATCTATTTTTTTGGTCAAATAAAACATGGTGTATATATATAATATACTATCATATGGCATAACAAAGTACTCCTAGTCGTTTTCAACTTTGACTCCAACCTGTTCTAGTTTCAACTTACAAGGTCACACACAATTCATTTACGGATTTTATTAACATTTGAAAAAGCGCAAGCAATCTCTTATTGCAAAAAAGCAAGAGTAGTATTCTAAAATTGCAATTTCAGAAACTTGTCCAACATTTTACTATTTTTATTTATTTATTTAAATGCTCAATATAAGTCTCTATATAAAGCTAGTCGATGCTCTGCATAGAAGCAAGAAAAACACAAAGATTAAAAAGAAAGAAAAGAAAACACTAAGTGCAACGAATATGAGTGGGGGTGAGGGAAGTAAGAATTCTGAAGTTGAGTGGGATAACTTAACACCTGACTTGTTGCTCAACGTCTTCGCTAGGCTGACTTTGGATGAGATGATGGAGGGCCCATTGCAAGTGTGCAAACCATGGATAGAAGCTGGAAAGACAACCAATGTCTTTGACTTCGGAGGTTGCACCGTTCAGATTCCGGCAGGAGGGGGAGAGTTCGATTGGGATGCCATGGAGGATAAGATGGACAAGCTTCTCAAGGCTTATGTTGATAGGAGCCATGGTGGTTTGAAGATCATCAAGACCAAGCTTTGCACCGATGCATCCATCTCATATGTTGCTCAGAAGTAAGTCATCTCATCTCAACACATATGTCCTCTTTATTTGTTTTTTGTTGTTTTTTTTTTTGTTCTTTCTGAAAAACTTAAAAAAGGAGTCTTGAATTCTTCTTTAGACTGATTTTTTAAAGAAAAAATGTGCAAATGATGATGACGAGTTAAGAATCAGTTTTCTTATACATGCTGTTGAGATCTATTCAACATTTTTCGTTTTATTTTATTACTACTTCTAGACAGAAATCAATTCGTTACTTCTTCATATTTGATATTTTTTTGCTTACGATCGAATTGATTTGTTATACAGCATATATATGGTGAATTTATGTTTTTGCTCATATGCTTAAATTTTCTTGTCTAAGGTGTCCCGATCTAGAGGTGCTCTGGCTTACTTCCTGCCCATGTGTCACTGATGCTTCCATGACCAAGATTGCCACGGGATGTACAAAGCTGAAAGAACTTCGCATCCTCAGCTCATTTCAGATAACCGAAAGTGCCCTGAAAATGGTTAAGGACAATTGCCCAAATGTGGAGGTTACGAAGAAGTGAAGTCTCTGACAATGGCGTATGCATGAACGCTGCCTATCTATCTACTATCCTAGATAATAAGTTTGGACAGCTTTTGGAGCTGCTTATTTATGCTTAATTTCGGTTTAATTATGCTTAGTTTCGGTTTGCTTGTGTGTGCGGTGTGAGAACTTTTAAGTATCGTAACCATCTATGAATGCTAAATGCTATTTCTTATCTACCAACCCTCTCTATGACTCTTAATAGTTAATACTGCATAACGGAGATGAAACACAACCAGATCAAGGGATTGAAACATATAAAGAATTAAGAACATGCATTATGTTAAACATCTGAAAAAAACGTCCAATTCATGTTCACTATTAAAGATGAATATATTAAAACCTGCTATGAAAATTATTAGGGCTTAACAATCTTTTTCAATTCGAAAAAAAAAAAGAAAATTATTAGGGCTTTGCTGTAGAAAATAAGATGAGTTGTTGACTAGAAGTAACAAAATCTGTCTATATGTTTAATCACACTTAACTTTCAAGTATGATAAGTGTTGTTTCTTTTTCTTTTTTTCTTGTGTTGTTTCAAGTATGATAATTATATCGATCAGGCAGATTTTTTTTCAGAAATGTTCATTATTAATCTAATTTGTACGCTGTAATCACTGTTATATAGGAACGGTACCAGTGATATAACTCATCATTGATATAATTATAAGGGTGTATAAGTGTATTCATCCGTTCAAGATTTCTTTTTGATAATTTTGTTCTCTGTAAATAATTGTAGCTTGGCTCAAGGAAATTATTTGTTTCTGACAAAAAGTTTTTATGTTAGATATATTTTTGTGCTGTTTTGGGCTTTATGAAATGCAATCTAAACTAACAAACCCCAACAAAATGTACAAGCCCATATTAAACCCAGAAAAGGGCCTGGACAAGTGTTAAACTGAATCAAACAAAAAAATCTTAATCCAAAAAGTTTATATCAAACAAGAAACGAACTCATCTTCTGAACCTCCTAATATCTATCATACCGGGAATCTGATTACAGAATTAAGGAGGACACGAGTATGAACTGATTTGTTTGTAACGCCAAAAGAAACGAAACAACGACCCTGTGTAAAGAGTGTGTGGCCTGGCCTCCTGATCTTTTTTTCAATTGGTCATGAAAACGTTTTAATCACTAGATAAACAACTCAATCGCAGAGAGGATAATAAAGATGTTACAGTCAAAAGATCCTTGTTTGTTTTTATGTAACCAGACAATAATATCTCAACATACTAAACGACAAGAAGAAGAAGGATAATTTTAGAGTTGTTGATGATTCTTATAAAAATCATACGACCACCATCTCTGGTCTGACAGACGCTTGCTCTTCGATAACAGTCCCCGAGTTGTAAACCTCTGCATCGCCGACGTGAACATCCTTGCCAAGAACCGTCACGTTAACCACCCGAGCCCACTTCCCAACGGTGGAGTCCCATCCGACGATGCTATTAGAGACGCAAGCATGTTCCTTGATGCAAACACCGCGCATCACAGTACACCCCAAGAGTCTCACACCCGAGTAAATCACACATCTCGGACCAATCACAACATCAGGACCGATCAAACAACCTTCTCCTATAACCGCTGTTTCATCCACCAGAACATTCCCAATCACATGATCCCCTGTCACCAGCTCCTGCGGCGCTTTCCTCCGGAGGAAATCAAGATACATTCTTTGCCCGGCGATGTAATCTTTAGGCTGGCCAATGTCCATCCAGAAACCAGGAAGCACCATCGCGTAAAGCTTCTTCTCTGAGGCTATCTTAGGGAATATCTCTTTCTCTATCGACGTCCTTCTCAGCTCAATCCTGTCGAGAACAGATGGGTTCAAGAGGTAGATCCCAGCGTTGATCTTGTTCCCCACGAAATGTAAAGGTTTCTCCACAAAGCTCTCCACTCTCTCTGTAGCTCCTTCCTCCATAACCACCACGCCATACTTTGAAGGATCATCAACCTGTTTTAATACATAACAAAGTTAGTCACATTCACATTCACTTTCACAAAACGTACAAAATGCTCCACCTTTTTTAATACCTTGGTCACCATGATTGAAGCTTCAGCGCCATGAGTTTTGTGAAACTGGATCATCTCAAGCAACGGATACTCGCAGATGACATCGTTGTTAAGCACGAAAAAGGGTTCGCCTGAGTCATCAACGAGCTTATCCCGAGCCAACGCGAGAGGCCCAGCTGTCCCGAGAGGTTCGGTCTCTTGTGAAAACGTAATCTTAATATCAAGCTTCTTCTCATATTCTTTCATAAAGTTCAGCATAACCTGAGAGAATGGATGAGGATTTGATTACACAACGTTTGGTTATTTTAATTAGCTACAGGAATTGATCTTAAAAAGGACAATGTACCTCTGGTTGTTGGTGATTGATTGCTAATACAAGTTCCGTGACCCCAGCAGCTTTCAGAGCTTCGATCTGCAAAAGATTAAAACTTTTGATATCGACAAGGCAACATAATTAATTGTGAGAAGAAGAAAGATTACCTGATGCAGGATCATGGGTTTGTTTCCGAAATCAACGAGGGGTTTCGGCATGCTGAAGGTAAGAGGCCTCAATCGAGTTCCGAATCCTCCGACGAGAATAAGCGCCTTCATATTCTGCACAAATATAATCACATCATCTGACTGAATATATGGAGAAAATCAACGAAATTTGTGCACTTTACAAGGATAATTTATCCAAGCCCAGAAGAAGGCGTGACCTAGATACTCTGGAAACAATCTTCAATTGCAATTTGCAAGCACAAGTATTGAACCAAAACACAGAGTAATCACTCAATCAACTCGATACGTTCAACAAGCGGAAACTTCTTTTGACAGTAAAAAAAAAAGTGCGGATCTTTTATATGTTTGGAAAATAAAACATATTTATATGCATCTGACAATGAAATCTAAAATATTCACCTAAACTAACATTACGGCTAGGGACTCGGCTGCAGTCAACCAGATCGGTAAATAAAAATATGATTTCCAACGACAACGGTAAAAAAAAGGGAAGATTGAACAATGCGTTCTTCGATGGGATCCTAGGAAACTCACTTGAAATTTTGAAGGAAGAAGACGTCTTCACTCTTCACAGATCTGGAAGGAGTAGGAACTAGGACGGTTAATTCACGCCAAACGTACCATATAAAGCCAAGAAATCCTTCAATAACATAGCTTAATTTTTATTTTTTCTTAGTATTGACAACCAATCAAATAGGTTAAAGTAGACATTCAATTGCTGACAAAAAAAGGTATCACATTCAATTGCTGAGCAAAAGCAGATCTCATCAAAAGAGTCAAGAACTCGATTTTTTTTTTGTTAAAATTTTAAATTCAGTTTCTAGATATGGTTTGAATGAACAAAAGAAATTTGTTACCTTTAAAAAAGATTTATAGCCATTTTTGTTTTGTTTACTTATACTTGTACTAACACTTACTATTATATAAAGTTTGTGCCCCTATCTGAAATCGACACACGTCAATTATTTAAATGGTCCATTTTAAAACTTTCCATTAAAAAAATATGACTTACAGAAAATCTTACCTTAATTAAATTATATGATTTTTATCACGTCAATCAAAATAAATATAGTGCAGAACGTAATTACTAGGAGTAGATTATTGATAGGAGAACATAAATAGAAAAAAAAATGTATAAACAAATATTTGTCATGTCATTTTATTATTTTTTTTTTTTTATGAACTATAAAGGAAACCTGAAATGGCTAGAAAATCCAAAGCTAATATCATTTTATTGTATATTTGAAAAACTGAAACAAATTAAGAATTCATTGTATATGTACTTCTATACATATGTGTGTCATATATATTTAATTTGTTGTCAAAATATGCCAGCCTCACTCCTTATATTTTGTATACATATGTGTGACAAATTCTTCCCGAGTCGACTCTATATTTTACAAAATAAAAAATGCAATCCTATAATCGAAAGAAACTAAAGTTGGTATCATAAATGAGATTTTTGCGACTCTCAAACGAAATGGTCTTTTTAAAAGTTTTTAAGCTAAGAAACTAACATCACAGCCAAAGAGAAGAGACTTCAAATCAAAAACCAAAAAACAAGAACACAGATGAAGCACATCGGATAGGTAAGATACTGATTGATGATAATAGATCATAGATGGTAATGAGCATGATGATGATGATGCTCATTTGAGAAGTGTCTTGACAATGGCCTTGCATGTTTAAGATAGTGGTACGTACTATAGTAAAATAGAAGATTACGTTTTTTTTTTTTTTTTTTTTGAACAACAGATTACGTTTAATTTCTTAGTCTATAGATCGATAGGAAAAATAAGCAATTAAATCAAAACAAAAGTTGCATCATATAATTGGGATTGTCGCGACTCCAACGAAATGGTCTTTTCGAGTTTTAACAAAACAACATCACAGCCAAAGAGAGAAACCGTCTTCAAATAAAAAATTTAAAACAAGAACTCAGATAAAGTACATAATATGATGATAAGATATTGATTGAATGATGATCATTTGAGAAGTGTCTTGACTATGGCTTTGACATTGAGCTTCTTCAGATCAGTGTAAGACTGGCCACAACCCACGAACATAACCGGTGTTCCTGATATGTAAACCATAGACAACGCTGCTCCAACCTACAAAGCCAGAGTCCCAAAATAAACCCTTGTATCAATGTTTTTACTGTACCTTGGCGTCAATGGTATCAAACTTTGTCAGTAAGATTCCATCAATCAATCTTGTGTTCCCAGAGGTGGAGAAATTCGAAAGTTTCTGAATTTCAGATAAAAAAAAGAACCACGTTTATGAAAGTTCCATTAAACATGTAACAAGAAACCAAACCTGATTAAACTTCGAGAGCTGGTCTACTCCATCGTTTCCAACAAGATCGAGCTTCACCAACAAACAAGACCAAGTCCGGGTTATTGAGGTTAATGAGCTTTGAGAGACTCTCAGCAAAGGTTCATTGTCCTGCATCCGACCAGCTGTGTCAACAAGAACAACATCGGATCCATTCCAATTGTGTAATCTTTGACCTCCTACACTTTGCTTAACAAATGAAAGCCAATGAAACGGTACATTTCTCTTACGTATAGTCATACTACTATTAATAATTTATTTACAGCAAAACGATATATACGGTAACGGTACTGTTATACGTTAGGCATGAAAAAAACTCGGAGCTATAATTAATAATTACGGCTTTCTGTTGGATAATTCCTAACTTGACAAGGAAGCTATCTCAAGGATAAGAAGATCCTAATGAGATAGAGACAATGGATTCAAATAAGGTTTATATAAGTTATGTATTCCTAATAGACTTAGGAGAAGTTTATTTCTATATAAAGAGCTTATGGAGAGTTGTTCCATAAGTCTCAAGAGAAGAGGTTTAGTTTTGAGAAGTTTCTAAATCTAATGAAGAAAGTTGTTCTTTATAACTCTATAAGTCTATACATTATCGACTCTAAACGGTTTATATATCTTACCCCTTTATCAAATGTTCAATCGGTGAATACTAAAAGTTGTACCAAATTAAGTGATGCTAGATACCGTTTAAACTTGGTTATTAAAAAGTTCAGAGTTAAAAAGAAAACCAACAACACTAAAAATCTGGCCCAAACCTAGATTGAGAAAGTTAAAGATGATTAAACAGGAGTTGGAGAGCTCTCTTCTCCAATTCTAGGGTATACACGATTGACCTGTCTATCACAATCGAGGATGCTCTACTCAATTAACTTTATACTTGAAACATCTTAAGATCAATACTCCACAATAACATTCATGTTGGTTTGATGCTTGTTATAGAATCATGGTGTCACTCTGTTTTGACGGCTTTAAAGGTGAAAAACGAACTCATCTTCTTCTGAACCTCCTAATATTCATTCCGTTGAATCTGAGTAAAGAATTTAGGATGATAAAAGATGTTTCATTCAAAAGATCCTTGTTTGTTTTATTTTGATTTATATGCAATAATTAAATATCACAACATATTAAACTAGAAAAAGAAGAAGAAGAAGAAGAAGAAGAAGAACAAGGATAAATTTAGAGTTGTTGATGATTCATTCTTACAAAAATCACATGACCACCATCTGTGGCTCTTCGATAACAGCACCGGAGTTGTAAACCTCTGCATCGCCGACGTGAACATCTTTGCCAAGAACCGTCATGTTAACCACCCGAGCCCACTTCCCAACCGTCGAGTCCCATCCCACGATGCTATTAGAGACGCAAGCGTGCTCCTTGATGCAAACACCGCGCATCACAGTACACCCCAAGAGTCTCACACCCGAGTCAATCACACATCCCGGACCAATCACAACATCAGGACCGATCAAACAACCATCGCCTATAACCGCGGTTTCATCCACCAGAACATTCCCAATCACATGATCCCCTGTCGCCACCAGCTCCTCTGGCGCTTTCCTCCGGAGGAAATCAAGATACATTCTCTGCCCGGCGATGTAATCTTTAGGCTGGCCAATGTCCATCCAGAAACCTGGAAGCACCATCGCGTAAAGCTTCTTCTCTAACACTATCTCAGGGAATATCTCTTTCTCTATCGATGTCCTTCTCAGCTCAATCCTATCAAGCACAGATGGGTTCAAGAGGTAAATCCCAGCATTGATCTTGTTCCCCACAAAATGCAATGGTTTCTCTACGAAACTTTCGACTCTCTCTGTAGCACCTTCCTCCATAACCACAACACCATACTTTGAAGGATCATCAACCTGTTAATACGTAGAGCATGCGAAATCAAAGTTAGTAATAGATGAATATTTCAGTTTCAAAAACGTCCCTTTTTTTCTTTTTAATACCTTTGTCACCATGATTGAAGCTTCAGCGCCATGATTTTTGTGAAACTCGATCATCTCAAGCAGTGGATACTCGCAGATCACGTCGCTGTTAAGCACGAAAAAAGGTTCGCCTGAGTCGTCGACGAGCTTGTCCCGAGCCAACGCGAGAGGCCCAGCTGTCCCGAGAGGTTCGGTCTCTTGTGAGAACGTAATCTTAATATCAAGCTTCTTCTCATATTCTTTCATAAAGTTCAACATAACCTGAGAGAATGGATGAGGATTTGATTACACAAAGTTGAATTATTTTGATTCACTACGGGAATTGGTCTTAAAAGGACAATGTACCTCTGGTTGTTGGTGATTAATTGCTAATACGAGTTCCGTCACTCCAGCATCTTTCAGAGCTTCGATCTGCAAAAGATTAAGACTTTTTGATTTCGAGAATGCATCATAATTAATGTCAGAAGGGAGAATGATACCTGATGCAGAATCATGGGTTTGTTTCCAAAATCAACAAGCGGTTTCGGCATGCTGAAGGTAAGCGGCCTCAATCGAGTTCCGAATCCTCCGACGAGAATAAGCGCCTTCATATTCTGCACAAATATACATAGTCAGATCAACACGAGAATTGTGCAATTATCCAAACCCAGAAGAAGGCGTGACCTAAAAACTCTGGGGAGAAAAATCTTCAATTGCAATTTGCGAGAGTATTTTGACTACTTTGAACTAAAACACAGAGGAGATCAGTGAATCAAGTCGATACGTTTTCAACAAGCGGAAACTTCTCCTGACAGTAAAAGTGAGGAGGATCTTCTTTTCTGTTTGGTTAAAATATGTATATATTTATTTATATAATATGTATGCATCTCACACCCAAATCTAAATATTGATCCTAAGTCCAAACTAACTAAACGAGATCGGTAAATAAAAATATGATTCCCAACGAGAAATATCAAAAAAAAAGAAGATTAAACAATGCCAAGGGATGCAACGAAACTCACTTTGATTTTTGGAATGGCCACAGATCTGGAAGAAGAGGTCTTCAGTCTTCACAGGAGTGGTACTGATAGTTCACGCCAAACGTACCATATAAGCCAACCAATCCTTCAATCATATACCTTAATTTTTTTACTTTTATTTTGACTGACAAACCAGTCAAATTTTATGGGTTAAGTAAGACATTCAATTGGAAGAGGTAAAAGTATAACATTCAATTTGTGGGCCTAGTCATAAACTCAACTTTCCATAGGTATTGTTTGACTAATAGATATTTGTTACCTTTTTTTTTAGCATGTGTTAAATCTTATCATATAAAGATATATCTTACCTTAAAAAAAGATTTATAGCCATTTGTGTTTTGTTTTTTTTATTTGTTAAATCTTATCATATAAAGTTTTGTGCCACCTAGTCCTATCTCAAGTTTCACTTGTTTTGTGCTCCAATTGTTACGTTTAATATATGCCTAGTGACTACCATATATACTACCGTATAATTTGTGGTCCAAATATGGCATCTCACCCCATTCACAGTATGTTAAAAAATTGTATTTTTGTAAAGAAGTTCTTCCTGAGTCGACTTTGAAATGAAAAAACAAGAAAAGGTAGAACAAGTCTATAGTCGAAAGAATACAAAAGGTTGTATCATATAAAGACATGCATGGATGGGATTACTGCGACTCTCCAACGAAATGGTCCTTTCTTGAGTTTTCAGAAAACAACATCACACAACCGAAGAGAAAACCGTCTTCAAATAAAAAACCAAAAACAAGAACTCAGATATAAAGTACAAAGTATGATGGAGAAGAGACTGATTGATGATGATAGATGGTAATGATGATAATGATGATGATGATCACTTGAGAAGTGTCTTGACTATGGCTTTGACATTGAGCTTCTTCAGGTCAGTGTAAGACTGGCCACAACCCACGAACATAACCGGTGCTCCCGATATGTAAACCATAGACAACGCTGCTCCAACCTATAAACCATAGTCCCAAACACTCTCGTTTACATTCATTATAAAATCATACCAACTATAAAACCATTGTATCCAAGTTTTTTTACTGTACCTTGTCGTCAATGGTATCAAACTTTGTCAGTAAAATTCCATCAATCAATCTTGTGTTCCCAGAAGTGGAGAGATCCGAAAGTTTCTGAATCACAGAAAGAAAAAGAACAACGTTAAGAAAGTTCTATTAAACATGTAACAAGAATCCAACTGCGATCAAGTAAGAAACCGAACCTGATTAAACTTTGAGAGCTGGTCCACTGCATCGTTTCCAACTAGAGCTTCACCAACGAACAAGACCAAGTCCGGGCTATTGAGGTTAATGAGCTTTGACAGAGCTCTCATCAAAGGTTCATTGTCCTGCATACGACCAGCTGTGTCAACAAGAACAACATCGGATCCATTTCGAGTTGCTTCTTGTATGGCTTCTTTAGCAACCACTGCTGGATCCTTCTCATAGCCCTTTTCAAATATCGGTATCTGTTGCCAAATTCCACCACACAATCATAAAATCAGTATTTTACACCATGAATCAGCGATCATTTGAAATATTAAAAAAAAAACAGAGATAATTCATTACCTGTAACCTACGAGCATGAGTCCTTAACTGCTCAACAGCTCCAGAACGGAATGTGTCACAAGCAGCCATCATCACACTGACCTTATGCTGCTGAAGCCAATACGCCACTTTGGCCAGATTGGTGGATTTCCCAACTCCATTGACTCCAACAAACACGACCACGTAAGGTCTCCTCTGGTCTTTGGCAGCATGAACGTCTCTCATTATGTCAATGGAGCGTCTCGGAGTCAATATACGAACCAGAGCATCCTCCATTGCTCCCTGAATTCATATGTTTCACCACAATTAACCCATCTTGAGATTCCAGAGTGAAATGTATTCAATATTCAATCAGACCTACAAGGAAATAAGTACAATACCTGAACGGTTGAAGAGATCCTTGTGAACGATGCCAGCTTCTTTCCTTCAAGACTCGCTTCAACTGATTCACAAAGCTTCCCAGCTATCTCTTCAGCCTGTGAATGAAAAATCCCAAACTCAAGTAAGACAAATAACTAAGTACAAACATAAGAAATGATTCAATGTATAGACACATACCACATTCTTGGTCATGAGCCGTTCCTTCAGAGCTTTCAAAGCCGGTTCAAGGTCAGTCCTTTCAAGATTCGCCTTCCCAGTAATACTGAACACAAAAATTTCACTAAGCGTTTAATACTGGATGATAGAAATAGATGAGGAAATTAGCAACAATGCTAACCTCTGGAAGACGGAAGAGAACCAGCCTTTCTTTTTAGCCTCAGGCTTCTCATCACTCTGTAGTTCATCATCATCTTCACTCTCGCTATCACTGCTTAAAATCTCCTCCTTGTCCATCATACTTTCTCCTTGGTCAGCAGCCACAATATCTACATGATCATTGTCCCCGTTTTCACCGACGGAGTCCGTAAAGTCCAGTTTCGCTTGCTTAGGAGCCGCATCATCCCAAACCCTATTCTTCTTCGTCGCCTTCTTGGCTGGTTCCACAGCAGCTACCTTGGAAACCTTATTATTACCTATACTGTCAGCTTTCCTTACACCTCCTCCTCTACCTCTAACTCCTTTACTCCTTAGTTTCTGAAGTTTGCTTAAATCAACTCCAACGTTATCAGTCGTGTTTTCTTTACCGTTAGCGAGATCACCCTCCTGAGAATCATCATCATCTTCCATCTTATGATTACCATTGGAATGACCATTAGTCAAGCCACCGACTTTCGCTTTGTTACCATCTCCATCATCTTTCTTCGAGCCATTCTCGCTGATCTTTCTGTTTCCACCTTCAAGACCAGTCTTTGTGACCTGCCCTTGCTTCTTAACACTGCTCACAGGCTTTCCAATTTGTTTCGTCTTCTTCAACTCCTCAGCACGAGCTTCAGCTTCCTTCCTCAGCTGCCTAAACGTCTCGCCGAAATCATCATACGTCACTCGTTTAGGATCGTAGATCTCAGAGAAGCTTTCCTTCACCATGGAGAGCAGATCATCCACGTAGAGCAAGTTGAGAATCCGCTGATAAACAGCGACGAAGACGAGTCCGAGATCATTGTGGAACGTCCACTTGAGAGTGTAGGCCTCGTGGTTAAACGAAACGTCGCCGGATCGTTCCTCAAGGAGGCATGATCGGATCAAGGCGTCGATCGGTGATCCTTTGAGAGCGTTTCCGATCTCTTTGCATGTCCAGAGGATTAATCCTCCTCGTGTGAAGATTAAAAGCTGTTCTAACATCTTCGATCTACAATTCGTACCCTGAGAAACACATTACGATAGCTCCAAAATCAAAAACCCAGAGAGATACTAATCCTTAAAATTGGATGAATTGTATCAAATCAACACGCAATTTTCCAATTTTGTAATCTTAAGAGCACAATTATCCGGAAATCGAGAGAGATGAATTCAAAAACGAAGCTGATTAACCTAAATCCGTAAGCACAAATTCCAATTTAGTTAAGGAAGCGACCAATTCAACGGATCGAGAAATGCAAAATTGAAGATCCTGCGATCTGCAAATAATCGTTTTGAATCGGAGAGGAAACCAAATCGAGCACGGAACTTGGGATTCAATCAGAAAATTCAAAAGGCGATAACAAGCAGGAGGAAAAATTCAGGAGAAGAGAGATTGAAAGAGAAGCAGGATCCAAACCTTGATTCCTGTCGTTTGTGTTGAAACAATTGCCCAAATGAGAAGGTGGAAAAAGAATTAATAACTTTAGAGGGCGAGAGAGACGAAGAGAAAATAAATAAAACAGACAAAAAAAAAAAGGGGTCGAAAATTACGATCCTTTATTGATTCCTTTGACATATATATACGGTTTAGTTTACCTTTATGTTTATTTTCGAGGGTCAAGATAAGTTTTATTTTGGTCAAGGGTCAGTTGAAATTTAATTATTGCTCCTCCTTAGGATTTCTTTCCATTAAATTATTTTCCTTTTAAAAGTAAATGTGAATTGACGCAAACAAAAAAAAAGTAAAATATGAATTTAGCATTAGAAATGTTGAAAAATAAATATTGTAACCTTTGTTAGAAAAATATAAATACTGTGTTGTAATTTGTAAAACCAAAAAAAAAAAATGAAATGAAAACAAGACTTTGCTTCGTAAGAGGAAGATGGTGGCGGGAGTGGACGGTGATAACGAATGTTTGATGTCCCATTGACCAACGACACGCCTAAGACATTCCAACGCGGCAACTGTTAAAACGCTGCGTTTGAGTGTGTGATATTATGAAGCCCATGGGCTTTACTTAGGCCCGAGTTACAACTGTATGTTCATTTTTCTTAGCATCGACTATTTAGGTTCTTATGATTATTATTAGCTTTTTCATCTCATTTTCACTGTTAATCTCGTAGGTTTACACCTAACTATTATAGTAGTCAGACGCGAATAATAGATTAATGGTAACTGATGACATTATTATTATTACTATGCGGATGCAGAAAATTAGCAAAGAAGCTTCGGTCCATTATAGCGCAAGTTGTAATGACATAATTTAATTACCGGTATAACTCTACAACCAACACGCCTATGACATGGTCACGTTATAAAGCCATTGTCATCAATTAAATTAAATATACAGCTAATGTTTTCTTAGACGTGAATTTGCATCAAATCTCCAAAAATAGATCGTGCATGTTGCATAAAACTCAATCATTAATGATCCCAATTCCTTCGGATCAGCCGATCATTACGCCAAATCATTTTATTGTGTATTGTTGACTTAGATGGTTCAAAGTCTACTTGTTAGGACTATCTTAGGGTCGCAATCCCCATTTTTTCCATAGATGAACTTGCGGTGTGACTTCTAACATAATCAAACTCAGTTACAACTATAATTGTTAATGCATACAAAATATAATATGTTATCGTTTCCGAGTTTAAACTCTCGTTTAGAGAGAGAAGACTACAAACCTACTCGTTATATGATTATACTTACCTTTTAATTTTAACATGTTATAAACAGAATCTTCCTCTAATGTCCATTATAGGTAATATAGTGGCGATGTCTGTTTAGATATAGTATCTTCTCTAGCTGGATCTAAAAAAAATGTTAAAACATCACGTATCACTTATTGTGATACAAAAAAATGTAGTTGTGTTCTTATTAATTGGAGCATTCAATTAAATCGTCGGAAATTGTATACCATAGTTACGATACGATGTTTGACTGGAAGTATGAGAACATATACTATTGGTCAGACAACCTACAACTCAAGCACTATACATACTAAAGCAATATTTCGAAACCCGATTTTTATACGCTCACTAACAACAAAATTTTACTTTTCAAAAGCATCTATAAAACCAAAAATGACAATCTAAAGTCATATCATTAACTGAATGTAATTTGTTAAGCAGAGGAAAAACATAATTAAAGTGTTTTCATTTTTTCTGAAAAATAATATGTATACCGACAGTCAGCTAGCTTTTGGGAGGCACCGATTTGGACCTATCATTTCTTACGACACAACCGCGATTTAAGCTTTTGCCAAGGTACAGTTAGTAATAGTCTCTTCAAAGTAATATTATGAAATAGATGGTGAACTATATAATTTGATATATCGATTATCAGAAGACAGAAGATTTGATCATTGAATTTAATTCAGTTGGCCTGGTGGATGGAGAAGTGATCTTTACCAACTTGTGCTGACTACTGCCTCGGAGTATTTAACAAAACTCTCAAAATATGACATGACAAAAATTTCGAAGGTTTGATTGATACAGCATATTGTATCTATACTGTTAAATGTAATATGTATAGTAAATTTTCATTAACTACTCTGAAAATTGTACATATGTTTTAAGTCTATATGACTAATAATCTAGAATGTTTACCAAAATGGTGCAGTCTAGACATCGTATCATAGAAGGATTTTTACATGGTTCTTTAACAAAAGAACAATCCTTAGACGGTGAACATTAGTTAACTTGTAATCAAATACAAAACTCATCATAATTCCACATCGTCCATTTTTGTTTGTTTGATGGTAAGTACACTTTTTTTCTTTTACTTTCAAATAAGTGCAGTCACGAACAAATTAATGTGCTACAGAGCTTTTGACTTTAGTGTCCACCTAGTTGATCACCAGTCAGCAACTATGGATATAGTATGTCTTTATTATAGTCAAGACAGTCAAATAGCTCCAACAAAATTCACCTAAAAGTTAGTAATAGTTTTGAGAGAAATGTGTAAACTCGGGTAGAGAGATGATTATGTGTCAATTACGCCTAAATACCATGTACATCGCTAACATGCATGAGAGGAAGGGAGAAGAAAGAAAAAAATAATCATTGTACAGCATTGAATTAATTTATGCTATAATTTGCTTCTGACTCTAAATGATTTCTTCTTCTGATTCAAGATCTGAATTTGCCTTGGAATATTAGCAATGTAGCTTATCTCCTGTACATAAACACTAGAAAAGTAATTGCCACTGCTATATATGAATATGAACAGTTGTAGTAGAGTAAACAATGAGGTTAATGCAGACTATGCATTAAAAATATACGGTTCGAAATATGATTAAAATAGTATGTGGTTAATTTACAAGAATGAACTAACATATTTTCAATATATAGTCAACTGATTCAAACCCAAATTCCTAAAAAAAATCCCAAATTTTATTTTTATTAAGTTTGTTCGGAGCAGCCGAAATGATGACCTTATCACTTTCACCATATTTGTCGCGACACAGTTCTATGTGGGAGAAGCAATACCACAACCAAGAAAAGCACAACAACTACATATATGATATATTCATTGAATTGGTATATGTTAGTGTTGTATTATTATACAAGCTCGTGAATAGTCCCTACATATTGGCTATATATATATATATACAAGCTCGTGTATAGTACCTAAATATACTCACATACTGTATATGCCAATAAATACATTAGCATAGAGAGAGAGAGAGTGTGTGTGAGTGAGAAAGGTCCACTCACAGCTGGCCAACCTGCACATACATTGTGTAGTAACTCAGCAAATCACACATTAAATAAGAACCTCCAAAACCCCATCCATCAATCCATACATCTCTCTACATTAACAAACACATATATATATATACATACATACATACAAAAACATACAGCTCCATATACTATATGACCTAACACACAAAAAAAACCATTGAAGAAGAAGAAGTTGAGAGAGTACACGAAAATGGCAAGAACCCATCTTATTTTCTTTCTTCTTGTATCTCTTTTATCAAAACCATCATCATCATTGTCTTCAAGAGAGCAAGAGAAGGACAGAATCAAAGCACTTCCAGGGCAACCAAAAGTGTCGTTCTCACAATACTCAGGCTATATCAATGTAAACGAGTCTCATGGTCGTGCTCTCTTCTATTGGCTCACTGAGTCATCTTCCCCTTCTCCCCATACCAAACCCCTTCTTCTTTGGCTCAATGGAGGTCAGTTTTCTCCATTTCTTTTCATTCGTATATGCATCTAAATTATCTTTGACTGATAGCTTTTTGTAGTCGTATTGTTTAAATTGTACACATTTTTAGGGCTTCTTAGCTTCTTTTGTGATCATTCTTCTTATAACCATGCATTATATCAAGCTAATAGACAAAAATGATCTTAATAGATATATTAGCTCTTTACCTCTTTTGTGATTAATTTGGGTTAATTAATAAATCATCTTTTGAACAAAATAAAACAAAGTAAAATCGTTATTTTGGACAAAAACAAACCAAGTCCCAACCAAAATAGCAATAGCATCAACTACCCCATCTGCCTCTCATTAATGGAACATGCACTCCTTTTCTTTCTCTCTAACATCTTTAATTTATTGGTTTTTTCCCTTGTATTCAAGACCATTAATATTACTCCTACCACATAAGTCCTCCACAAGCTTCGGATTTCGTACTCTGTGTCTACGTACCACTCCTACCCATTTCTAGTATTCACGAGCATTGTAGTAAAAGCTCTTATCTCCCACTAAACAAACACACTTCAATTGGATTCTATCATATATATCCTCATCATGCAGGCGATGCGTGATGCGCCTGATCACGAAAATGTTTACTATAATTTGACTTTAACATTCATGGCCACTATAAACAGAAAATAGTAGTGTTAATTAGAAGCCCACATGGGACCTCGTGAAGCCATATCTCTATATTTGTATTTTGTTAAGGTAATTTATGATGATTATGTGCATCTTATTCCATTTTGGTTATAAAAGTCGTAATGCGATTATAAGTACTGAAGTACATAAAAGGATGCATTATTAGCCTGATCAAAAATATAGTTTCTTCTATGACATTATTATGTGTTGAGAGTTCTCTTGTCGCTATCTTGGCTAGGCATCAACTTGTTCTTTACATGCCTTTGTTCCTCTGTCTCTTCATTAGCTTCTGTAAGAAAGCATGACAAAAAGGTGAACTTACCTTTTTGCTACCTTTAATAATTAGATCCGAAAAAACATGCATACACATTACCAAAAAGCTCATCATGATAAAATACAGTATCGTTTAGCTATATTATGTTGATCTTTCAAGATAAAATTAACTGCAATTATTTCTATAGATAATACTAAGAACAACAACAATAAACAGAATACAGAAAACAATATTTATAAATAACAATAATATTGGGAAATTTTTATAAAAAATAAACTTGTTTCAATGGAAGCATGCGTATTCATGGAGGTCCACAAGTTAATGACGAAACTGATGATGACATCCCATAGTTGTGTAAACACACACATTCACGTCCGCGCGTGTATTTTCACATTTTTTTCTAGTTTTGTACTTTTATTTATTTCTATGACGACGCGCGGGTCCAGAAATATAGGCGTCATCGAATATTCTTTTGAATTTTTGGCCATTGGGCTATTTATTTAATTTAATCATTGGTAGGAAGAAAATTGGATCATGCATGAACATTCAACTTGGAACTTCTCGAAAGTTTTTTTGTTTTTTTTTTAACCAACTTCTCGAAAGTTCATCAACTTTTGTTTAACAAAATCAAGAAGAGTGATAGAAATTAGTAGATAAATATTTGAGATGGAGAATTTTATGTATAAATTATATGGCCACATGTTATAACATAAGAGTTGCTCTCATTTGTATATTAATTGTTGAAAATCCACAGGACCAGGCTGCTCGTCGATTGCTTATGGAGCTTCGGAGGAGATTGGACCGTTCCGCATCAACAAAACCAGTTCCAGTCTCTTTCTCAACAAGTTTTCTTGGAACAAAGGTAATTACAATCCAATTAGTTATTGTTTTGGGGCTTCGAAATAGCATTTTAACTAAACTTTGCTTTCTAAATCTTAACGATAACAGATGCAAACCTTCTGTTTCTGGAATCACCGGCCGGAGTTGGATTTTCATACACAAACACAAGCTCCGATCTTAAAGATTCCGGAGACAAGCGAACAGGTTTGATCCATTTTCTTAGTTCATAATCTATCAATCACTCATAAAACGGCATGCAGCATTATCAGTTTCTATTCTTATTTTTGCTTGAGAATAAATTGTTTATGTCGTGGCTTACATTCTGTATCACAGCACAAGACAGTTTGATATTTCTTATCAAATGGTTAGCGAGATTTCCTCAATACAAATACAGAGACTTCTACATTGCTGGTGAAAGTTACGCCGGTATGTTATTGCATAATTAGACTAATTCAATTCAGAATTACCTGATCAAAATAAGAATCAAAAAATTTTGATTTGACTTTGATTTCAGTCAAACATTATTTCAAGAAAAAACAAAATATTTTAACTTTTCTTGTTGTTTGGGGTCTTTTTGATGATTTTCAATGTATGTTATTATTTGGACAGGGCATTATGTTCCACAGCTTGCCAAAAAGATACATGACTACAACAAAGCTTTCTCCAAACCAATCATCAATCTCAAAGGATTCATGGTAACTAATAGTAAAAAAAAATACAAAAGGGTCTATCTAGCTCAATTCTAAAATATAGGTCCAATTCGTGAACTAACGAAAAACTACAATCCTTACTTTCTCAAGGTGGGAAACGCAGTAACGGACAATGAGTACGACAGCATAGGAACAGTGACTTACTGGTGGACCCACGCAATCATCTCCGACAAAACCTACAAGTCAATTCTCAAACACTGCAACTTCACTGCGGAGAGTGTTTCCGACGGTTGCGACACCGCCGTCAACTACGCCATGAACCACGAGTTCGGTGACATCGACCAGTACAGCATTTACACCCCAACGTGCGTGGCTTCAAAACAGAACAAGACCAAGACCGGTCCCTTTGTACGGATGAAGAACACACTCTTGCGTCGACGGTTAGTGTCAGGGTACGATCCTTGTACGGAGAGTTACGCAGAGAAGTATTACAACCGTCGCGACGTTCAGAGAGCCATGCACGCTAATGTCACTGGGATTCGCTATAAATGGACAGCTTGCAGGTAATTCTCTTCGCTCTTCACTGTACTAATGATTTGCTTAATGTTCCTGAACATAATGGGTTCTTGTTCTTGTCGGCAAAAAATGTTACAGTGATGCTTTGATCAAGAACTGGAAAGACTCTGACAAGACGATGTTGCCGGTTTACAAGGAACTTGCAGCGGCTGGTTTAAGGATATGGATTTTCAGGTAAACAAGTCATAGACAGGGACATATTAAAACTAAGACTCACTATTTTTGAGGTACTTAACAAAACAATGGACTATAATGATATGTGCAGCGGTGATACAGACTCGGTGGTTCCAGTGACTGCGACACGGTTTTCTCTAAGCCATCTCAATCTTCCGGTGAAAACACGTTGGTACCCTTGGTACTCCGATAAGCAGGTATGATATAAATACATACATGAATGTGCATGGATGGTATATATGTGTCATGGACAAGGCAGTGATGTTAATTGGCTGTGGACAGGTGGGAGGATGGACGGAGGTTTACAAGGGACTGACCTTTGCAACAGTAAGAGGGGCTGGGCACGAGGTGCCTTTATTCGAACCGAAGCGTGCTCTCGTTCTTTTCAGGTCCTTCTTGGCCGGGAAAGAGCTTCCAAGATCTTATTAGTTACTTTAGTAACCTAAAAAATAGAGTAAGAGAAAATGTCCCTAGAAGCACCAGATTAGATTCCTCATTTCTTGTTTTATTAAAAGCTCGATTCATTTCCGCAATTTGGAAACAACAAAACGATTTGAGAGCATTCGAGGAATTGTTGATATTGATTGAAAGAAGTACAAGGGTTCAAATATCTCTCTTTGATTCGTCAGAGAACAGAGCTCTAGTTTTTTCTGCTTTGCTCGATATACAAAAATAAAAAAATACTATTGGACTTTTTGATAAACATTCAAATTGAAAAAAACAACTAAATCCTAAAAAAAATGAAGAATTTTACCCGCGTTTCCTTGCTAACAACACTATCCAAAATATATTGAGCATATCGATAACTATTTTGGGTTTAACAACTGATGTTCCATTAATTACTTTAATCATTATCGTTTTCTCTTCTAAAGAATTCATAACTTAAAGGTCGAGTTAACAGATGAACACAAACAGAGAGAGACAAAATTCCATCATCAATTTGACAAGTTATGAAAATATTATATTCAAAACAAATCTACCAAATTAGAGAACCTCAAATCTTACCAAAATGCTATATTCAAAAGTCAAAACCAAAAATATTCAACAGGGTATAGATAGACTTCCATATTAATACTATAGTCAAACAATATTGATCAAAAACATAATGGATAATAATGGTAATTTTGAAACTTGACATCTCACAAACTATAAATCCCCTCTTAATAGTCTCAGTTTCTCGCATCTGTCAACTAAAATCACAATATCAGTATTTTAATTTTAAGAGGAAAAAAAAAGATGGCCAAAAGAGCTTTTTCACTTGTTCTTCCTATCATCTTCCTTATCATGTTATCTTTAGGTACACATTTATTTTTACATTTGTTCATAAAAGTATATACTCAAACAGAAAAAAAAAATGACAAAACATTTTTTTTAAAAACATTGATTTTGGTTGTACTCATTCGTACATCCCCCAAATGTTGTAGTTTATTGTTATGTTGGGCTTTTGCCTCTATAACTTTTAGTTCGGTTCTGTTTCTTGACATACAAAAAAAAAATTATAGTTTAATGTAGTGATTTTTATTAGTTTTTTCGTCATTTAAAATACAAACGTGGTTTTATAGTTGAACAGAATATGGGATGTGGACAAGTTATTGGCCCATGTGCCACAATTCCAGACTGTAGCGGTTCATGCAAGACGATGTTTGGACCATATGCAAATGGCTTCTGTGATCGCGATGCTGGTACTGGACAATGTCTTTGCGGTTACCCTTGTCCAAAGAAGCCTCATACATGATTTATGTATAACTTTGAAATTTTAGAATTTAAAATTTAAAACAATATCAAACTGTTTTTCTTTATTCTGTAATATTGTTGAAAGCAATATTTCTAGTCAAACATTTGATATTAATAATAATTATGATAAAAGTAAAGCAAACGATCTAAGAGAAACTAAATGAAGACTTGTATGCACACTTACCTTACGATTTGTACAATGAGGTTACAAGTCTTTAAAATTTCAGGTTCAACATCAACGAGTTTAAGTCTCACATACTAAAATTAACTGAAATAGACCTGTTTTAATGGTGTAGAAAACATTATTGGCTTTCTTACTACTTTTAAGAAAAACTGGAAACTCAAATCATACTACGATATTTAATAAAGCGATTAGCATAATTAATTTGTTTTAACTGACACAATTATTTAAGAGAACATATTAAAAAACTAAAGAGAACAAATTACATGATTAAATTTGAAACTGAACAAACATGTACTCCAAAAAGGGAAAAAAATGTAACTAAAATTAAATTTGATTAGTCACCGTAAATTTGATATTGAGGTTGACTGAAAAGGGTATAATGGTCAGATTCTCAGGATGGGTCCAAAAATGATACATGTGGCACCATCCACATTAGGCAAAAATATACACACATACTATAAATATATATACACACCACACCAGTCGTTTCTCTTTTCAATCTCCATAGTTTTCTTCTTCTCCTGTTTCACTGTTTGTTTCCTCAACCCAACTTTTTTTTTTGTTGGCTCCTATCTTCTCTAGCTCAAAATTTCTCTCATACATATCCAACAATATATAACTCCTAACCTCTTCAATAGCCCAGGTGTGATTTTCATTTAATTCAAATCCTTATCCAATTATCGAATCCCACCTCACAAAGACATGATCATAATGCTGAAATCATAAACACAATAAAAGAGAGAAACTTTATTGGTCAGCATTTCAATGCCCTTCTGCAACTACCAAAAGGCCACACCATAGAAAAAGTAAAAACAACAAAGAAAATAAAAAAGTTCGATTTTCTTTTCTTTTCTTTCTTTCAATCTTCCTTTTTCATGTTGATCACTACTCCTAGTTTTCTGCTACTTGTCTGGTCTGTTCTCATAGACTCTCTCTCGCAAACAAAACAAAAAAGAAAAGAAAAAAGGAAAATCCAAATTCATTTTAATTTCAATCCAAAATCTAATGGGCACCCAAAATCAAACATCAATTATGTGGTGGCTTCTTTGTGGTTTCTTAAGTCTTTGGTCAGAGTTTTTCACCATTAAACCTAATCCCTTTTGCCTTCTCTTCCTTCTTTCTTCTCCTATTGCGACTCTTCGCTTCTTTCACATCTCTCTTCCTCTCCACTTCTTCTCTTGCTCTTCTGTTTCTGCGATTCCCAGATTTCACTGAGCGGATCCGATGAAGGAGATTACCGATTTCGTCGATCCCAGGATCAGGCACAATCATCGAGTCCTTATGCAGGAATATCAGGACTTGCGAGAGGTAATTCAGATTTCTGGGTTCCTAATTTGTTTCGATTTCCTCTAGATCTGGTGATTTGATACGATTCAGTTTTGGTTGTTCTTATTGTTCAATCATGAATCTGGATTTGGAAATTGTTGAATTGACTCTCCTGGAGAAACCAATTAGAAAAAAGCTTTGAATCTTTTTTTTGTTCTCTCAGGAAACAGAGTTTAAGATGAGGAAATTGGAGATGATGAAACAGAAACGATTGACCCTCGACGCAGAAGTTAGGTATAATCTCTCATCTTCATGTAAAAATCAAACCTTTAATTGGCTTGTTTGGTACATTGATTAGCTTAATGAGTGTTTTGATCAAAACGACAGGTTCTTGAGACGTAGATACAAACACTTGAAGCAAGACCAGATTCCTGAAACCAATCCGAAGATGTTGAGATTGTCAGAGTCTGGGGATTTGAAGGTGCCAATTAAACCAAGTCTCAAAAGAAAGAAGAACTCTGCTCCGAGAGCATCTGCGCCATGTTCTGATTTGAAGCAGAAGAATACAATTTGCAATGAGAAGGAAGCATTGGGTGATAATGCAGGATGTGACTTGGGAAAGAAGTCAAAAAGGAACAGGGGAAACGAGGTTCTGACAAACTCAATTCCGATTCCTGATCTTAACGAAGATGGGAACATTTCTGTTACCGTCAACAAAGAACCGGGCTTTGACCTAAACCAGATCTCGGTAAAGTCAAACCAACTTCTTATGTTTTGAAGTCTCTTCCTTTTGTTTAGAGTCTTGAGAATTTAGAGACTGATCACAGCTTGATTTGTGGGTTTTTGGCTTTTTTGGTTGTAGAGAGAAGAAGAGGAGCCGGAAGTGAACGGTGAACAAATGGTGGCCGGAGCAGCAACAAAGAAGGCAATGCTTGGTAATGGAATGGATGATCTACATTGCGAAATGAAGTTGCCGATTTGCAGAGACGTGGAGAAAGAGTTGAACAGAGCAGTGAAGAGGAAGGTGACGTGGCAAGATCCAGTGGCTTTAAGTGTTTGAGGTTGTTTCAAATAAGAATTTGAAGTAGGATTGAGATTTGAGATGATGATTTAGCCCAATGTGCACATATGCTTTAAGGGTTATATAACAGTATATGATTAGATTCAAGTATATAGATATCAGATTTGATTTGAGTTAGAAAGTCATAACTTTCATATGTCCAACATATGACAACTCTTGTCTTAGTGACAATATTATCCTTTAAATCCAAATTTGGTGATTACAGAAGCGCTCTCATTTGTTGGATGTTCTTACTCGCTCTCTCTTTATATGGCATAACCACTCTACCTTTGATAGTTTTTGTCTTTTTGAGATTATTCTAATGATTTTGGATGACTTTCGAGAAAATGTAAGATTTTTATGGGAACCTTCAAAATAATCATGTACATATTTGATATTTGATTGACTACTTGTAAAAATATTTGTCAACCGTAAAATAACTGTCAGCTGAAAAGTCAAAACATTTTATTTGAAAATTTCTTAGAAGAAAAGTCAAAACATATTTTTGGTCTGAAGAACGACTATTCAAACTCCTCATTCAATAATCAAAAGGAAGAAGCTTTCTGTCTAATGGAAGTCAACAACGGAGGAAAATTGGAGATTTGTTGGATTTGGTGATTGAAAAAGCGAGAAACGTAGATTTGATTTCTGAATATAAAACAAGGTAAGTTAAAGAAACATGAATTCTGAAAATATGATTTACTCTGTTCTAGACATAGCAATATGTTTTGCTCTGTTTCTTACTCTGTTTCGTTGAATTCACCTTCTTCTTCTTTGCTGTAAAGGTACTCGTAGCCATCATTTTCAGTGCCTTGGCTCGCAATCTTCTTCCTCATAAAATATATCTTCCTTCTTGATCAAATGGGATCGGGACTCGGTCCTGACTGGACTGAGCTGACTCGGGAATGTCTCCTCAACATCTTCTCACGGCTAAGCATGCAAGAAAGATGGAATGGACCGATGCTGGTCTGCAAGACCTTGATGAACGTATGCCAAGACCCATCACTCAACACAATCTTCGATCTTGAAACTCAATTTCTGTCGATCCCGGAATCGATCAACTTGTGGACTTCCGAATTCGAGGCTAAAGTAGACTCAACGCTCCGGTCTGTTGTCGATCAGAGCCAAGGAGGTCTAACAGAGATTCGAGCCAGGCACTGTACGAATCAATCTATCTCTTACGTTGCCGAGAGGTAAGTCTCAGTAAATTGCATGATTCTGATCGAACTAGTACGTTACATTTTGATGCTGAATATAATAAAGTGATATCTAGGGCAAAGTTTTAAAAGAGATTTTCATTTTGCAGGTGCCCTAATCTTGAGGTACTTTGGATTAAGTATAGCCCAAGAGTTACGGTTGAGTCGATGAGGAAGATAGCCTTAAACTGTCCAAAGCTGAAGGAACTTGATATAAGTTTTGAAATATCATGCGATTGTATGGAGATGGTTGGTAATAACTGCAAGAATCTTGAGATTCTAAAACGGAATACGATGGATCCATCAGAGGTGGAGAGGTTAGAACACACGAGGTCGGTGCCTTATACCTATTTGGAGGATCTATCTATCATGAGAACCATGACTTTAGGGAATGTTGATGTTTATACGGTTGTGAGACACATGCGTCAGCTGAAACACTTGGAACTTCGATTCTCCACGCTAACTGATATAGCTCTTGAAAGACTTTGTAAAGCTTGTTCGAGTCTAGAGTATCTGGACTTGTTTGGGTGTCGGAACTTGACTAGCGATGGTGTTACTAACAGTATCTCACTTCTCAAGAATTTGAAGGATATCAAGAAACCAGATTTTGAAGCTTTAGTCTTTGACTACTGAATTCATAATGTTTTGTGATCATACTTTCTCTTTTTTGGTTGAGTTCAAAAAGTCAAAAATACTCAAATTACATATCTTTTGATTAGAGTTTGCTGTTATTTTTTTTTCTGATTATGTTTGTGATTAATTTTAGTTTGACAACAGCTGTAAAAGATAAAAATCAACAAAAAATTTGCTATAATCTAATATATTTATGTTGTTTCTCCATTAGAGCTATCGCTTAATTATGTAAGAAAATAAAAATAGTAGTTATAGAGTTTTCTTGAGAAACAATTTGCAAAAATACCACTAATATGTTTCTTTACAAAGAAAAAAACAATGCTTATTGGAAATGAACTTAACCAAGGAGATTTATTCAGTACTGAATTTCTAATGATTTGCATATTGATAAGATTATTTTAACAATTTTAAAGGAATTTGGAGAAATTGTTATGATTTTTGTTGAAATCTTCATTACACTATACTTGGAACCACGTATTTAAGTTAGTATTGGTAGACGTTCTAAAATGGTTAAACGTCAAATAATTTATCAGCTAAAAGGTCCAAACATTTGAACTTTTCACCTTGATTAGAAGACTATTCGTAACTTCTTAGTTAAAGAATCGAAACGACCAAGCTCTCTAATTATCAACAAGGTAACTTGAGAAACAAGAAATCTAAAAGCCAACACATTCCATAGCTAAACCTTTAAGACAATTAACTCATCTTCTTCTTTGTTGTACGATTCCTAGACTCCTAATCAATTGATTCTTTTTCGTTGTCGATCAGATGGGACAAGCAATTTCCAACATGATGGGATCAGGGTGTTTCAAAATAAAGACAAAAAACATGATGAGATCAAGGTGTTTCAAAAAGAAGAAAAAGACATGATGGGATCGGGTCCATCCGAACTCGGCCCTGACTTGGACTGAGTTGACTCGGGAATGTCTCCTCGACATATTCTCACGGCTGAACATGGAAGAAAGATTTACCAGGACCGATGCTGGTCTGCAAGACGTGGATGAACGCCTGCAAGACCGTCTCAACTCGGTCTTCGATCTCGAACCTCATTTCAGTCTCTCCCCACTTCGAACAGCTGGTTGTGGGGTCCACAATTCGAGGAGAATATTGACTCTCTCCTCCGCGCTGTTGTCGATCGGAGCGAAGGCGGTCTCAAGGAGATTCGAGTCAGACATTGTACCAATCGATCTATCTCGTACGTCGCCGAGAGGTACGTATAGCAAGTTTCGAGATTCCGTATATTACACGTTTCCATCAAGTGGTTCCATCAAAATGAATGGTTTCGATCGAATTAGGTATATAACATTTGACTTGGGGCCATGTTCGATGATTTGACTTATAGGTGTCCTAATCTCGAGGTACTTTGCGTCAAGTATTGTCCTAAAGTTACATACGATTCGATGTGGGACATAGCCTTAAAGTGCCCTAAGCTAAAGGAACTTGATATAAGCTGCTCGTACGAAATATCTTGCGAGTGTGTAAAGATGTTGGGCACGAATTGCAAGAATCTTGAGATTCTGAAATGGAGTTTGTTGGATCCTTTAGAGATCACGGAGTTAAAGCACACAAGGTTTGTGCCTCGTAACTATCTGGAAAAACCATCTATTATGACTTTAGGGAATCTTCAAGTTAGTTATATTAGGAGACACATGCATCAGCTAAGGCACCTAGAACTTCGATTCTCCACATTGAACGACAAAGGTCTTGCCAATCTTTGCAAAGCTTGTTCGAAACTAGAGTATCTTGACTTGTTCGGGTGCAAGAACTTGACTAGCGTTGGTGTTACTACCCATACTTCGACTTTGAAGAATTTGAAGGAGGTCAACTTTTTCTTTTTGGTGTAAATTAATGTTAAAAAAAATAATTGAGGTGAAGTTTGAAGTTTATATAATAAGATAATAAATAAAAAGTTTGTTTTTTCTGACTGAATTGATATAGTTTTGGGTTGATATATGTTTCTTCTTTATTTCTTTCGTTTTAAATTTGACAACAACTGTAAAAGATAAAATTGAACCAAAAAAAAAATATTATAAGGTTGTATGTGAGCATACATTATTATGTAAGAAAATAAGTATCTTACGCATAACTCAAAGCGAAGCTCTCTCTATTTAATGGAAGTCAACGACGACGGAGAAAGGCTAGAGATGGGATCTGTACTCATCCCAAATTGGGCTGAGTTGACTCAAGAATGTCTCATCGACATCTTCTCACGTCTGAGCCAGGACCAAAGATGGATCGGACCGATGCTGGTCTGCAAGACCTGGATGAACACATGCGATGACCCGTCACTCAACACGATCTTCGATCTTGAAACTCGATTTCAGTCATTTCCCGAGTCAATCAATTGGTGGAATCCAGAATTTGTGGATAAGGTCGATTCCTTACTCCGAGCTATAGTCGATCGGAGCGAAGGCGGTCTCACCGAGATTCGTGTTAGACACTGTACAGACCGCTCTCTATCTTACGCCGCCGAGAGGTACGTATCACTCCAAGATTTGCCCTAATCTCAGCTTGCTCTGCTTGAGTATTAATGAAAGAAATGTTTGTTAGTATAGAATCTGAATTTTATTGGGAATCTCTAGTAATTTTTGCTTACGTTGCTTGATTCCATGGAAGTTAATTGTAATTTTTGAATTTTTGTGAAAACCTTTCAGAAGATAAATGAAAGGGAGAAATGTCTATTAGTATAAATTTTTTAATTCTTGTTGGTGGTTTCTTGCAACTTACGTTTTTATATTTTCGTTCATGGTTCATACTTCATAGACCTAATATGTGATTTCAATTTTCAGGTGTCCTAAACTAGAGGTGCTTTGGATCAAGAGCTGTCGAAATGTTACAGATGCGTCAATGGTAAACATAGCCTCAAACTGTCCAAACCTCAAAGAACTCGATATGAGCTACTCTTATGGAATATCACTCGATTCTCTGATAATGTTGGGAAAGAATTGCAAGAACCTAATGGTTCTTAAACGGAATCTGTATCCACGACTCAATCCCCACATGCCTACAATTGTAGCGCCACTCGACTATCTGGCTACATATCCTAAGTACGCGAACGTAGAGGCAGATATCATTGCTATACACATGCCTCAGCTCAAGCACCTGGAGTTTCGATACACCACGTTGACTGCTACTGGTCTTGCTTTGATTTGTGGAAAATGTCTAGATCTAGAGTACATGGACTTATACGGGTGCATATCCTTGAGGAGCGAGGAGATAAGTGCGTGTACCTCGAGCTTGAAGAATCTGAGGGAGGTCAATACGCCTAACTTCAACTTCCCTATGGCTCTTCTACGTATGTCAAGACCGGGTCATCCGAGATATGAGTAAAACATAATGGTGATTGGTTTTGTGGACAAACGTTTTGATAAGCTTGTTGACCAATACTTTCGATGCTCTTTGCTCTATGGCATTCCTAATTAAACCTTCTTTTATTTGTGTTTCGTTAAAACTCCTTTGTACATTTATGTTTTGTTTGTTTGCTTTAAATTGTGTGATCATTATACGAAATAAGATTTAGTCTTTCGTTTACATCAGCCATAGCTATTATAGCTTTTCGTCCAAGGTACCCCAGCATGGTCGAATTAAAGTCTTATTCGTACGACAACGTTTATAAAACCAAACCAATCCTAGTCTGGTCCCGGTTTAATTAAAAAGACAGGTCTTCTTATGCCCACGTAGTCACATGGGCCATTGAACTTACGGTGGAGGGACGACAGAGTAAAAATATCTAGAAATGATCTGGTGTGTGAAGGAGTGGGGTATGGTAAGGTGATCCACGTGATGTCGGCATGCAACCTAAAGCCACACGATTCAAATTTCGATAAAATGAACGGTGAAAGATCTCGGTGTTGACTTTGTAGGAGCGTGGATTGGTATCCACAGGATCTCTGTGCCGACAACTTCTTCCATTATTATTCATTATAAAGATCATTTTCATCTTCAAGAATTTATTCTCATCTCTGACAAAATGGCGAGCAACATGGAAGTTTTCTGCGAGATCTTAATCGCGATCCTTCTTCCGCCTCTTGGAGTGTGCCTCAAGCGTGGCTGTTGCACTGTAAGCTCTCATCTCCCACTCTAGCTTTAGTTTGGAGACAGAATCTTGGAAACTTAATTTTTAACACTGGTTTTGTTTTGGTTTTGTTTGCAGGTAGAGTTCTTGATATGCTTGGTGTTGACAATCTTAGGGTACATCCCAGGCATAATATATGCGCTTTACGTGATCGTGTTTCAGAACCGTGAAGGAGAGACTCAGGATTACAGTGCCCCACTCAATTCTGCGTGACATATCTAATTATCGGTCCATACTCGGATCTTGAGAATGTTTTACTTATGTACCCACTCAATAAGTTGCTTTGCAAACGATCTGATTCCTTACTTTGTATTTCAAGAATGCCGATTTCATTGAATGGATTCTCGTTATTGGCACCCAAAATGCAGCACATATCTCTTATCTAGAGTGTTTCTCAATTTTTACTTTTTGTGTAAAAATAAGTTTCACTCTTTTTTAATGTGTACTATTGGTACGACGCCGTTTTTAATAGTCCGGTCCCGAAATTAAGAGGCCTAGGCCCCGAAATTTTAGTCGCATGGTCAAAATATCTAAAAAATGATCTGGTGTGTTAAGTTGCACCATATCCTGTGTGTTCTGATCCACGTGGAGGTGAAAATAAGGAGTGGGAGTAAGGTAAGTAATCCACGTGACGTAATCTGAAGCCGTAGGATTAAAAATGAACGGTTCGGATCTTCGTAATTGATTTTGAGTTGCACAACGAAGAAAAGAACGTGGACTGCTCTTCTTCATTTGGATCTCTGTGCCCAACTTTACAGTGACGATTATAAATTATCGAAAAGCCAAACTCAAAGCTTCTTTACGACTAGTCATCATCTTCTGGAAAAAATGCCGAGCAAGTGCGAAATCTTGTGCGAGATCTTAATCGCCATCCTCCTTCCCCCTCTCGGAGTTTGCCTCAGGCGCGGCTGTTGCACTGTAAGCTCTCTCTCTCTCTCTCGATCGAACTACTCTGAAGCGATATTCAGTTTCTGTTTATTCACCGAGAAAACTTGAATAATCGCGGTTTGTTAGCATTTGGTGATTTCCTGAAAAACTTGAATTAGATGATGACTAGTCTAGTGATACGACTGAACAAGTAGGAATTTTCCTTCCTTAAATCTCTGATACGAATCGCAGAAATTCTTAGGATTGGATCAATTTCTATTTGATCACAGAAGGAAATTTCTATTAGCTATTGCCTATGCATGTACTATTGAAGGGATTGAATAAATTTTGAATTTTTTTCCGAAAATCTGATTTGATTGCAGGTGGAGTTCTTGATTTGCCTGGTGCTGACAATCTTAGGATACATCCCGGGGATCATCTATGCGCTTTACGTGATCGTGTTTCAGAACAGAGAAGAGTACTTCGATGACGCAAGACGCCCTCTCTATTACTCCGCTTGACATCTGTCTTCGGAGTCTGTTTGTTTCTTGTCACCTTTTTGTACCCAAATAAAGTTGCTTTTGCAATATGTTTTTTACTTTTATGTAATTGACAAGATTTGAAAAACATTGTGTTGTTGTTGTTGTTGTTGTTGTTGTTGTTACATTGGTTGTTCTTTTGAAGGTGAAATTATATATGCTTGTTGGCTTCTGATAGATTCATGTTTCTAGTCTCGTAAGATATTACATTTTTAATACAAGAAAAGATGGACCAGAGTTGCAATTGTGACGTGAATTAGTGCAAGTGAAGCAGATTTGGTGATGGAAGCCATGGCTCTGTTCTTCTTTCCTTTAGGTCTGATAAGGGATCCACCTCCATAGACACCTTTTGCCTTGCTCATTTCGTGAGCTCTCTTGATATCACTTACTCTTACGATTGCTCTCTCTGCAACAACAACCAAAAAATTGAGTTAAAAATGTATGTTTAGCTTTTGAAGTTGTTAAGCAAACATTGAAGCAACGACTTGCCTTTGTCAAGGGCGTAGACTGTTTTGTCTGAAGAGCATTGAAGTTCTTCAGCAAAAGCAAAGGTAACGAAGAAGATGCTGATGATTAGCAACAAATATCGAGAGTATCTCTTCATGGCAGATATTATGAAAGCTTCTGCAAAGAAGAAGATTGATGATTTCTTGTGGAATTGTTTGGAGATGATCAGTAAATTAACCACTGAGTATGAGAGTTATATAGAGGACTATATCTTGCACTAAGAAGAGAGAAATGAAAACCTTAAGGTGGAAGATTACAAGTGATAACTATGATTGAAGAATCTGAAGAGAACAAGAAAAGAAAGCAAAAGCAGCCACTGTCGGGTAAGATTTGATCCCCACACACGTGATCAAAGAAGATAAGTTAACGACCAAGTTTCTTGGATTCCTCTTCCACCTTTCCAAATGAAAGAAAATAAAAACATATTTACTCGTTTGAACAGTGAACCAAACTAATCTGTTTTGGGTAAAACCAATATTGTTTTGATCTCTTGATATTAAATCATGTATATTTCAAAAGCTAATGAAAAATATATTTATCATTCAATCGTAATTACAATGAACTCTGAAGTAGTATAGTACGTACGTGCACACCAAAAACAGTTAACCATCCTGTCAAAACTCCTCGCTTGCAATGAGAATATAATATAAGATCGTACGTTGGAAATTTGATTTGAAAGTACTTTTTTTTCTTTGCGTGGCATATAATATGTGTATATATATATCACCCTAAAAAAAAAAAAACATCTCAAGTTTAAGACAAGCTGTCTAAAGATTACAATGTCAAGATGTGATGAAAAAGGCTTTCTTAAATTATTATCATCATATCGATTTATTCGAGAAATGTCAAATGATTTACTCACACCGATTTCATTTTTTAATTTTCTGATTCAAATCATCATGTCTCACGATTTAAACCACAACAAGATAATCAAAATAATACAAACCATTACAAAAGAAAAGAAAAGTTCACAAGATACAAATGAAAAAATAGAAAGGCAAACAGAAAGTTTAATTAGAAGGCGAAGGATATCAAAAGAATTGAGCTAGCGACCGTGCAACCGAAATGGAATGCGATCGAGAGACAAGGTCGACTAGTACCCGACGAACCACCGGAACCACCACCAGTAGGGACACGATGGCGGCTCTTCTTACCACCACCACCACCACCGCTACGTACTTTCCTCATGAAAACTCGAAAAGTGTCACGATGACTTGATCGATTGGAGCCACCGTGTTCTGCAAGGCTTCTTCCACAAGAAGTCAGTATTTGGGATTTGTTTTCTTGATTTTCAGATAAAGTTGGCAAAGGTTGAGAGAGTAACGCTACGATCATGACCAATGAACAGAAGGAAGCCAGTGAAATTCTCATTTGACTCTTCTCAAATAATATGTATGTATAATTTTGATACAAAATTCCCAAACAATTCGGAGACTACAAGAAGATATGTGTCTGTGTTTTACAAATAACGAAATGATGAGATGTAATGTGTGAAAGAGAATTAGTATATATATAACCCTAGACTAAGACAATGAGATGGCTTCAAAATGAGTGACTTGTTCTTTGAATCATGTTCAAAACTAATATTGTATTCAACCATTTATCTTATACTGATTAATGTTCCCTCTGTCTCCCTAAAGTATTGTTTCCGAGTTCTTTTTTGTTTCAAAAATAATATATCATTCTAAATTCTCATTGTCATTTTTCATATTCCGTTTCTGTTTTACTTCTTCAAGTCTTCAACGCCAATCGATTTCGAATGAGCATGTTTGTATTTATCTTATACTAACTAAATTACTGTTCCCTATGTCTCTTCGAGTTACTTTTACTTCTTCAAAGCTAGTCGATCTTGAATTGAAAAATTATTTAACATTTAATTAATTAAGAACATATGCTTGAAAACATTCATAATAGTAATGGCGAACAAGTGTAACCAATACACCGTTTCTCCTTGATCGTCGTCTTAATCACGTAATATATACTAGTTTTTCAAAATTTTGTGTATATGTAGAAACTAGAGATACACATTATTGATTCAATAACATTGAGTCATATTTATATATGAAACGTATTCATTTTCATGTTATTGAATCATCTAATTTGATATTAAAAAAAAAAAAAAAATGCTGGACCTTTCTAGTTTATCCATTGTCTTTCTCCTCCCACTTTCTTTTTGTTTAACCATAACTCAAATAAATAATCAGTTAATGAACTGGAATCACGTTAATGATTAATAGACAGCCAGGCAAAGAACTTCCAATTATAAGCCAGTTACAAACACATATTTTCCGGAAACAAAAAGAAAGAAAAAAATTGCAAATACAAATTCAACCAAACATGCATAATTAAACCATGACGACAAACAACAAAAGATATGCCAAGCCGCGATCTATCATCCTTGGAAGTAGATCAGAATGCGGCGAGCACTAAAGCAAAGGAACTCACAACATAAGTAAATGGGTTAGAGAGAAGAGTTCTTGTAGCCGATGATTTGTCCTTCTTCTTCTTCTTCTTGCTTTTCCTCACGAAAACTCGAAGATGGTCATGGTGATGACCGTGAGATCCATCCGCGTTCTCTTCATGTTCAACTAGTCCCCGGCCAGGACCCTTCTTGAGTGCTTGAGGTTGGCATGAAATTATGAGGGACTGAGAGAGTAACAAGAGGGAGATGATCAAGAACCAACCAAGAAGAGAAGAAGTTCTCATCTTTTTCTTCTTCTTCTTTAATTAGATCTGTAGTTGAGTTGTTGAAATAATGAATGCGTATGTGTGTGTATTTATAGAGTTGTGAGAAACTTCGTGCACACTACCAAAGAAAAAGAAAAAGTAGATCTTCGCTCACAAGTCACAACAAGGCGTTGATGGGATCCATGATTCCAAGACAGCTCACTTGCTCACGAATTTTGTTTTCTTTCTTTGTGGAAAAAATCTATTACTGTCATAACAGTGACATTTTGTCACG
The DNA here is from genome assembly GCA_902728155.2 of Microthlaspi erraticum. NCBI lineage: Eukaryota > Viridiplantae > Streptophyta > Magnoliopsida > Brassicales > Brassicaceae > Microthlaspi > Microthlaspi erraticum. The sequence continues at coordinate 83,426 of CACVBM020001396.1, read as the reverse complement.
ATCCACATATCTTTTACTCGTTCAATGTATTACAAACATTTTATGTGATTTTACATCGTCCAAATGAGATACACTTTCTCATTAATCAATGATTGACAGCAACTTCTCCAAAATAACAAAAATTAATGTAATTCTTTTTAGTTAAAAATAAATACTTGATTATTAAATCAAATTCCCATACAATGTTAAGACTTAAGAGTACTATTCAACATATTCTCTAAAGTTTTGTGCATTTAGACCTATTCAAAACCATGATGTAGGCACCAAAAAGAACATACACAAAAGCAAAACCAAGTAAGAAGATAGCAAGTATGATATTAACTCAACATTTAAAAAAAAAAAAAATCTCACATTTTAATACTATCATCACTTGTCTGGATAAATGAAAGAAGGCGTTACAAAACAAAAATATATCTCATTAATAAAGCGGATTTGTAATTTATCAACCTTTGATATATTGATAAATTGGAAAATTATTAGTCTAAATGTCTAATAGATAATGAAATATCTTCTTACCACTTTAGATTTCAGTCTAATGTATTTATTAACTATCTGGATAAGAGCTTCATGTTTTAATTCAATTTTTTATCTGATTTGTCGGATTCTTAGTGGCTCTGACTCTGAAGCGCCATGACTGGGATAACCATCACCGTCGGTTTCAACGCTGTTCTCGCCGGAAGCACTAAAACGGTGTCGCATCAGCCGCCATTCTCTGTTAAATCTAAGCTCTTCGGTCTCCAACTCTATCTCGCCGAACTGTCAATTGTTTATCTCTCGCCTTATCATCACCGCATCCCCGCAATCACCTGCCGTTACGGAGGCGGTGGCGGAGGATCGCGATTCGCTGGGGATAGGCGAGGTGGACAAAAAGAATCCGAGGACGATGATGCGCTTGATATCTCTGCTATTAGGTAACTGTTGATACTTCAGTTGATCGAATTTCTCTTAAGTAGCTGAAGTTTTGTTTGATATTGAAGTATTGATCTTTTTTCCGGTTGAGTAGCTCAGCTACTGTTAGGCTTATTGATGGGCAACAGAACATGGTAAAATGAAGTGACTTTAGTGTTTACCATTGATTTCAGCTAAAATGGAACTCATAAAGTTTCCAGTTTCTTTCTTCTGTAGATTGGTTTAGTTTCTAAAGAGGAAGCCGTACGAAGAGCTGAAGAAGCTGAGCTTGATCTGGTTTGTGTTTCTTTTAATGAATTCAAAGCTCATAGATTACCTATTTAGTTCTTGAAAAGCAGGATCTTTTGTATATTTCACTAACAAGTATTTCATCTTCAGGTGATACTTTCGCCGGATGCAGATCCTCCAGTTGTCAGAATGATGGATTACAGGTAAGATAGTAAGATAATTTTTAATATTGTTGCCTATATCATATAAGATTGTGTATAGGACACTTTCAAGGGTAATGATTATTCTTTATCCTTTTGTTTCTTTATCAGTAAATACAGATACGAACAGCAAAAGAGGAAAAAGGAACAGCAAAAAAAAAGTATTTGAATCATTCTTCTCTGCAAAACAATAAGCTCACAATGCTGTGTCTTGTTTACATGAATGGATTGTAATCCAAGCTTGTTTCTATGTCAGCTACACGCATGGACTTGAAGGAGCTTAAAATGGGGTAAAAAGAGCCCATTTGTCTGTGCATTTGCAGTGACTTGTTTAAAACTTCTTCTTCTCAAGAAAGGTTGCTGCTTTTTTTGTTTCCCGGATAGTTATAACATAGATCAGCATGATTACTCTGTACGCCTTAGAGCAGCGCGAAAGTTCTTGCAAGACGGTGACAAGGTTCTTCCCATTTACCCTTTTTTCGTGTGTTACTACCTGATTGCGTTTTGCTGCTGCGTGACTTGTTATACACTCAGGTTAAAGTGATTGTGAACATGAAAGGCCGGGAAAACGAGTTCAGAAATATTGCTATTGAGCTCCTTAAACGTTTTCAGAATGAAGTTGGGGAGGTTCGTATTGTATTTGAATGAGATTTGCATGTGAATTACGCATTAATGGATTAGTGTTTGTTGAGTCTCTGAAACGTGTCAACATCTACAGCTTGCAACTGAGGAGAGCAAAAACTTCCGGGACAGAAATTTGTTTATTGTCTTGGTGCCAAACAAGGACGTTCTTCGGAAAGCACAAGAACCACCACCGAAAAAGAAGAAGAAGCCATCTGATGATGAAGCTTCGCCGGCGAATAGTATAACTGCAACTCAAGATGTATGAAGCACAATTGTCTATAGATACTTTCAGTTTGATAAGTTTCTGTATAGTTGATTTTCCCATGTATCTGTATGTAACCATAGAAATAGATTATTTGAATGAGTGATGTAATGTTACAATATGAATACAGTGTGACTTGTATTGAGACCAAAAAAACAAGTCACTCACTACCAGTAATCTCCGCAAGAACAGACACCATCTTTGAAGTGATGGAATCGGTTGGCGTCTCTCACAACTATCACTCTCTCTGTGATCTTTGAGATGAGTTTGGTTGCGGTGTGACAGTCTAAACAGACCCGAAGATTCTTTATGATCCGGATCTCGGTTCCTGGCTCAGTGGCTATGAGTCCAAACGCAATGGCTAGCCTCTCGCTGTGAACCTTCACCATCAGCTCTCTCTCTTCCTCCTCCACGTCGTGCAAAGCCAACTCAGTCTCCGGTTGATACCCAGCTTCCCTCATCTTCCCTTCAAGCTCCTCTAGCTTCTCATAGATTGCTTTCACCTGTGGATGTGACTGATCACCTGAGGTAAACACATGAGGTGTCTCACCTATCTCTATCAAGGTGTAACCAGGAGCCTTGGCTAGTTTCCTCGTCTTTGCGGTTTCTCTGACCGTAGCAGCCTGTGGATAGTTTCTATCAGCCGAGTGAATATTCGACAGCAGAACATGGTATCCAACATTGTCTGGATCAAGCTCAAACAGCTTCTCAGAGACTGTACGTGCAAGGTTCGTGTCTTTGTGAATCCTACAAGCTCCTAGCAGCGTCTGCCACACGGAAGGATCCGGCTCAACCGGCATTGCCTCTATAAACCGCAATGCTCTCTGCAAATGCCCTGCTCGGCCCAGAATATCGACCATGCAGGCGTAATGCTTGACCGATGGTTGAAAACCAAACCGGTGGATCATGGCATTGTACATCTCATCACCTTCTTTGACCAGACCAGCATGACTACAAGCGTAAAGAACGCAGAGGAACGTGACCGGCGTCGGTGCGACGCCGGAATTCAACTTCTCAGAGAAGATCTTCAGAGCTTCGTGTCCATGTCCATGGAGACCATAACCGGAGATCATCGTGTTCCATGTAACTTCATTCTTCTTCGGCATCAAGTCAAACAACCGGCGTGCCTCTGCAATGCTTCCACACTTTGAATACATTCCAATCAAAGCAGTAGACACATATATGCTAGACTCAAAATCCGTGCTCCTTACTAAACCATGCACCCATTTCCCCAAACTCAACGTTCCTAACTGCGCACAAGCCGAGAGAATACAAGTTATCGTGATCGGGTTTGGACTAAACTCAGACTTCTGCATCTCTCTAAACAGAGATATCGCATCCTCTGTCAAACCGTTTTGCGTGTAACCAGAGATCATTGCGTTCCAAGACGCCAAGCTTTTGTCTTGAGATTCGTCAAAAACCTTTCTGGCTGATTCTATCTCATTCAATTTACTGTAAACCGTGGTTAACGCGGTCAAGACAGACTCATGAGACGAGAAACCTGATTTCAAGGTGTAACCATGAATGCCACATATGAGCATAAGATGATGACCAGAGACAGGGATGAGACTCACAAGCGTGCTTGAGTTAAACCTTGTTCCTGATAACACCATCTCTTTAAACAGTCTCAAGGAGAGCTCAGTCTCGCCATTCCACGTGTACCCGTGAATCATTGCGTTGTAAGCTACTACATCTGGTATACGAAACTCTCGAAACAGAGTACTTAAAGCTTCAATCTTTCCACATTTTGAGTACAATGAGATGAAACCTGTGAGAACGAAATCGTGTGAGTAGCAACCTGTTTTCGTGGCGAGACTGTGGATTAGCATCCCGAGTCTCAGCTCCTGCAATTCGGCTACAGCGGGAAGAATATCAAGCACGGTTGTTGAATCCAGACGTGTACTACTCTCGTTGATCAAATCTCTGAAAACCTGAACAGATTCTTCATACATTTCGTTCTTTCGGTACCCAGATAACATTGTATTCCACAAAACTGCGTCTTTCTCAGGCATTCTGTCGAACACTTTCCTTGCATCGTCGACTCGAGAAAACTTGAAGTACATTTTAACGATGTTCGAGCCAACGAGTAGTTCTGAGTCAACGCCATCGACGAGCGCTTGACCATGAAGAACACGGCCGGGTCTCTCGTCGCGGAAACCAGAAGCGGCCGAGATAGCGAAGGAGTAGGTGGAGCTGTTGGGTTTGAGATCAGTGGCTTTCCTTAGATGTGTGAATACGGAGAGCGAAGAGTGAGGTGATTCGTTCTCGGAGAAGCCGCGCATGAGGACGTTAAAGAGGAAAACGTCAGGTCTCTCGACGGAGAGGAAAAGGTCGCGTGCGTATTGCATTGCGCCGAGGTCGGAGAGTCGCTGGGTAAGCTTGGTGAGCAATACGATGTCGTTTCGGAAGCCATTGAGAATGATCTGAGCGTGGGTTTGGGTGAGGTGAGAGAGAGAAGTTGATATTTTGAAGAGATCGGAGATGTTGTTCTTGCTAATCACTCCGGCGGTTGTCTCGGCGGTGGCGGCCGATACAGTCCGTAGTAACATTTGGCTTTTTGAGTTTGAACGAAAGTACGAAACGACTCATTTTGCGCTCTTTCAAATTAGAGAAAATCAAATGTCGATTTTTATTGGATTTAATTAAGAAATGAATATTTTATTTAACATACTGTATGATTTAATATTGTTAGTGAACAAATTTTTAAAAATAAATAAAAAGCCAAAAAATCCTAAATTAATTCGTTTTGATATTACTCAAGTCTAAACTCTAAACTAATTGGCACTAAATAATAAAACCAACATCAGAACTTACATTTGAACAATTAGTTCCCTTTTTTTTATAATCCTAAGATCTTTGACTTCTTTTCTTTCCTATGCTAATGTTTCATATCAAAAAAGGGAAGAAAAAAAAAAGCTCAACAAGCAAAGATCAAAAAAGGATCTCGACAAGAGAAATGTGGGGGCATCAAAGAGCAATTTACAGGTGAGATCAGTGTTGAGCGTGTGGAACTGTAAGCGTGTTATTTTATGGCCATGGAAACTTGCTTGGCAACAATGGAGGTGTCTCCTCTGTAGAAGAATCTTCTACTTCTTCTCTCCTAGTTTGTATCAGATGAGTCATGAGGCTACACTCTTTTATCTGTTCCATGCCACCAAAACTCTGTTTCAGTTCCCTTTACAGAATCACTTTTCATTCAATTACTGGACTGTTTTGTTATTTACCTGCATGATCGCGGTTGAGGCCAGAAGATCTTCGCATTTGCCTTGCATTGAACTCTCTTTCGTAACTACAACAGCGAGTTCTGAGACCATTTTGTTCATCTCCTCCACCTGCAAAATTCAACCATAAAGACCAGTGCACACGCATTAGAGTTATGTCAAGATGATAAATATGGAAAGTAGATGGTCTCACCTTTGAGAGTAAAGACCAAATGGACGATCCCATAGCCTGCATTACATCTAGAGCCGAGGACATAGCTGCTTTCAAAGACTCAACGTCCGCCTGTAACAAGACAAGTTCAAAATGATAACTATTTCTTAGTCTTCTGAGCTTAATTTGCATGAGTAACAATGTGTATACCTTTGTTCCTCCAGTGGCTGGAAGGCGGAGAGTGTTTGCTTCTAAATCTGCTATGGCTCCAACTAAAGAACTAACATGGTCTCTTTCAAGTGTGGCCCAATCTTCAAGACTTACCATCTGCGCACATATTAATGCATCAGCAAGGCATAGTCTGATACTCTGATGAATGCAAAAGTCAGATTACAACAGAGAGAGAGAACCTACCTGATCGTTTAATAGTGAGTTAAGTTTGATCTCTAGCTTTAGCTGTTGAAGGCCAATCCTTTGGCTGGTCACATCATCCTGTAGTTCTGATATCGCATGCCACACATTGAATAGAGTTTCCTGAAATATCAAACTTTAAATTTCATATGCATTATCATCAAACAGTTGAAGAACCGTCCATGTTGTTATAGAGGACAGACGTATTACATACCTCAGAAGTTAACCGTTGAATGTACATTACAGATTCAGCTCGCGCAATTGCAAACCGCCATTGTAAATATCTATTGTAAAGCAGACGCAGTTGATGAACGTCTTCGATGTAGTTTGTCTTTTTCCCTTTCTTGACATCCGCGATGAAGCTGAGAACGGAAGTTGTGGTACTAGGTTGTGTAGAAGTGCTGGTTTGTCTATTCCGTGAAGGACTCACCCCTCTTGAAGGTGGAGTTGATGGTCTTGCAAAAGAGGAGGAATTCGAGACACGAGAAGGACTTAACCCTCTTGAAGGACTTAATCCTCTTGCAGGACTTAAACCTCTCGTAGGACTCAATCCTCTTGCAGGGCTTACTCCTCTTGATGGACTCACTCCTCTCGAAGTGCTCATCCCTCGGGAAACAGACGATGAAGACGAAAACGATGCTTTACTTGGTGAAGCAGGGCAAGATCCAGCACCAGACAATGGATGCAGCCTAGCTACAGCCGTTGCTAAGGTCGCTCTATCTAACGAGCTTGCAGACATTAGTCTTTGAGCTCCAGAAGTTCGAGCTATGTTATTATCTTCAGACTTTGTCGGAGACACTAACCCACCATTACTAGATGTGACACTAGAAGCTTTATGCAAAGGCTTCGAACTGCTGGGCAAAGGTAGTGACATTCTCCTAAGAGACCTCCCCATCACAGGCCCTGAAGTTGACAAACCTCTTGAAGCCCTGTCCCCAAGATCCAAGCTTCTGTTCAAAGAAATTGGATTTATCTTCCCGCCAATTCTACTAGGCCACCGATGCTGTTCTATTAACCGACTATGAGAACCATCTACAGGTTTCGAGTTCTCTGAAAGATCAGACGCATTGTTCTTCCCTTTCAATGGACTTATTTTCCTCTCTGGCGTAGGTTTCCTTGATACAGAGGTCGTTTCAGCCTTCTGCTTCTGAGCTATATTCGAAGAAGGTCTCAGTGTTCGATCAACAGGAGAGCTACTAACAGGTCTCTCCTTCTTCCTAACAGGGACTGACACTGAATCAGACTGAAACGAGGCGCTGAGGCTTCTCATCGTGGAAGGCCATAAGCTTTCAGGCAAACGGCCTGTGGATAGCCTTCTAGATGAAGCTGGTAAGTCCACAGACACATCACGTATAGGAGTGGAGGGGCTGGTCGGAGATGGTGGTGTTGAAGGACGTTTTCTCTCTGCTGAAACTGCTCTTCTTGCAGCCACGGATTGAGAGGTGGAAGACAATGTTGGCCTTGTGACGCTTGGGGAAGGGCACCGTCCGGTTTTGGTTGGTGTTGGTGATCTGTATCTTGAACTGACCTCCATTGTTGCTGTTCGAGGACGGCGAGTGGTGACAGCGGCTGCATTGTTCTTCTCTGATGGAACAAGACGCCGTCTTGTAGTATCTGTTGCTACATCCATTCAGGCTAACGAAACAAACTTGCATTGATTGGATTTAGCAGGACACGCCCCTCATTTCGCTAAACAATAATAACAGCTCCAGTTATACCGTAAAGGAAGTCCTTTTATTCTGCAAGAAAACCAAAAACACAGGAAAAAGGTAAGATGGGGTTGAGTTCTAACTAGTTAGTTGCAGTTTCACAATATAAAAGTGAAGATTTTTCAGAGGAAGAATCTTTTACCATCAAATTCACAACACCGCAAAGAGAACAAATAGAACAAAAAGAAACTTCTTTTACCACCTCGCGGATAGTGAACTTGTTAAATTAATACGTGTGATAATGTTTGATTGCAGTAGTAGTAGCAACATTTGACAGATTTTGGTGTTTCTCCAAAAAAAGGGACCACGTGTATGGAAGAACCAAGAATCGGTGCCCACTCTCCGAGAACATCACTGGCTGATTGAGAAACTCAGAGAGAGAGAGAGAGAGAGAGAGAGAGAGAGAGAGAGCAAAAGAGAGAAATGATGAAATGCAGTAACAGTGATGATTCCTTTCGTGGTGTTTAAGTTTTAACCATTTGACTAAAAATACTTACAATTATCTCGGGAAAGTGAAGGATGAGAGACGGAAATCAATGTAAAGAACAAAAATTCTGATTAAAAAAAAAACACTTTTTGTTTTCTGTTGAGAGTGAATGAGATGAGATGGTTCTGACGAAGAATCCAAAAGGCAAATTTGTCAATTACTGACCGACTTGTGTCTCTCATGACACAGACTCGTTTAATTAATCCATCAAATTTCTAATTCTGTACAAATCCTCAAAATACCGAAAACCGAAACATGAATTGGAAGTCTTTACCAAATGAGATTCGTAGTTTCTACTAATGATCAAACAGACAAGCTGTTATTTCCCTTTTCTATTTCATGAAGCTCAGATCGCAAATTCAATCTCTAGGGTTCTTCCGATTTTGGATAAAAATCCAAAATTGGGATTGATACACCAAAATGTCGAAGCTAAAACCTTAGAGATCCGAGTACATATAAGGTTGCGATTGCGAAAAATAAAATCTTACCAGGAAAACATGAAAAACCCTTCAATTTCCACAAAAAGCAATCCCGTGATCCTCCTCGCGAATAATTTATCTGCCCTTCGAGATCGAAATGAGGAATTACAGACGCGATCGGAGTTAATTTACCCAAGCTTGAAACTGTAAAAAAATATTTTCGCCGGTGATGAAGAATGCTCGTGAGGAATGAAACGCCGGAGATAAAATTGATCGGGGCGATTTAAGGATGGATTCGAGATCAGAGAGAGAGAGAAAGAGAGAGAGAGAGAGGGCGTTATTTTCGCGCCACCTAATTTTGATAATAAAGAGTCTTCTCTCTTCTCACAAATCAGAATAAACCAATAAAAATCTCACAAGCTCGTAGAGGTCACTAACAAGAACACAAGGAGACCAAAGTATATAGTTTTGTTTTTCTTGCTAAAAATGTTTGAATTAATTAAGGTATTCTCCGAGTTAGGTGATCAACCCGGTTTAACCGGTCTGAAATCAATTTAAAATTATATTGTATCATACCAATCCAAAAATCAAAGGGTCAAAATAAGCTCTCAAACACGAGCTAGCTACTAGCTAGTTACATTTAGGTGATAGTCAGCGTCTGATAGGTTGTCCACACACTTCATTGATGTCACGCATACGCTCGCAAGACATTTGAACCTATTTTGTCACTAGTGATTTTTTTTTTTGTACCAATTAAAACTGTTGATGGAGTTTAATAAGAAGGAATAAAATATGAAATTGCAAAGAGACAAGACCAAAATGTGACAAGTTTATCGAACTGATGAAACTGATGATTGTTTCGGGTATATGAACGTTGTTTTGTATGAAAATTAGCATTTACGCCGAAAGCTTAATTTACATTATGTTCACACCTAACCTTAACTACAATCATAAGAGTTGCGAGTAAAAGCTCTCAGACCAAAAATTGAAAATAAATAAAAAGTAAATTTTGGGAGAAATGGAACTATGATGGTTACCCATGATATGTGTTTGGTCATTCTCTTGTATTTTTTATTTGTCTTTTCTTCTAAATGATTTTACCAAACACTTTCATGGCTAATCCCCAACCATGTCTTTCATATTAATTATAACAAAAAAAAATGGAGTCACATGGAGTGTATGTTGAATGCTGATTAGTGATTGCCCTCAAAATCGTCTACACGGTTTTTTTTTATAAATTTTCATTCATCAAATATTAATGAAAATAAAAAGGGAGAATTGGCAATTTACCCCAAATTGAAGTTTTTCTTGTCCATTTACACTTTTTTGAATTTGGTCTTTTTTGGTCAAGATTACCTTTGATATTTCTAGAAACTCTAAGTAACGGGTTTTTAAAGTGAAAAAAAATTCCATAAATCCTAAAAATGATCTCAAGGCAGTGTAAAATATTTCAACATTTTTGAAAATGTTTAAAATATTTTAAAAAATATTTGAAGTTTCGTTCTACAAATCGATAATATCAAAGTAGAATTCGTTTTCTACAAGATATTCATAAGTCTAACGGTCATAGAACATAATATCTACAACTTATTCATACCTCTTCCCTCTTCCGGTAGAAGTTGCACCAACTATCTTCTACACAACGAAGTATGTTCTACTACTCGTAGATTTCAAGTTCTATAGTAAACATTGCTATCTACAATAGGTAGTTTTCGTATCCTACGTGTTTGACAGTAATCTATGACCCGCAGAAGTAGTGTTCTACTAAAATCTTATTTTCTACTATCGTGTTTCTAATATATAATCTAGCAAAATCACCGTCCTCTACTTTTAGTAGAAGTCATGTTCTACGAAAATCGAGAAAATATAGCATCTGAATATTTTTCAAATCTTTCTTTCTTTTTTTTCCTCAAACTATCCCAAATCAAAGGAGAGAAGAAGTTTTGTTTTTTGTTGGTTTATTTTTTAATTAGTTTAGTTTTGTTAATTTGTCTTTTTATTTAATAAATTTTAATTTATAAAACGAAAATGGAAATAAAATGAAAATGAAGGGCAAAACTGAGAAAAATGTTTTTAAAAAGGGTATTGGAACAAAGAGGAAATGGAAGGTGTAATAGGACATAAACTTTATTTTGGGGTAAATTGCCAATTCTCCCTAAAAAAAATGAAACAATATCTTAACATATGTTTATTGTATAATCAATCGATTTCACCCATTTTGGTCGAGTCTATAGACTAAACTCCGTAAGACCGTAACTATCATTTAACCGATATGTTTATGAGGTTGAGTACATTAAACCGAATAACATAATCCATTTTTAAAACAGAGAAAATAATAAACTCATTTTTTTAATTTAAAGAGTGGTTTGCTCCCACATGAGATGATTCGGACATATCATATGATATGAAGCTTTCTATAGACCTTTGTCTCTCTTTCATTTGTGTTGTCCCTTACCTTGTTCTTGTGGAGTCTTGCTCCAACTTTACTTCCACTTGGAGTTCTATTATTTATTTAATTTATACAATAATATTAAAAATTCCTCGTTTCTTCTCCAAATTTATGTTGTTAGATATCTTTTGTTTTATATTGGCTACACATGTACGTACTGCCAATTTTTCAGAATCATTGAACCTAGCACATATACATATATATGATACATATATATGATATATATGTATGTATATGTTATATGTATGATAACAATACATCTACAACTCGTCTAGTCACCCGTGGCTGTTCATGGCTTAATTTTTCTCAACAAATCTTAAGACTAACGTTTCTTTAGTAACAAAAGTTATTGAATCTTATCTAACGTTTGCACACACACAAAATAATCTTATCTAACGTATTTAACCTTTTTCACCGAAATGTAGTTATGTTTCATAATTCTAAGCATCTGTACAGATGAAAGATAAATCTTTATTTGTTGGTGTGATTAAGTATGATAAGCAAGAGCCAAATGATGGATAATCCACGTGCTTAGCACAATTATATTGACCACACTAGACACTAGAGTTATTGTAATGTTTCTATGCTTTGTCTAAAGCTTGTCGCTTAGTTGTTTTCTCAAAAACACAAAATATATAATACTATTATTTTACGTTTTACTCCTTTTATAGCCATGGAAGAGGAAGAACAACAGAACGAAAACGAACCCTTAAAACTCCTTTAGACCCGGTTATCTTAAAACTGCAACCATTGTTCCGTGACTGTCTTCCGTCGTGTGTCGAAGTTCAAAAGTTGTGTTTCTGCGGTATGCTTTTATTAAAGTTGACATTGATACAAAAGTCTTTCTATGTTTCGCTTTCCTGCGACTCTCTCATTACTTCACTTCAAAGTCTTGATCTCTCAAGAACATGTCATGTTTTTGGTTCGCATCGATACCCAAACACATACACGATGTGCTTTTCTTTAATTATCTAGTCTAATCATAGCATTGATTGTGACATTTCATCCATGCAATTTGCTTTTGATAGATGTTGAACACTGGATGGAGATCAACCAAGATCAAGAACCCATGAAATGACCTTCCAACAATAAATCTTCTTGGTACACTATAATTTAGCATAAATTTATTACACTTTTCCGTCAGTTTAGCAATAAAGATATCAGTTTCTAATGTTAAGGAAGAAAAAAAAACAAACAAACCATTCTATCAACAAATTTGACTTGTCTTCTTCATGATCAGTACTTTACAAGTCCAGCACCTTGAGCCTTTCCAATAACTGACTCTACAGTTCCATCAAAGAGATCAAAGCTTTTCGCAACAGCAAAACCCGAAAACATACCATCCACTGCAGCACTCACAATCCCACCAGCATAACCAGCTCCTTCCCCAACTGGGTACAGACCTTTCAAGCTCGTGCTCTCGTACGTCTCATTGCTTCGAGGTATCCGAACGGGAGAGCTTGTCCTTGTCTGGTTAAAAACAAAGTTGAGACATTGTTTGTTATCTCTTGAGAAGCGGACTGATTCAGGACAAAGGAAGATATGTAATACTATTATACCTCTACGCCGTGGAGGAGTGCTTCCTCAGAGATGAATCCCGGTAACTGAAAAATTTCAAGTGTTTAGAGAAAAATACAGAAGCTGCGAGTTTGTTTATAGCAAAATGAGAAAACATCTAAACCAACCTCTTTTTCAAACATAGAGATAGACTGTCGCAGAGACTCTGTGATATGAGCAGGAAACAGTTCATGCAGATTTGCTGACTTTACTCCTAATCTATAGCTTGATGTAGGTAATGGCGTAACTGTTTCACAGCACAAGAACATCAAAATAGAGCAATGATATGAGAATTGAGTGTAAAGGAAATGTTGGTCTATCTACCAGATAACTTGTTTTGAAGAAAATCAGTAACTCTTTGTACAGGAACTGTAAAATTGCCGCCACCCATTATAGCCGCTCTTCTTTCAAACTCTCTCTAAGGAAAAGCAAAAAAAACAAAGGAGAAATGTTGAATATGAAATATGACTAAAGAGTAGTAACAGTAATCCACTTTTAGATTGATACCTGAAACTCAATGCCAGCTAAAGGTCCCCTAAGATTGAGAAGATCAAAGTCTTTTGCTGAGACTGTGACGACAAGTGCAGCATTAGCCCACTTGGATGAACGGCGAGAAAATGACATGCCATTGATGCAGAGTTCGTTTGGGTTTGTGCTGGTGAGAACAACCTACAAAAACAATGGAAGCAAGATTATTCGTGAAAGATAGTTCTTAAAGAAAAACAACAAGACACTCTAAAAGGAGAATGTACCTGACCACCAGGACACATGCAGAAGGAGTAGCAACTACGTTTTGATGGAGACTGAGAGAGATCATCTTCCTTCTCATTCACGTATTGAACAACCTTATAATCCGCCACTGGTACTTTACCTCGTCCTTTAAGAACTTCACCAGCTAAATCCGAGTACTACATACATACAAGTAGAAAAAGAAGAGCATCACAATCTCAGCAACATCATGGATGGATTTGACTGATATAACGAAAATATCTGGTGTTAATGTAACCGAACCAACCTGTATACTGTTAATTAGCTCCTGAGGATGCTCAACGCGCAAACCAACCTGGTCCACACAACATAAAGATATCAAATGATAAAACCAAGACAGAGAAGATATTCACAACACACATGTTTAAGAAGAAACTTACAGCAAAGTCTTTAGGAGTCAGCTCCACATTACGAGAAAGAAGCATCTCATATGTGTCACGTGCTGAGTGACCAACCGCAAGAACAACTGCATCAAACTTTAAATCCTGAGAGCTACTCTGCAATTTATCTGTTGAATCCGATACTTTGACTCCAACCACACGAGAGTCCTGTACCAATAGATCGTCCACCCGAGTTCCAAACTTGATAGTCACCTAATCAAGCCTATGTAGTTAAAGAGGAGCTCACAGGAGAAAAAGTAAAAGAGACTTTAAATCAATCTCTTGCTTTTAAACTTACTCCTGCGCTTTGAAGATAATGCCTGAAATTACGAAGTAATGGAACTAGCTTATCAGTTCCTAGATGAGGCTTTCCATTCACCAATATATTATCCGGAGCTCCAAAGCGAACCAACGTCTTCAACACCTGTAACAACGAAAGCAATGGTCACATTTTCTTCAGCTCTACTCAAACAATGAAGTAGCACTTATTCAACAATTTGGGAGTCTCAAAATCCAAACCGCTAAAACAGTGGCACTGTTCTTTCCTATTCGAGTAACGAGCTTTCCATCACTCCAAGTACCTGCACCACCCTGCCACGCCATAAGTGCTTCAAAATATGACTTCCACATTAACAAACAAACTAGCAACAAGCTGAAGTTAAAGAGAAGGAAGCTTCCTAAACCTCGCCAAAGCAGAAATTACTCTCCATATCCAGAATCTTACGAACAACCAAAGCGCCTATATCACGTCCTCTTTCTTCAACTGCTTCCCCTCTTTCAATCAATGTCACATCAGCACCAAACTCTGCAAGAACAAGAGCTGCAAACAAACCAGACGGACCACCACCAACAACTGCGATTTTCGGTTTGCTTCTTCCTCCTCCTCCGTGCTTGTGTGGATCTCCTCCAGAGCCATTGATAATCTGAGGCTCATCTTCTTTACTTCTTTTACAGTCGTTTACCACACTGATCAAGTCACCGGAAACGGTCTTATCCGGAGACAAATGCTCCACAAGGCCAATCTTAGGCTCTAACCGGAAAATGAAGTCATGAGCACGAGGCTCCAACTCAAGAAGCGTCTTCACATCTAAGTCCACAGTATACACAAACTTGGCTTCTTTCAGAATCTGAAACAAAAGATTCAAATTTCACTGATTAAAACTATAATATATATAATCTAATATGTGGAAATCAAATTGAAACATACCTTCCTCGCGTCAAATGATTTCCTAATCACTGAGAATGCTTCTTCCGGCAGCATTGAAGCAACCTGGAAAAACCCACAAGAGAAAGTTTTGAAATTTCAATCCAGAAGTAACAGATAAACATGAACCCACTTTCAAAAACCTCAAATTTTGTGATTTTTTCACCGGGAAAACTCACCGGAAACTCGATGACTTTAGCGATGGCTTGAAGCAAACCTGGCGAAATTCCGAGAGAGTCTTTACCAGGGTCATCACCGACGGGAACTCCGAGCTTGGAGAGACGCCAGACTCCTTCGAGCTTGTTCTTAACCTTTGCTACAGCTTCCTTCTGCTCCGTTCTCAGCTTCTTCCTCTCGGAAGGGTATCTCCGTTTCCCGGTTCGCTTCGCAGCGCAGAGAATCCGGTGTGTTTGGTGGTGACGAGGATAAGAGAGAATCGCTCTAGAGTAAGGAATTCGCAGGTCATTGCTCGATGATAGAAATGAACAAGTGAGGAAATTCGTTTGCGAGAGAGACATAGTGAAATAAGCTCTCGTCTCTGTCCCGGAGAGTTTATCCTATCAATATCATTTGAAAATTGAATCGACTTGAGTCCGGTTATACCGTTCATGTCCAACCCGGTTCGTTTGGTTTGGTTTGGTTCGATTTTGATTTGGTTTTAGTTCTTCAATTAATCTATCTACTGCATAGAACATTCGAATGTAATAAAATGGATTAGCTTCAATGCTGAGGTTGTGGAAGTGGGTTTAAGAATGTAAGAAAGGGTAACAACTTTTTTTTTTTTTTTTTATCTTTCTTAATATTTTAATAAATCGCTATGCAACTAGTTTAGTAGTTTACGATCGATCCAATGTTAATTTTCAAGAAATTAGATCATTGTTATCGCTCTGAATGTGATGATGATAACTTCATTGGTCTTGTGAAGCTTTTGCAATTATAGAACTCATAAATTTTCCCTTAGGCATCGAAGTGAAATACCAATCATGTAAATTCATATGGCTTGAATGGTATGTAGGCTTTTCACATTGAAAATGTGACTGCGCTATTTTTTAGCGTTCACGCCGCTGTACAATTAGGGTGTTGAAATTATAACTAGAAACTGTGATTAAGTCACACAAAAAAACACTAAACATGCATCGAAAAGCTTGCGTGGGAAGATTGTAGGCTAATTCATACACATCCATTTTAACATAAATGTGCATAAAGGTTAAGATTAATTGAAGGCTAATTCAGGTCAGGTGCATAAAGAGAGACATTTATGTAATGTAAAATTTATTCAAAAACCAAATACTTGTACAATTCGTGTGACTCAACCGGGTCCTCGTGGTCTGGTGGTAATGGAGCCTCAGCTGAGGTGCCCGCCATCACGAGTTCGAGTCCCCGGCCACCCGGGCTGCCTTAAATGGTAAGAAAACGTGAACTGCCGTGGGCCTCGTGGGATTAGTCTTGGGCCTAGAAAGACTTTGGATCACCCACAGTTATTAAAAAAAAAAAAAAACAACTCGTGTGACTCGTAGTCTGACATCCATTTTAACATACTCTGATATAGCTTGGTCTTGTCAATGTTGTAATACCTCCAAGACTCAGCACTAAAATCGAAGACTTCTTGTTCAAGAGTAGTAGAGACTACAGGATTAGTAGACATCCACAGTAATTGGTAATCGTTCGGGCTCGGTTGTCGTCTTTTTTCCTCGTCGATAAATAGTTGAAGCTGGCACAAAGATAGGACGCTTTGGAACCACGCCCCTTTAACGAACAGGTGGGTCGGTAGCTTTTTCTGGGATCGCTTCAAACAGAGTCTCTCACCGAAACAGCGTGACTGGATCGTCGATCTCCACGGTTTCGAAACGGAGTGGAATCGGAAGAGCGACTTTACGGGAAGCCTCACGAGTATCTCCTCTACGAGATCCTGGGGTAGCTGTGGGTTCTGCCTTTCTGCGTCCATTGTTGCACTAGTTGTGATTACAAGGTTTAGGGTTTTAGGTTACAATGTGCGTGCGTCTATTTTTATTGCAAAGGTGGTGAAAACTCTGATTTCTGTTTGGGCCTCAGGCCACATGTGAGGTTTTAATATACTTTTTGCAATTTACATATAATATCTCCAAGTAAAAACAAAATTAAAGGAAAGGAAAAGCTTTTTTTAACTACAGAAACGTTTCTTTTGATTTCGTTAATTATTGATAGTATGAAAACTGACAAACTCTGATTTCAACTAGAAAAAAAATAAGGGTAGCATAAATCATTGATATCGGTTTTAACATTTTGTTTCCATATTTTTCAACGAATTCATCAATTTTCAGTTAAGATGAAGAGATGTAAGTCGGTAAGAGATGACAAAAGTATAGCGTTGGTTAAACTGTTAGCAATTTAAAAACAAACTGCATTGAACATGTACACTGGAACAATTAACAGTTCAATTAATTACTACACAGCTCGTTGTAAATTGTAATCATACCGATGTTCATTGTCATTGATCAAATGCGATTTAACTTCATTAATGGTGTGGTGCATGACTGCGTGTAATGAAGTTGAAGTTTAACTTCTTATGGAGTTGGAGTTTTATAAGCTTCTACACTCTTAACCAACTATCTTTCCTTGATCGTCGGTAGCCAAGAACTGCATCTCTTTGAAAATTTAATCAAGCTCTACATAGCTCTCTCTCTTAGAGCATCTCCAATGGTCACCCTTAAAATAAAGGGGACACACCTTTAAAATAAGGGGTTTGTAAGTTTTGTTCCAATGGAGACCCTTATCCTTACCCCTTAAAAAAATATTTTTGCATTATAGTCCTTAAAATAACTAGAATCAATTATAATACTAAAACTTTCATAAAATGCAATAAAAACACTTTAATAAAATATTACACAATATTATTAATTAAAACATTACATAATAATATAAAATTACATTAAAACATAAAATTATATATAAAAATATTAAACTAAAATTACAATATTGTTTCCATAATTTTCCAATCAATGAATGTTTTTATTTGATTTTATGTGGTGGTAATTAAATTTCTTATTAGAGAGAGTAAATGTTAAAAAAAATTATAATTTTAGACTAAACTGATCACAAAAAGTATTATAAATGTTATTTGTAAGATTGTATAATTACAAGGACTAAAATGCAAATTCAAAATATTTTTAAGGGTGAACAGTGACCCCTTATATTTAAGGGTGCACTATTCATCCCTTTAAAATATAAGGGGATAAGGGTCCATTGGAATGCAAAACCCCTTAAATTATAAAGGAATAAGGGTCCATTGCAGATGCTCATAGAGAGTTATAAGTATTTATATACTAGAGGTCAAACTCTTCTTTTGGAACATATATGCGTCTAATTTTATAGATAAACTGAAAATCATAATTTCTATTTGGGCCTTGGGCATTATGTGTGAGGTTTTTTTCTTACTTTTGCATGGAAAGGAAAAGTTTTTTGAACTACAGATATGTTTCTTTTCTTTTTATTCGTTGGATCTTTTACAATCGTTTGCTACACTGATTAAGTCACCTGAATCGGTCTTGTCCGGAGATAAATGTTCAACAAGGCCAATCTTGGGGTCTAACCGAAATATGACATCATGGAGCACGAGGCTCTAACTCAAGAAGCTTACACATCCAAATCCACAGTATACACAAACTTGGGCTTCTTTCAAAACCTGAACAAAAGATTAAAATTTTACTCACCTTGAGCTATAATATTATATAATCTTATATGTGGAATCAAACTGAAACCTACCTTCCTTGCGTCGAAAGATTTCCTAATCACTGGAAATGCTTCTTCTCGCAGCATTGAAGCAACCTGGAATTTATGCTCGATCCAATGTTAAGTTTCAAGAAATTAGTTGATTGTTTAGCCCTCTGAATGTGATGGTATATATAACTTCATTGGTCTGGTAGTGAAGCTTTTGCAAATTATAGTTTGTTAATACATGATTAACACAAAGAAAAGAAGAGTGAACATGCATCCGAAAAGAAAAGCTTACTTGAGAAGATTGAAGGCTTTGCTATTCATCTGCCATACCCATAGAAAGTGCACAAGATGAACAACAACAAAAACACTAAACATGCATGGAAAGCTTGCTTAAGAAGATTGAAAGCTAATTAATGCATCTGATTTAGGTCGGTCTTGTGAATGTTGTGATACGCCAAGTGTCAGCCCTAAAATCGAAGATTTCTTCTACTCCAGAATTAGACGTCAACACTAAATAGTAAACGTTCGGGCTCCGTTGTTGTCGTCTTTCTTCGTCGTTGAGAAAAAGCTGAAGCTGGAACGGAGATGGGATGTTTTGGAACGAAGCCCCTTCAACCACAAAGATGGACGGTTGCTGATTCTGGGATCGCTTCAAACAGAGTCTCTCACCGAAACAGCGTGACTGGATAGCTGTCACTTTACGGGAAGCCTCACGAGTATCTCCTCTACGAGATCGTCGGGTAGCTGTCGATTCTGCCTTTTTGCGGCCATTGTTGCACTAGTTGGGATTACCAGGTTTAGGGTTTATTTTATTTGTGTGAGGTTTTATTTTATTTTTGCAGTTTACATAAAGAAGAAAAAACCAAATTTTACAAGGAAATGAAAATCTTTGTTTTTCCATATTTTTTCAACGAATTTCATCAATTTTTAATTAAGATGAAGATATGTAATTAGAGCGTTTATTGAACTTTTAGCAATTTAAAAGTAAACTGCATTGAACACTGGATATCATTGTAAACAAAAATGGTAAGATTCTGGATTCACCATCATCAGATTCATCACATCGTAAACAAATCAGTAAAGGGACCAATTTGCAGATGCCAGCATTTGGTACTCGACTATCAAGATAACTTGGCTCGTACGCATTTGGCAGCCAACATTCTGATAACTTGGCTTCTACGTCAAATTAAGATCCTGAAAAGTGCTAGCCCTAAAATCGAGGGCTTCGAGATTATATTACCAAACTAGTAATAGATATATACAAAAATTACAGAAACTTCATGAAACTTAGATGTTGATCTACCCTATAAACTCTGCATTACGCATGGGCCACCCCAAAAACGTCTCAAAACTAGCTATACGTACCCCTTTTTAACAAACACTTCTCTCTTGGTTTTGAGAGAAAACTTTTGGCAGTAAGTTCTTTTGTCGAATCTACAAATCTATCTGTATGAGATACAAAATAAAATGAACAAAAAAAAGAAAGAAATAAACCAAAATTGCCCCATGTTTTCAAAAGGCTAAAAATCTGGTTAATAATTAGCATCTCCGTCCTGATGCTGTCTATGGCAGGATCCCTTTTTGTATCAATACATTATACACATACATATGATCATCATGAGCCCATAGAAATGGCTAGTGGCATCTCACTTTCATGCGAATTGACAGTAGAACTGCTGGAAGTTGACATTCGTTTCTTGGATTGATTCCCTTCAACCGACACTAGAACTTGGCCTTGTGGGGGAGGTATTGCCTCTGGATCATCACCAGGAGGCTCTAAACTTTCGTCAGGAGGGTCAACATCTTGTGGCATGGACTCTCCATTCCCGTTGTTGTTGTTATTATTACCACCACCGGATCCAACAACCATCCTAAATCCAAAAGTGCGTGAAAGGATGCGGTATGCAAAGGTTAGGATCCAGAAGAACCAAGGGAGACAAACAAAGAAGATGCCGAGGTATGAGAGCCATATTGGAGGGTAAGGAAGGATTGTGTATGCGATTAAGCAACCACCTCCAACAGCGATTGTTAGGAAAAGAAAAAAGGTAATGAGACAGATGAATGCCTGCCCCGCCCGTGGATCTGGCACAGGCATTATAACTCTTCTAAAGAAATTAAAGATCGATCTCAAAAATATGAAGAAAGATCAAGGAACGTTTAAGGGTACTATATCATCCTCCATCTACAAACTTCTCCTCCTCCTTCTTCTTCTTCTTCTTTCAATTTTTTTTTTTTTTTGGTTTATTCTAATGAGGTTGATGAGGATTATCTTGAAACAAGAATTAACACAAGAGAAAAAAAAAGAGCGATGAGGAAAAAGAAAAGACAAGAGGGTATTTCTGTTTTGTTTGTGTGTGACTTATAATTTTGATCACAAGAATAGCCAATAGTCATTTTGTTTCTTTTCTTTCTCCATTTGCCATTCCATAGGAGAGGGACGTCCGTAGATACAGGACCTATGACATTGAATATCGTTGGATCAAAATCATTTTCAAGCTTTTTTTGCAATCAAGATCAAATTCATTTTCAAGCATATACCAACCAACACAAAATGCGAGGAATTATATATAAGTTTTGAAATAACTATTATCAATATACGATAAGAGTATTTTTAGTTTCTATAATACATGATGGATGTAGCCTAAATATGGGACGTGGCAAAGACGACTATGATTCTTGCAATTAAACTCATTCAAAAATATGTTTAAAATTCAACTAAAAATAAGAATTAGAAACGAGTATGCTCCAATTCTACAGATTTGTATCTTCTTAAAAAATGTTAATTTTACGAGTAATTGTTTTTAGCTTTTTATAATTTCTTCTTATTAAATTCAAAACAGACTCTCAAGAAATTTCATTCCATTTTCTGTTTCTTTTTAAAGGAAATTTAAAACCTTGTTCAATCCTCAACCACATTTAAAATTGGAAATCAAGATCGGAGCTAAGACTTTTGTTCAATTCAACATTTTCAAAAAGGAACCATATATGCTACCACTTTTTGTTCTGCTCAACTTTTTTGGCAAAATAACAAAAAGCTGATTTCATCGGCAAAGGGATTAAGATAAGCTCGTATTTAATTTAAGCTTGATTACCATAAGTGGCTAAAGAAAACATTGTTGACTAGTGACGACCATAAATGAGTAATTAAGTAATTAAGTAAGGAGTGAAGACGACTAACACGTGGCTAATCCTTTATCTATAGCCGCCACTAGAACATCAAATATAAGACCCACCCAATATATCGAGAAGTAACTGATTTGGATGCACAGCATATGTAAGAGTTTGTGGAAGCAGATAATTGTAATTTTAAAATTGTTCGATTACACCATCATGTTAGACTAATCACTACGTTTTCAACCGAAGGAAAAATGTTTAAACGATTTGGTGAAAAAAAAGATTCTTTTGGTTATGAGATTGGGTTATGACAAATGATGATACGATCAAAGTATAAAGTAACTTTCTTTTAATTACATAACGAGTAACACGTGGCAAATCCTCTATCTATAGCCGTCAAGAATAAGCAAATATGGGACCCACCAAGAACTACTGGCTGGTCGCCAGCGAATTAACTATTATATTTAATCGACATATGTAAATGACTATACTATCCTTCTTTAACAACCATAAAAGGTGGCTACTTTGGGAATTTCGCGCACCCCAACTTTCCTTTTTAGTCAAATAACGATGGCGCGTGGGCATACAATCGCGGGGTACACGCGTCGGTAGCCGCCAGGAGAATCCTCTTTTCAATCAAATAGAGAGAGAGAGAGAGAGAAAGAGATCCCCTAATTGTTACTCTAATTTCTAGGGTTTGCTGATTCTCCTTCGCGTTCCAGATAATCCTCTGTGAAAAATCTCAAATTTCTTTTCTTCTTCTTTGTTTTCGTGATTTCGTCAGCTGGTTATTCCGAATTTATCTGATTTCGGGGTTTTATCCGGGAGAAAGGCTTCGTTTTTGAATGGTGGAAATGAGGAAATCTGGGGGTATTAGACCGGAGTCTGAATTGGCGGCGAAGTGCCGAGATGAGCTACCGGTGAAGCTGGAGATCGTGGAGGATGATTTGGAAGAAGCGCACGGTCCTCTTAACAAGCGATCTAAGGTTTGTTCTTTCTCTTAATTTCAGATTATATGATCTGTTTAGCTCATACGAGAATTTGATTTCAATCAGATTGATACATTTCTATAATGAGGATTTGGCTCTTAGCGAATTCGAAACGGTGAAAAATACCGTACGAATGGTTTATTGATCTGATTGTCGTTTTGATTTTTATATTGAAAATTGCTCTTTTAGCTTGTTATACGATGCTCTCTTGTGCTTTTCTGGATGTTTTATTTGTGGTATTTATGTGGTGAATGGATATATTTTCCTGATTGGATCTCTTTGTTTTGATTATTGTTGCAACGAAACAGTTATGGAGCTCGGGGACTAGCTCATTGTCAATGGCACCAGCCAAGTATAACCCGCTTGATGAGCCGAGTCCTCTTGGACTGAGCCTTAGGAAGAGTCCGTCTCTGTTAGAGCTGATTCAGAGGAGACTGGCGGAAAATGGTGACCAGAAGAAATCGGAGACGCTGCATGTCGGTGCTGTTGGCTCTGGTCTCAAGAGAGAAAGTAAAAGTATTACTGCTGCATCAGTTGGAGCGACTCTGGCGCCAGGAAGCATTGAGAAACTGAAAGCTTCCAACTTTCCTGCTACGCTGTTGAAGATCGGGCAGTGGGAGGTGAGACCTGAGACAATTTTTGTTTTTTGTTTTGATATATGTTTCATGTTGCTTTCAGTATCTGACTTGAGTTGGTTTCGTTATTTGTTGGTAGTATAAATCAAGGTATGAAGGTGATTTGGTGGCAAAGTGCTACTTCGCAAAACACAAACTTGTTTGGGAAGTGTTGGAACAAGGTCTCAAGAGTAAAATCGAGATCCAATGGTCAGATATCATGGCTTTGAAGGCAAACTGTCCTGAAGATGGACCTGGAACATTGACTCTCGTGGTACAAGATTCACTCATGTTATTTATTTGTTTCAGTCGCTCAATCAATAATGCTCTTGTTCAACTTTAATCTCTGGTCTCTTTATGTTTCAGCTTGCTAGGCAGCCCTTGTTTTTCCGGGAAACGAACCCACAGCCTAGAAAGCATACTTTGTGGCAGGCGACATCAGATTTTACCGATGGCCAAGCCAGCATGAACAGGTACATACATTTCTGGTGTCCTCTGCTCTTAGGAGGAAAGCATCTCATAAGAATTGAAAATTAGCATAATTTATATGCCCCAGCTTCAGCTAACGATAGTTTTCCTGTGGTCTCTTAGGCAGCATTTCCTGCAATGTGCTCAAGGGATAATGAACAAACATTTCGAAAAGCTCGTTCAATGTGATCATCGCCTGTTCCATCTGAGCAGACAGCCGGAGATGGTTGTGGACTCTCCCTTCTTTGATTCTCGGCAATCTATTTTTGAGGATCCAAGTGAATCCAAAGGCCATCTTTATGGGCTTAACACAGGTCCTTCAATCTCTGGGACTCATAATTTAGCATCTCCCGCTGGACCTCAGTCATCATCTGAACACATGTATCTGTCTCATGAAGCACCATCTCCCAGCTCAGGTATTGTAGTAACTGCACATTCTGGTTATTTCATAGCTCCTTCACTTCTATCAAACCAAATTAATATTGTGTGTATTTTATTTTTCTGCTTGTTTGCTTCATTCATCTCTAGTGATAGATGCTCGCGCAAATGAAGGAAGTCGGGGTGCTGAAGTAGTCAACTCAAGAAACACAATGGATTGTCGTCGGACCGGAGTAGCTGGTCTACAGCCGTCTTTGTCACTGAGCGATTTCCTTGCACTTCTCAATGATCCAAAAAACGCAACGGATTCGAGTCAGGTTGAAGAAGTAGCTGGAATGCGCCAATCCATGTCAGTGAGTGATTTCGTTGCAATGCTATCTGATTCAAGAAACATAACGGAATCGAGTCAGATAAAAGTACCTGGACTTCAACAATCCATGTCGGTGAGCGACTTTGTTGGACTTCTCTCTGATACTGCTGGTGGAATTTATCCGGAACATGTGGAGCAATTTGAGAACATGAAACAGCAGTTGCTAAGTGACAGTATCCAGTTCGATACAGCAGATGAGAAGTCTCTCATGCCAAGGGTTAATTCTTTATTCAACCTCTTGTACAAGGATCCGAACGTCGCTGCAAACTCACAGCTGAATTCCGAAACCTCGGTTGGATTGAAGTCTGAACCCAGTGACCTGAAGGGAATGGTGTCTGACAACAACAACAACAACAACTACAACAACAGAGTTCTTGATCCAGCTTCCAGCAGCAAACCACAGGGCATCTTGAGGAAAGATTCATTCAGCGATTTGCTATTGCACCTGCCCCGGATCACATCCTTGCCAAAGTTCTTGTCCAACATTTCAGAAGAAGATGGTGATGCATATAATAGATAATTTGTAGATTACTGCTTTTGTTTTCCGGATTTGGCAAGTATAGGAACCTCATCTCTAGTAGCTTTTCTGTTTTTTTTCTTGTAAATCAAAAATTTATCTCTTGGTTACTAAAACCCTTCAGGGATTTGAAGAAACATGTTTTGATATTGAATTTGTGAAGATTATCACCAATAAAAGAGCAGTCTAAGAGTCGTAGACACTCCATTATTTATCCTAAAACTTTTTATCATTTTTCATAAATTTATCTTGGTTCTTTTATTACAGCATAGTAATTACAAGGATAAGAGATTAAACTAAGATCAGTGATCATCAGCTGTACAGAAAGAAGGAAGATATGAAATAAAATATATATAGATAAAAAAGAAAAGAAATGAAACCCAACACCCACAAATCATACAAAGGGGGCGGTCTGGTTCTTGATTGTTATTTAAATTAAAAGTATTTACATTTTTATTTTCTTCTTTTTGTTGTGGGGGAGGTTCTTCCATCACATCTATCTGCCTTGAGAACAAGCAAAAGGATCAGGAAGCTTGTTGATGAATAGCAGTGTCAGGAAGCATTGCTATTGTCACTATGAAGTATTCACATCCTGAAGAGAGACCATAAGGGTTTGATGTTGTTGTTGTTGGTGCAGAAGACGACTTTGAGATCGAACTTGATGCCAGCGTTCTAGAGCCCTGCTCTGAGCCGAGATAATCCGTCTTACCCGCCTCGAGAGATGCAGAGGCTGAAAGTGGTGATGGCTGCTTCACTGTTTGGCGCTCGATGTGGACAATCAGTCCAACGATGTATGTAGGCCGGTTTGGGAGGTGGTCTGTGAAGAGTGCCTCTGATTCAGAGGACAAGTAGTAGTTTGGGCAGTTCCTGTTGATTGCCTCGTAATGCCCTGCTTGGTTTAGCACAAATGCTGCTATCTCATGGACTTCAAGACGACCAAATGATATCTTTTCCTTATTTGCCTGTCCACAAAAATCACCAAATTTCTCATTCAAAACCGAGGACAATCCAAATTAAGAGAAGGAATGCAACCTGACAACAAAAGTACATGCTGCAAGAACAAATGATTCTTATTAGAGAGATGAGAGGAGTCTACCTGTTTCCCAAGCTGGTGCTTAGTGTACAGTGTTTTCACCAGCTCTTTCTTTTCCTCCAAGTCCTTTCTGGTCTGTTCACTCGTAGCTTCAAGATTGTGGCACTTCTCAAGTAATTCCTCCCGGTGTTTGGAGAGGAAGCTAACTTTGTCTGCCAGGACTCGGATGCATTTCCGGAACTCAGTAGTACCATCATCTTCATTGTCATTAATGGAGCTGTGAAATTCCCAAGTAGGAGAAATGCAAACACAGGGAACATATTTAGAAACAAGCTTTAAAAAAGGATTGCTAGGCCATGGAAACAAGAAAAGAAGGACTAAGGTTATGTTGTTTAGGAAGTAACGGTACAAACAGGAACTTACTTGGCTAAAGCTTGAGCTAAAGTACGCATGGAGTCAGCAAAACCAACAACTCCACCACCTGCACAGACAGAGTTCCGGAATCTTTCAAAGAGACCTCGCATCTTCACGGCGGATGCACGAAGTGCATTATACTCAGAAGCTCTACGATCAGCAGCACAGAGATGGGTCTGAGCTTCTTCCCTTGCCTCATGTAAGCAGTTCTCCAAATGCGCACAATTCATCTACAAACAAATAGCAAAAAGTAAACGCTAGCTCCCAAGCAAACAATGCAATGAACAAATATCAGAGTTAGAAATATTAGAAAGACCAAAAAAACGAAATAGCTGACGAACCTGAGATTCTTCAAGAAGCTTCTGATTCATTTCCAGCTCTCTGCTTAGACTGCCTACCTCTTCCAGAGCACCATTTAACTTAGACTCTGTTTCACTCAGCTTATTGGACTTTTCCATCAGCTCGTTTCTAAGTTCCATGACAACATCATCACTGTGTGTGGCATTTAAACCTCTGCCAGTTGCCACATTATCATCCAAAGATTTTGGTGGGCTCTCAGCTGTCGAACTGTTACTTAGAAACATACCCATTTCTCCCCCCAAATTATCCTTTCCACCTTTCTCGTTGTTTTGCTGACTTTCAAGCATCGATGAGTCAAGTGGATGACTGAGTAACAGAGAGGAATCCACCATATTCTCATCCATACCTTCCCGAGCTTTACATGGCTGCTTGCTAGAAAGATTTGAAACACAAGAGACCTCATCCATAGGCTCTGAACCAGAAACATGAATTTTGTTGCCATCCACCTCACCTGAAGGTTCTGCTTTGTATTCACTAACTTTTCCGTGCATAAGATTTAAGCCAGACGCATCCTTATTACTAACATGTCTCTGTCCCTGTAGATACTCATCAGATAGACCTTGTTCCAGTTCACGGATACGCCTCTCATATGAATCACAGTGCATTTGTTTTTCCTTGAGCATATTTAGAAGATGTTTGCCATACTCGTCTTTGGCCTGCAATGCCTCTGCTGTCTTCTCTGCAGCATTTTTCAACAAATTTTCTACTTCGCTTTCATCCAGAACATCATATTCAACTTGTGGGCCTAATGAACATAACCGAGAGATTGCAGAAGCAAGGTCAGCTTTTAGTTTTGCATTCTCAACTTCCATCCTGCTGGTTCCAGCTATCTCTAACAATTCAGAGGCTGCTAGGATATCCTCAAAGTTGTCTTTGTCCAAACTTTCTATACCAATCTCTTCAGGCTCAGCAGAAAGCGAGCTATCACTAGACATGGCCAATGAACTCCTTGAGGATGCAACCTTTGAATGTAGCCCAACCAGATACTCGGGAGCATATCGATCAACATCTGCGATCTCAATATTGAGTAAACTAGTATCATAAGGAGCGACATTGACGTCACACTGAGTAGGAGTATCATATAAACCCATGGAAGCCAACACGTCACGTGGTACAAAGGGACCATGCGTTTTAAGAAACTCATCACGTCTCCTGACCTCTCCTTCCCTCTTCATAGCAAGCTTCTCTGCCAACTGTCCAGCCATGCCCATGTAAAGCTTCATAGAAGCTTTTCTCCTCACCACCTCAGCGAGGCAGGCCCTATAAGCGGGGCCAACACCACGGACTAACTTCAGGTCTGCAAATAAATCATCCTGACGCACCATTGCCTCTCGAAAAACAGGAAACTGTAACTTGGCATCTTTGATGATATATGTAACGTATGTTATCTTTTGCATGTAACTGTGTACAAAGTTGTTCATCTCATTCTTCTTGTTCTTGCAGAAATCCAGCAACTCTGAAATGGAGTTGTAGCAAGCCTGCATTTTGGGAAGGTGATTCTTGTCATGCACTTCGTACATAGGACCCAGCGCTGAAACAGCATCATGAGGTCGGAGAGATGAGGACACTTGGCTAGACATGCAATCATCCACAAGCTTCTTAACCGTATTGACATCTTTGCTGTTTCAAGATTCATACAACACCGTCAGATTAAAAGGAGGGAAAAAAATTCACCGTTTGAATACGAAACAACAGTAAATTTCCAGTTTACGAAATGAACAAACCTGAGAGACTGCATTATGCTCTTTTGCTCATCAATGAAGCGCTCGTGATCCTTAACAGCCACTTCTAAGCTCTTCATCGACAAGGAAGCCCTGCAAGCAAACAACTCCTCCACCTTGCGCTTGACCTCAACAAACATCTGCTGGAACTGTGCAATCTTATTCTCAAACTGCCTGTGAGAGCTTGCACAATTCTCCACAGCCTTTTTGAGGTTATCTTCCTTGACAAAGTCCAACAAGCACTTCCTCGAATCAGTCTGCAGATAAGGATGGATCTTAGCCGACCTCAACTTCTCAACATCCCTCCCAAAATTCATCAGCAAATCAGAGTGAAGACGGTGCTGATGCTTGTAACGCTTCATAAATTCAAGAAAGTTCTGATAGATCACCCTGTAATACTGCTCCAGGTTCCTCGTAGCAACTTCAACAGCCCGCTGCTGTACCTTCTGCTCTCTCGTCAACCTCTCGCAGTTCTCATGCTTCACAACCGTACCATTGTAAATTGACCGGCCTTTTTGGAAATGGTATCGAAACTGCCTCTCGTACAAAGGCAAAGCCTTTAAAGCTGGATCAGACGCATCATCTAAAGGATGGTGGTCACGCAACGAAGCCTGTGCCAAAGCATCATCAACTTCCTGTAAATCTACA
This sequence comes from Microthlaspi erraticum, assembly GCA_902728155.2. NCBI lineage: Eukaryota > Viridiplantae > Streptophyta > Magnoliopsida > Brassicales > Brassicaceae > Microthlaspi > Microthlaspi erraticum. The sequence continues at coordinate 54,125 of CACVBM020001396.1, read as the reverse complement.
TCTTCCGGTGATGGCGGATTAGAATTGCTCTGCAGCTTAGCCTTGTTGAAGATAAACACTTCTCGGTCGCTTGCGGGAAGCCCGAAAGCAGAGAGCAGCTTTTGCGGCTCGAGTTTCATGTCGAGAGAGAGAAGAAGCTGATCGGAGAAGCCTATGCCGGAAACGGATTCGACGAAACGCATCACGGATTCAACTGAAGTTGTCTCGCTGCATTCGAATTCAAACGAGTGGCCGTTCTCAGCCACACAGAGAAGAAGCTTGCCGGAATCGGCGAAGCTCTCAGTGAAGCTTCCGCTCATCGTAACAACCAAAGAGCCCAAATCCGTATCCCAGCAAATTAAAGACGACTCGCCAAACTAATTAGGCAAAGCAGCCAAATCAAAAGCTCTCTAATTCAAATCCCAACCGCGAATCTGTAGAAGAAGGAGACTTTCTATATCTTCGATCCTTGACCAAAATCCGGACTTATCAAAAACCCTTGCCAAATCTCCTAGCTTTGGGATGTAAAGGACCTGATTACGACCAGGAGACGCACAAAATCATAATCCAGAGTCAGCTCAAATTCGATATATCCTCAAATTCTCCAAATTTAAGCCAAATCCAGCACTTATATATCCTTCCCAAGGAAAAAAGGAAAAAAATAAATATTCAACCAAATCAATATCCCCCCTTCTTTCGCCTTCGTACCCAGAAGATTTTTTTTTTGTTTTATTAAAAGGAAAAAACAAAAATTAAGCAAACCCTAGAAGACGCAAAAGCAGACGTGATACGAGAAACGAACGCGATTGCGTGAAGAGAAGAGTGCCAAAGTTAAGGAATTATCCCCAGGATCAAAGTTTCTCTTCACCAAACTAAACTTAAAAAAAATTCCTTAAACAATTAATATTCTCCTACGAAACCCCAAGGCTTCTTCTTCTTCTTCCTCTTCGCTTGTACAACGAAATTTTTTTTCTCTTTTTCGATTAATTTTTCACCTTTTAATTAATGGAAAGTTACGCAGAAGCGTCTGATGTAAGTTTAGTCTCTCACGCAACACCAGAGAGTCGAAGAACCCTTTCCCCTTCTTCTCCCTCTGTAGAAGAGAGGAACAGATAAAGCCTAAATTTGTTTTATTTTTTATTAAGGTAATTTTTAAATTTTGATATTTTCACGCAGGGCAGTAACTACATAATTATTTCGATTTCACCCCAATAGTTTTGTATATTAAAATATAAACCTGCTACATAATCAAGTCTAAAACAGCCCTGTTATGTTTGGTCGAGCACTCGAGCCACAGACGATGATCAATCACATTGGAATTAGCATTTCATATCATTATATGATCAGCTTGATTGGCATGTGATGTGATTTGGACCACATAGACACAAAAGTAGCCATACGGGGTCCATTAATATTGGAGATTAAAAAAAATGATTAAATGAAGCTAGCAAACAACTTGACATTTGAAAATGATATTTCAATGTTTTCTATACATTTTTGGCCGTAAATGGTTGTATTTTAAAATGAAAATATTTTAGAGAAAAACGAGCCGCATTTAATTTTTACTAAACAGGAGTAAAAATTTGTTTCTCTGGTTATGTGTTTCTCATTTCATCCATATACATTTGTCTATATTTTCGAGATATCAAAAGCATATTCTTAGATGTACTAATGTTATCCACAACAACAAGGTGTAAATGGACCACCACCTTTGATTGCAGCTGTGGACAAAAAGGTAACACCTCACATAATTCCAAAGGCTAGTACACTTAGCATCAGATTGGTTGAGCTCCCACATGGGAATTTTTGAGAATTTGTAATCTTCTACAAATCTACCAAATTAAATTAATATTGTATGTCGAATGAACATGACTTAGTTACAATCACATTAGATGGGTATCACGACATTATTAGTTATAATCGGTAGAGCTGTGTGAACAAAAATTATAGAGAGTTTAATAATTAAGAAAAAATGAACTTGCTGCGAGTGATGTTATAGTAACGAATGAAGATATTAAACTAACAGGTGAATGCTTATGCTATGTTTGTTAACAAACATGAATACATGTGTTACAGATCATCTTTCTCATTCTGTCTGCAAGATATAAATCAAACAAACAAACTAGCAATTCTACTACAAAAGCATATTATACGTAAAAGTAAGAAAGCTTTTGCTTTTTGTATTTTATCATGAAGCATAATGACTGACCCAAGATGCTTTCGCCAAAAGGTCCTAGAGACTCTCTGAAGCTCGATTATAGGTATACAAATCTTGAAAAATATTACCGTTTTTACATAGTACATTTGAATCTTGATTATTAAGTAGTGTTTATTTTACTGTTCAAGATTAAGCTTTTTTTTCATTGAAAATAGAAACGCTAATTTGTAATGGACTTAAATTCAAACACAACATCCTTCACCGTCTTAGAGGATTTTTGTACCATCTTTAGCATTTCTGCGGAATCAAGCGTCTTCAACTTCTCTGCAGCATGTTTTGCCCTCAGGCCAAACGCAACTAACTTCTCTGAAAAAATAGTAATTTGTTTGTTATGTTTTTTTTTTTTTGGTAAAGATTTGTTTGTTATGTTTGTGTGCACAATATAATACTATATGATTAAGTTGACATGAAATAAAGAGAATCTCGCGAGATTCGTATTTGACAACTTAGCTTTGGATTCGGAATCAAATAGAGCCACTCGTAGCCCCATACAAATGATAATAGGATAACATGGATTCCACAAACTCTAATTCACATTTTTTTTTAATGTATATATTCGTGTTTGATTAATTCCATTTGAACATGCACTACATTATGTTATTCATCCTTGGTAATTATTGCATTTTATAGACTTTTTAATATATGCCAAATTGCCAGGAATGTATAATATACTAATTTTCAGCCCATTAGATGACAATTACACATCTGTATTTCGATAGTTTGGTTTTCAAAATATGTATATTTTCACGTTATCTAACTTTGAGAGGACCTTTGAATTAAGTGGTTGAATTTTAATGGATATGGTAAAGTATAGAAGCTCCCATCATGTTGGACCTACTAGCTATACAATCTACCACGTCATTACATAAGGTACCATTTTGAATCTGTTTTAGTTAGGTGCCCGTGCCCATCACTAATTTGAGTTTAATAAGAAAAAAACTACAAGTAAGTTTACTGCGCCTCAATTGTCTAATTGGACAATGAAACTAAAGTGCCCCAAATGAGATCATGAATCTGTCGGTAGAGAGGGTTTTTAATTTAACAAGAATTTAATCAACTTAAATCATGCATTTTTTCTTTGTTAAAGTCCATCTAAATCAAGCATTTCGGCGCTAAGCAATAATTTGCATTCTCAGATACATACCGTAGTATTAAATTTACATACCGCCATTATCCGACAACCAAACGAACACACTGAAACACATTAATTCGCATTTGTCCTAAAACGGAAATTACCGAACATGAGAATTTTGTCATCATTTTGGATTTAAGACACTTGTTCGCATACATCTAGCTGCATGTCTCGGCCTAGGGCTTTCAGATTATAATTTTGTTATCATTTTGGATTGTTTATGTTCATTTGAATGGTTTATGATCCTATTTAAGTAGACAATATATAATTTATTTTCTTTTGATTTTATGATCTTATTTAAGTAGACGATATAATGTGTTCGTTGTCTTCTAATATCTTACCTTAGATAAAAGATGTTTAGGCAATATGCATAAACATACTATATATAATTGATCATATACAATAAACATGTTTTATCTCTATAAGGTAAGATATTAGAGGACAACTAACACATTATATAGTCTACTTAAATAGGATCATAAAATCAAAATAAAATAAATTATCGATCATCTACTTAAATAGGATCATAAACTATTCATGTGTACTTATAACCAGTCACTATTATAAATACTAGGACAAATGTCACATTAGCAATCACAAATTAAATACAAATTGTAGAAAGACTAAACGATGTGTGAAAACAAGCAAAGAGTGTGTGTGTCCTTCTTAATAACAATGGTAGTGATGCTATCAATTTCTCAGAATACTAAAGGTAATAAAGATTTCGGGCTTGCTCCAATGTCAGAGGAAGGATTGCTACCACATCCAATGTCTTGTGTTAAAGACGCAACAAAAATTCCAAATTGCGTAGACTCAATAAAGCAGTTCCAGCTCAAAAATATTACTAAGGAATGTTGCAGTGTTCTACTTGGTGTTCCAGAAGATTGTTTTGGAATTATGTTTCCTATGCGTTTTGTTATTCGCGTTATGCTTAAGGTTACATGCAAACTTATAAGCCTCGACCGATGATCACATTTTTATTAATCATTTTTTATGTTATAGATAGTTCTTAATTATTTATTCTTTTAATAAAATTATGATTCATAGATAATGATTATGTTATGAATTTATATTTGCTTTGGAGAATTATTGTATGTTTACTTTTTCTACAAAATATGCTTAAGTTTTCTTGCAGTTTAGTTTATTATTTAAAAGTTTGAATTAATTTATGATCAATTTTTCAAATCTCTATGAGATGCTCTTCTATGTTTTGCCTTCATATTTATGCTATATGGATTATTGGATGCCCATTAGTTCTATAGGTGCATGCCCATTAGGCTACCTTCTCTTCATTGTAGATTTTCTTAAAATTTTACTTTGTACTCTATATAAAAAACCCTCTATTCATGAATAAGATCACTCTTTTCTCTCTTTTCTCACAACAATAAAATACCTACTGGAATAAAGGGATTTTTAAGGAGTTTAGTTGATCCTAAATGATTTTGTATTATACATATACATTATACATTATTTTAAAAGATTTTGGTGGAATTTAAGAAGATTTAAAAACATGTCTTTAGAAGATGTTGTGTGATTCTCTTGGGATTTTAAGTGATTTTATCATTTTGGGTGATTCTCAGCGGGATTCTTCTTCTCTTCTCCCTTTTCACAACAGTTGCCTATACTCTTCTCAATATCCTTTTCCGTATTACATAAAAACAGAGATAAAGTTGCTTGCTCAAGAGAAATGGCTAATGGTAACATGAAAAAGTGAACAGAATTTATCTTGTTATGTTGTTTACGCTAGATTTGAACCCAACCCTCCGTCCATCTAACGCTTAATCTTATTCTCCAGATATGAGAAAAGGTACTCAAACATTCCTTCTCATGTTTCACCTTGTTTCCGTGTCAAAGAAGGAGATCACGTTATCATTGGTCAATGCAGGTTAGGAACAGTGTATCTATCTATACTGAATAAGGTCTATCTGTTTCGAAACTTTCTAAACTTAACAAGTAAATGAACTAAGGCCGTTGTCAAAGACAGTGAGGGTCAGTGTCTTGAAGGTCATCCCAGCTGGAAGCTCTGCGTTTGGGAAGAAAGCATTCACTGGAATGTAAAGAAGTTTTTTGAGGAGGTGCAATCGAGAGAGTAGTATCTTTTCTAAGCAGAGTTTTTGACTTCGTTTACTGGCTCAGTGTCCTATCTTCTGTCATCGAGAGAAACCAGTTTTTTCCAATTGTTTTAGCCTACAAAGACTGTGTATCAAAGTCTGTCTTTCATCTTATAAAGTCATTTCTTGGACTACATAAATGAAATTTCTTTTCTTTGATAACCAAAAGGCAAAAGATATATTGAGATCTCTCCATCTAGGCATCTATGTTGCATGATTTAATAAATTTAAGAAAATGATTTTTGCAAGGAAAATAAAAAACGATAAAACAAACTCATAATTGGGTGGTCCTATCTTATAAAGCCGAAGGAGAAATGCAACAAACGTGCAACCACTATTTACGCGATATTTTGATACAAGCTCCGATCATGTAGGACCCCCCTCAACAAGCTTTATCAAGTCATCGTCAAATAAGAGAGACACTCAACATAAATGCTATAAAAGTTAATCAAGTTAAAATGAATGACACATAAGATTCTACATTTTTATACTATAAAAAATATGATATGGAGTAGTTAAATACATTATGGTTCAGAAATGTGATGTTGCTTGGAAACAGCTGCTCAACTGCGGAAAGTGAAACCACGTGAGACCATATGGCATATGCTTCTGTTTCACACTTTCATTACAGTTTCTGCCTCTCACACGCAACCATCTTTCGTTTATCCGCGTTTGCGTTTCAAAAAACCGCGATTGACAACACCTCACACAGACTCTATTGACGAATTTATATAAGGTCATCGTAATCAACGAGACTTGAGACTAATATAGTCTCTAGATGTTTGGATTTTTATAACCAATAATTTTTTTTTTTTTGGATTTTTACAAATATAAAGTCATATTGTAAACCAAAAACGCATTTTTAATTTAAATGTCCACTGCAGTTCGACCAACCGCGTTGAAACGCGAAATTCGTCAGGACCACACACGATGAGTGAAGTGGCAAAAAAGTCCGATTCTTTTGGATTCGTCCGATTAGTTTGTGACGTCATCACCCACATGGTTCATGCTTCTAATCTTCGTCAGTCTTTAAAATGCAAAATGATCTTCATTGTTTTGTGTGAAGATAATTTTCTGGGGTCAATCATCCAACAATGGCTAAAACCAGAGAGTCTTATTTCGTCAACGCTCTCCTCGCGATCGCTCTTTTAGCGATTGCCCATTTCTGTAACTGCGAAGCTGTCTTGTCTCAGAAAGAGAAGGACAAGGTCTCGAAGTTGCCTGGTCAGAATTTCAATGTCAGCTTCGCTCACTACTCTGGATTCGTCACTACTAATAAGGAATTGGGAAGAGCGCTCTTCTACTGGTTCTTTGAAGCCGTCGAAGATGCTCAGTCTAAGCCTCTTGTTCTCTGGCTCAATGGAGGTTTGCTTTCGAAAGCCTTCTCCTTTTCAGCTAAATCAATTGTGCCTCAATTCAACACCGCTGTTTCGATCACTATGCGTCTATGCGCTACTGTTTTATGATATGGATCTTGATTTTTATTTTATTTTTTTGTTTGGTGTGGATTGTCTTGTAGCTACTTCGGTTTACTGCTTGTTTTTGATTTTATTGTTGGTTTTAGCAAGATACACGTAATTTCCCTTTTTGGGTTCATGTTGATTCTTGTATGACATGAATGTCACTGTGTTGTTCTGATTCATAAAACGGAATCAAATTGGAATTTTATTTTCTAGGATTTTTTTTTAAAAGTCCTTCGATTTGGGAAAAGCATTTACTTTGAAGAATGAGTGGATCTTCTTAGCTGTTTGGTATCAATTAAGCCCGTGTCTGAGATGAAGTTTTAAACATGTTCTGTCTTCAGGACCAGGATGTTCATCTGTTGCATTTGGTGAAGCAGAAGAGATAGGACCGTTTCACATTAAGGCAGATGGGAAGACTCTTTTCCTTAATCAATATTCTTGGAACCAAGGTAAACAAAATGAGATTTGCAGAGTTATGTTTTAAGAAGAGAGAGAGAGAGAGAGATTAAACTTTTGTGCAACTTTGTTTTTTCTTGCAGCTGCGAATATTTTGTTCCTTGATGCACCTGTTGGAGTTGGTTATTCATACTCGAACACTTCGTCTGATTTGCTCAGTAATGGTGATAAGAGAACAGGTAATGCTTTAGCTGCTTAAGCTCATTGTTTTTTTTTTTTTAAGAATCCTCTTGTTGGTTGGATTGGGTTTATAGCTGCGGTTGTTATGGTTTCCACAGCCGAAGACTCGCTGAAGTTTCTGCTGAAATGGGTTGAGAGGTTTCCGGAGTACAAAGGAAGAGAGTTTTATATAGTTGGTGAGAGCTATGCAGGTAAAAAAGTTTAAAGCTCATCTTACTCTTAAATCCATTCATTTGACGTTAATGCTCATGTTTTCAAATTATGGCTTGTTTTTTAGGGCATTACATTCCTCAGCTGAGTGAAGCCATTGTAAAACATAACCAAGCTTCTGGCGATAGCACCATTAATCTCAAGGGTTACATGGTAAGAAGATTATCACCTCTTATACCTAACAGGTTATCAAACTCTTTAAGAAGATTTTTGATGAATGTGTGTGTTTGCAGGTAGGGAATGGGCTGATGGATGATTTCCATGACAGGCTCGGTCTATTCCAATATATATGGTCGTTGGGTTTTATCTCTGACCAAACATACAGCTTACTGAAACTTCAGTGTGGTTACGAACCGTTTATCCACTCCTCCAAAGCGTGTGATAAGGTTCTGGAGACAGCGGATAAGGAAATAGGTAACATAGACCAATACAGTGTCTTCACACCGGCTTGTGTTGCAAATGCCACTCAGTCAAACATGTTGCTAAAGAAAAGACGAGTGAGTGGCCTTTAAGTTTTTGTTTTTCAAATTTTTAACCGAGATGATAGCAGATTTCATTGAATGTAATGTGATCGTTATGTTTTGCTTTAGATGAATAGCCGTGTGAGTGAACAGTATGATCCTTGCACGGAGCAACACTCGAAAGTGTATTTCAATCTTCCAGAGGTTCAAAAAGCCCTCCATGTCCCACCTGGACTTGCACCATCCAAATGGGATACTTGCAAGTAAGTAAGATTCGGTTTTGGAGGAAATGAGACTATGAAAAGATTAAGGCTTGGTAACGTTTCTGATCCGGACAGCTTTGGTTTTGCAGTATGGTCGTGAATGAACACTGGAACGACTGTCCTTCCTCGGTTCTAAACATTTACCACGAGCTTATAGCTGCTGGGCTTCGTATCTGGGTTTTCAGGTCTTTTCCTCTGTTTCTATCCACTCACTTCCTTCAAGTTTTGTAACGTTTTGGTGGTTAAAAGTAGTTTTGCTGTTTGGTAACAGTGGGGACGCAGATGCTGTTGTACCAGTGACATCAACCCGGTACAGCATAGATGCACTAAACCTTCGTCCATTAAGTGCATATGGTCCTTGGTACATAGACGGACAGGTAAATTATAAACAAAAACTCAACTGAGAAAGTGTGGATATTTTTGTCTTCTTTGTTTATGAAACCTTTTTGTAACTGGAGTCATTGATTGAAACAGGTGGGAGGATGGACTCAGCAGTACGCTGGACTAAACTTTGTGACAGTGAGAGGCGCAGGGCATGAAGTTCCTTTGCACAGACCGAAGGAGGCTCTTGCGCTCTTCAAGGCTTTCATATCGGGAAATTCGTTGTCCACACCTGAGAACAGCATCAGCCGCGACATGTCTGAACTCGCTAGTGACTCGTAGCGAGTTATGATCTGCTAAAATATGTGGAATTTGGGATCCTCAGTCATTGTAAGAAAAGAAGAGAAGAAGAGAAGAGAAGGAGAGAATAATAATAAAGAGTTTAACGTGTTTTGTTACGTTCCTTGGTTCTTCTTCTGGTTGTTTGTTTGAAACATTTGTGTAGTTTCTACCATTTGTCGTGACCATACGATCCAATCCCCCTATTCCACTTCCCCACACACATTATATATGATAAAAAACTGAAAAATTAGCCATTTGGTAGAGAAGAAAGGAAAAGTTTGAGGGACATAACATAACAACAAAGAAGAAGTTTTCCTAAATTAATAAGGAATGAAGAAGGAACGAATTTCTCATTCATTATTATAAAAAGGAGTAGCTCCTCACAACTCACAAGATATTCAAAATTTATACATCCTTTAGCTTTCTTATTGTTGTTCTTGACCTAAAACCATCTCAGGCAACCATTTATACAGTGATCAAACATTAATTGCAGAAGAAGAATGACGGTAGCAATGAGCGAGCCACCGGAAAACACCATGGCAATTATCGAGAGTACTCTACATGGGATAGCCCGTCAGGGGTTGTCGTTTGAGGAGGAGATCCGGTCCATGGCCATCTGCATTCAGCTTCGTGGACAGCTCCGACCCTTATCATGCCTTTTACGTGGAGAAGCGGAATGAGTACATTGATCAGGTCCTAGATGGAACTGTTGAGCCGCCTCCCGAAATCGTTCACAAGCCTCATCCGGTGGACGATTTTGGGCCTCCTCCCACAAGGGACCAGCCTCATGTAAGGGAGTTTCCGATTCCTATTCCTCAAGAGATGTCAGTTGTGGAGCTTGGTGTTATCAAGCTCACTGCGCTGTTTGTGGCCCGGTACGGGATCGTTTTCTGGAAGGATTTGGTACGCGTCGTGTGTGTGGACCCTCTTTTCACCTTCATGAAGCGGGAAGACAGCAAGTTCGGTTTTTACAGTGGCCTTGTCCTTGCCTATCAAGGTGTCTTGAGGCCTAAGGACCGCCCTGAGGATATCGATCTCGCTCTCGACGGCTTTTTATTCCACTGCCTTGAGCAGGCACTTGATGAGAAGGCGGCTTACTTGTATGCTTTTGTGGCTGGTCTTGACTGTTTTACTCACATGGACGACAACAACCTGCTTTTTGCTACCATGCCACCACCTCAACAGCCCCTTTCATTTACGACCGATATGCCTCCACTCCCTCCACGCCGTGCTCCCAAGTATCAGTACCAGGAAGGCACCGAGCCTTCGTATATAATTCAAGAAAGGGTCACACTCAAGCAGCTTGGCATCATGAAGCTCACTGCCCTGTTTGTGGCGCGTTACGGGGAAAGTTTCCGTCGGGAGTTGATGATGAGAGCGGTTACGCTCCCTCACTTTGAGTTTCTCTTTTTCCATCCTCACGATCCCATGCCCTGCACAACCCCACCTGAGATCTGCTTCCAGGTGTTCTCTATCCTTGTTAGAGCGTACTCCGGTGTGTTAACGCCTTGCGAGAAGAAGATTGATGCATCCTCCGTTTTGGAGTGTTTCTTCCACCGTCTTCAGATTGAGAAGCTGGAGGAGGCAAGTGGCGAGAGTGAGACGGCGGCTGTGATGGATCTGCATGCGTTTGTGGCTTGTGTTGACTATGTTGCTCACATGGATGAGACTGACTACTCTGACTACGTGCCACCACCTGAGCGTCTCGCGGTGATGATGAACCAGCCAACGCATATGCATCCCGGTGTGCTTGTGCAGTTTCCACGGAGACTTGTGACTGATTACTGCAACCGTCGTCGTCCTCTTTCAAGGGGTCTGCTGGCCCTCGCTGCATCTGCATCTACCGTTCCCCCACAAGAGGAGCTTCTTGTTATTAAGCTCGCAGCGCAGTTTGCCACCCGGTTTGGCACGTCTTCTTTTACGAATGCTTTGATGGAGAGAGTGCCTCAGCTTGAGGCTCTCAAGGTAATTGACCGCTGGGGATCACTCTTCCATGGGCTCTGTGAGGTCTATTCCAGAGTATTAATGCCTCCTTCAATAGAGGAGAAGAAGTATGATGACTGTATTGCCGTGGCCATTGAGGTGTTTCTCAACTGTCTGAGAAATGGAGTGGAGACGTCTGTGGTTAGATTTGTGAACGGTGTCGACTACTTTGCTTCCGTGGATGTTGCTGACTACTCTACTGTCTTGCCTCTCCCTAAACGCCTCCCACTGACGACAAGGGAAACGCATCGTGTTAGTCTTGTAGGTGGGCCGAGGCCACCTCGTCTCTGGTCTTTACCGGCAGCAGGTACAAGTCTCGCCACAGTCACACCCAAGGAGCTTGTTGTTATCAAGCTCACAGCTGTGTATGTGGCGCGGTATGGGGTGCACATTTGTCGGGACTTGATGAAGAAAGCTGAGCTTAAATTTATGGAGCCAGGTGATAGAAGGTTCAGTCTTTATAAAGCCGCTGTTGATGCCTACTCCAAAGTAGTAAGAGTTTCCGGTGGAGGTGTTTATAAGGAGACCATTCTTGGCAGATATTTCTCGCATCTTTGTTTGAACAATCCGGGAGAGGAAGTAGTGATGGATATGGATGGTTTTGTGGAGGGTGTTGACTGTTTTGCTCAGATGGAGGATGCTCACTACTCTGCTCTCGTGGGGAACCCGCTATCAAAAATGCCTGGAACGTATTGTGGTCCACCTGAGGAACCAGAGGCAAAGAGACAAAAGCTTGACGAGTCTTTTGGTCAAGATTCCTGTAAGATAAGGGTTTTTGTTCCTGTATTAAATGAAAGGAAAGTCATTGAGATCACAGGGGATCGGTTGTCGGAAAAGGTGGCAAGTTTGAAGGAGAAGATAGCTGGGGTGATCCATATGCCTGTAAACAAACTCAAGTTAAGTGGAAAAGCAGGTTTCTTGAAGGACGACAAGTCACTTGCAGATAACCATGTTGGACCAGAAGAAATCCTAACACTGTCTTGGTTCATTTCAAGGTGGTCTGAGTTAGGGACTTAGGGTAATGCATTTTTTTGTGAATCTCTTAGCTAGTAATTTAGGCAACGCTTTGTAAGTATTCAAAGTATTTGTGAATGTCTCTTCTAATAAGCTATCTTACTATCTACAACGTCTTCTCTACAGAGACTAGAGTAATAAACTGAAGCAGTTTTTGGAGCATAGATTTCATATAAATTCCAAAGTTAAAGAGTCGTCTGTGTGACAGAAGAGAACAGATAATGACACAAACATAATGGGACTAAGATAGACTGAGAAACTGAAAAATCAAGTATGAAACTGACAAAAAAAGTGTAACATTGGGTAGGAATTATAATTTGTCTCTTATTACGGGGGTCTAAATGAAATAATATTTAACAACTTGGGATTGAATTGACCAACGAGCCCTCTTGATCCCAAATTTATTTTCTTATTTTCGCTGCTGCTTCTTCTCCTTCTTGTATCGAACTCCGAAGTTCGAATTGAAGAAACCAGTCGCTCTGGAAACTGAATTTTACGGTCGGAGTTGTACCTAAAATTTGTTCGTTCTGGTCGGAATCCCTAATTTATAAGGGTAAGGTTTCATTTTTGTTTGTTTTCCCAAAATCCCAATTTTCACGATGAGATCGACGATAATCTGAATTTAATTGAGGTTTTGAAACTCTTGGGTTTGCTCAGGCCTTGGTGCAAATTGAGATTCTTGCTAAACATTTCAAAAACATTCACTCGTCGCTTCCTTCGCCAGCGTCTCGCTGCCATTCCCATTGGTGAGTCGTATCCTTCTCTTCTGCATTCAGTTTTCTTCTCGCTGGTCTCTATCTCTCGAGCTGCTAGTTGAATTTGATGTCCAAAGGACTGATTTTTATCACATCTATAGCTTTAATCGACAGGAATTCTAGTTAATTTAGGCCTAGCTGCAGCTTTTAGGTTTATGGTTTGCGGATCAGTCCTGAATTAACATTGTGGTTCGGCAGTTTTATATATACTTCTTTCAGCTTAGCAACAGACTTATGTTTCAACTTCTTAGCTAGAGGGACACAAGCAGCAATCATGGTGGTGGTGTCTAATTCAAACCATCAAAACAAGGAAATAAACGTCAGAAGAAGAATTTCTCAAATGTATTATTCTTCGTCCCAATCGTTTTCTCTGGTCGCATCATAAGCTAGCATCTATTGGTTTCCTTTGAAGCAGCCTTTTGAGTATCAAATTGTTTTGCAGATACAATAAACGGGAAGAGGACTTTCCATCACTTAAGGACTACAATGACTACTTGGAAGAAGTCGAGTGCATGGGTTAGTTTCACTTGTTGTCCTATACATTCTGTATTCATTAAATGTGACAAAGACCAATGTGTATATATTCTCCATTTCCACAGTATTCGATTTGGTTGATGGAATAAACGTGGAGGCGATTGAGGAGAAGATAAAGAGATACTCTCAAGAGAATGCTCAACAGATAATGGTCAATCGAGCTCGCAAGGTAGTTTCCTTCAATACCTTACTGTTCTTTTCTTGGTTAGATGAGTGTTCACATGAATGTGTAGAAGAAAAGAAATGAATTTAGTGTTGTTTCATTCTCTGGTCTACAATCTCATCCTAATTCTGAGATTTGCTTTTTGGTGTACAACAGGCTGAAGAATTAACTGCAGCCTTGGCAGCTTGCAAGGCACAACAACCACAAACCGATGCTGATACGGTAAATAAGGTGTTTTGATTTTCATACTGACGAGTAGCTGAAAACTTCTGCCAGAGCTGAAACCTTTTGATTGTTTTATGTAATGTTAGTCGTCGAACCATGGGGTTACGGCTGGAACCGCATACGGTCAAGCTCCACGACCAACGGGAATGGGGCCACAACCTGTACCTATAGGAGGAGGAGGAGCAGAGCGTCAACGTTACTCTATGGAAGACGAAGCCATGTTGAGGCTTAAGGCAGAGAGAGCTGGAGGATTTTCTTTAGAGATAAGCAAGAAAAGGGCTTTGGAAGAAGCGTTTGCTAGCATTTGGGTTTGATTCCTCGAAAGATATTAGTCTTTTTTTTCGTTCTCTAAGACAGTCACAAGGAGGTCACATACTTGGTTGTCTCGTCTTGTTTTTTTTTGTTGTATAGTTGACAAACTCAGATTACCAAGAAAACACAATTTTTCGCAAGAGTGGTTGTTATCTGCTATTTAGACAAACAATTTCAGTTATTGTGATAAACAGAAGAAGCAATTTTAGTCATCACTTCAAAAAAGATATGAGCCTATCACTTAGAACTCCAATCAATTTTGTTTTCTAAGAGACTTACAATTTATCAAGAAAACAATTGACTAGAATTAGTAAGAAAATACAAACATCATCAAGAGAACACAATTTTCGCAATTTTTATTTTATTATCAGCTATTTAGACCGAGCAATTTCAGAAATTTTGGTTAAACAATTTTTGCTTCAAAATAGTTTCAGCTATCACTTGGAAATCCAATCATTTGTTCTGATCGATTACACCGGATGACTTCAATTGTGTTAATCGCCGCCTTAACTCTCAAAAAATAAGTTGGTCCCACCGAATTTGACAACAACGAAGATTTGATCTCCGGTTTACTTAACCAATTCTAGAAAACGAGAAAGAAATAAGTTTTATTATCAGCTATTTAGCTCCGTAAATTTTTATTTCAATCCTATTCCCAAAAATAATTTTTTTTTTTTTTTATAAATAGTGTTATTAATAGATATGAAACAAGAATTCAAAATTATCAATGGAGCTGGGTGGGATATATGAGGAGATGAGAATTTTGTCCACTTTAACATGTGTGAGAGAGTTTCTAATTTTCTATTGGACCGTGTTTAAACATAATCCAATTTCTAGTTTTAAAAAATTTTTATTTTGATAATTTTTTTTTCATTACACTATAAACAAAAAGTAATGTAAATGTTCGTGATCACATCCTCTTCAAGTAAATGTTCTAAGTGAGTGTTTCTTCTCCTTCCCTATTGATGTGTGTGCTATTTATACGTGATTCTAATATATAATTAATGTTTTTGTATTCACAGTACCCTATTGGAACTGGTGAGCGGTTCTCAATTGGCATAGAAGATCAAAGCCAATAAGAACTTCAAAAGTGTGGTACCTTCCTCTTTAGACTACCAGAGATGTATACTAACAAAATTAGTTGATCATTTTAATGTGATATGGCTAATTACCGAAAGGAAGAATAGCAAGGAATACATAAGCATTAAGAAGTGCAAGGTTTGTGTGTGTGTTTTTTTTTTCTTTCTTTCTTTGAAATTATGCTTTCCAGTTTTATTTTCAAGTAAACTGTTTTCGTTTTCATTTTCAGAATTGTTCATTGCCAAGTCATATCCCAGCTTTGTGCGTGGAGATGCAAACTTGGAATGGGATGGATGCACGCCAAAAGGATTCGGGGATGTATACGAAACACATGATTGCTTGGCGTATGCAACTCATTCAAATTTGTCTCACATAGTTAAAGAGGTATGTATGATATTTTGTGTTGTTTTTTTTTTGCTCGAAATATATAAGTTTGACCGACCGACTTGAACCTTGGTGCCAATTTGATCTCCGGTTTACTCTTTTTGAGTAAACCAATTTAGAAACAATGAAGAAGTAAGTTTTATCTTAGTTATGATTTTTTTTATGTATAGTTGACAAGAATCAATAACAAAATATAAACATCATCAAGAAAACACAATTTTCGCAATTATTGTGTTATTATCAGCTCTTTAGACTGAGCAATTTCAGAAATTTGGGTTAAACAATTTTTGGTTCAAAAAAGTTTCAGCTCTCACTTAGAAATCCAATCATTTGTTATGACTTCCGATCGTGTTTCCTTGTCGCGTCATCTATTTCTTTATCAAAAAATACTCTAAAAAGTAAGTTGGTCCGACCGAATTTGACAACAATGAAGATTTGATCTCCGGTTTACTTAACCAATCCTAGAAAACGAGAAAGAAAGAAGTTTTATGTTTTATCTTGTTCAGCATTAACGGAGACATTAACAGTCCGTAGGTCAATGTATGAATTGCCGGCGACTTCTTAGTTTGGGTATGAAATTCAAAATGTAATGAAGTTGGGGAATGTTTAATTACATGGTGTTAAAGTACAGTATCTAACTATCTATTGTCCATAAACTTATGAGTTCAGGCACGGATAAATCTTTTCCTATTGTAGATTTTCGGAAATTTGATTCTTAATACTTCAAAAAAATGTAAGATTGAAGCAAATGGATATATAATACGTTCTTAGGTTTCCAGTAAATAATAAAATATTTCTGTAGTTCTTCCCCAAATTGATACTTAAAGAATCACATAACGCAAGCATTGGTTACTTGCACATCCCATATCAACCTCTAGTTCTAGTCTTGATAACTTGTGGACCAAGAAAACATATGTCATATCAAAAACAGGACAAAGTTCTTCACCTTTCTCTCAGAAAAAAAATAAAATAAAAATCAATTTGGCAGTTCGTATTATACAGAAAAACGAAGAAAAATAGACTTAAATAGAAAGGGCCTGTATCAGATAGCAGTGAATAGTATTGTAAAAAAAATGATGAAATACTGGAATATCTCAAAGAAAAGAGCTCGAAGGTATTTGGTGAAACACTATTTGATTGATTAAAGCCTAATGTGACCTTTAATTTGCTTGGGGCATGTCTTCTCATCAAAACTTGATTGTGGTTTGAAAACTTCTTGAACTTAATTCTCTCATGTTTTAAAGAAATGATAAAGAAAACAAAAAAGACTGAAAGTACAAAATTAAGTGAAACTGAAGTTCCAACCCAAGTGAAGTTCAACTACGTGATGTATAATTAATTCTTTTTCATTTTATATCTATTAACACAAATTTTTGTATTAATTTGGATAGTGAATTGAGGATTTTCACGTGTACTGAATATACACACGACTCTTTGATTGAATATTGATTCGGTGAAGTAACTAAATCTGGTAGTTTGAAATTTCATGATTCTTTGCTTCTTACTCTCATAACTATTTACCTCATTGCCTCATTTTGGTGAGTTTAGCTCTGATATATCATTTTCTTTTTTTCATTTTCAGAATCTTCAAGATGATGAATGTGCAGACGTTGAGATACCATATCAATGTCCCTTGTTTTAAACAAAGAGAGGCCGTAGATTTCTAACTAGTTGTTGATGATCAACTGTTATTTACAAGCAATAGCAATAGTCCAATTCCTCAACCCGTGCTACTATATCTATAATGGAGTTTTTGTCCTCACTTCATCCGCCAAAAAATTCTACAACGACCTTCTTGGTGCAATTCCTCGCATCCCAACTACTAGTCCTAACCATTGGCCCCAACTTAAGGATCTTCGTAGCAGTACGGCAAATCAAGTGAGGCAACTAGTGAAAGCCCATCAACAAGCTAGAGACACTATGAACAACAATGGAGCGGATTCGTAATCAAGAAGAAAGAGCTCAAGAAGATATGATGAGGAATCTTCTTTTCCGTGAGGTGGAAGCTTGGAGACATCAAGACGAGTCTTAGGTTTACTAGAACCGGTAAGGTCAAAACCTAATTCCTTGATGAAATTTGTTTGCAACTCTAGTGAATGACCAAACGCTTCTAGTGGTGTACAAGGAGAAGAGCTTAGTTTTACTATTTGTAGTTCATTGTAGGTGCTGCTTGACAATTATTGAGATGATTAATCTGTCAATAATCATCGCTGATTTGAGTTATTTGCTTTGTTGTTATGGTCTACTTTAGTGTTGATTTCTTGTAAGATGTTAGTCATAACCAAATTTCTCAATACAATTTTCTTCTACTTGGGGGGTGAATCGGATTTTAAACTCAGTCAGTATAAATGGCAAAATTTGTTGCAAAGACAGGTTAAAGAATTTACTTTAGAGATGTATTTTTCCACATTGCTTCCTTTCTGGTGTTGTTTCTGTTGCAATACCTAATATTACAGAGCCCTTAATTAAGCCTTAGGTTAATCTTTAAGAGCCTTCCTAATATTACAAATCAAGGAACAAAATATACACAGGGGATAAACTCAGCCTTAAGAGATACAGTGAAGATCAATCAATCTCAACCTGGTTTTGGTCATTTTTAAGAAGGTGCGTATTCTTGGATTGCACTTGCTAACTTATCCATAGCAGCTTCTGCTGTCTCTGTCCTTATCAGAAAGGTTCTCACTTTTGCATTCTCGTTCGAAGCTGTTGGGTTGGTGAAAGAGATGAGGGTAAGAGGGATAACGCTCTAATAAGTATTGAGATATGTAGAGGTTAATGGGCCATAAGGCCTTACTCTCTAAGAGAGTATGCAAGCTAAGTCCCACATTGGAAGTGGGAAGAGACCTTAAGCGATATATAAGGGACTGAGGCCACTCCACCTATTGCCAATTGGTTTTAGGTTGGATGCCAAGAAAACTTAACATGGTATCAGAGCTTGACCCGCACACTCTCTCGACCCGGCCCAGAAAGGGCCCGACCCCCCGACCCTAGGATTTGATGGTCTGCGCGATTAATGGTTAAAAGGACCATTATCTCGAGGGAGGGTATTGAGATATGTAGAGGTTAATGGGCCATAAGGCCTTACTCTCTAAGAGAGTGTGCAAGCTAAGTCCCACATTGGAAGTGGGAAGGGACCTTAAGCGATATATAAGGGACTGAGGTCACTCCACCTATTGCCAATTGGTTTTAGGTTGGATGTCAAAGAAACTTAACAATAAGGTAACTTACACCAATTTGGTCACAGCTTTGGGGAGGAACGATGAGTTTCTTGAGGCTATTACAGTAAAACCTCTATAAAACAATAATGTTGGGACTTTGAAATTTTATTATCTTATAGAGTTATTATTTTATCGATAAAACAATAATTATTATTTTATCGATAAAACAATAATTATTATTTTATAGAAATATTCTATCAAAAACAAGAAACTTTATAGAATATATTTTTTCACTTTTTTATTCAAATTTTCCTTATACTTTGTTATTTACATATTTCATGCTCAGAAGTTCAAAATCTAGAAGAAATTATGTCTAATGTTCTTAATGGTGAAGATGAAGTTGAAGATGATGAGGAAAGACATGTGCAAGTAGTTAAGCAATTGTGGCTTCGAGAACTCTTCACAACTTTTGGCTGCAAGTTGAGAATACATCAACAGAAATTGTAGATCCAATAAGAAAAATTCGAGATGAGCTCCAACGGGAATCCAACTTTCAGAAAAGACAAACTACATTGGAGTCATATTTTACTAAATTGTCTTAGATATATATGCCTTAGTTTTATAATTATTATCTTAGGTTATTGTTGGGACTATATTTTTACATAGGAGTTTCAAAAATATTATTGTCTTATCATCTTATCGCATTATGCTATTTTTTACATTGGCCCGAGTTGGGACCGGAGAAAATTATTGTCTTATAGTGTTTATTGTTTTATCGAGTATTGTTTTATAGAGGTTCTACTGTACGTGGTCTTTGTTTGATGAGCTTGCAACATCTTCTTCTTCTTCTTCTTCTTCTTCTCCCTTGTTGATTCCAGATTCAGACAATGAAGTCTTGTATTGCATGGAATCAAGGTTTTTAGTTAATGGGAGCTAGGAGGGCACATAAACAATCTTTTGTTACTCAATTTACACAAGCCAACCTGCATATATAATCACGCATACCAACTGCATCTAAAGCTTTGATCACCCGAGATTTACATTTATTTCAATCTAACTTCACCATTGTTTAAAGCACACTGAAATTGAAAAAAAAAAAAAAATCATTAGTAAGAGCAATAGAGCATTGAGAAAATAAAATAAATGTAATTATGTAAGTAGAGAAACACAATTTTCGCAATAATGATTATTATCATCTATTCTGAGAGAGAACAATTTCATTGTCTCAAAATAATAAGCTTGTCCGACCAAACTCGGACCGTAGTGGCAATTTGATCTCCGGTTTATTCAAAATAGTAAACCAATTTGATCTTCTATCCTCCCATTATCTCTCATGAACAAAATCGTTCCGCTTAATCGTCAAGTTTTTGTTATCGATTTCGTGTGGTGTATGCAGACGTTTTGGTAGCAATCGCTGATGGGTTCGTTAAGATTGTCCATTCCCTTGGACCCATTCGACTCAAAAAGGTTTCATTTTTCCGCGAACCCATTTCAGTTTCCTGATCAATTTCCAATCTTTTCAGTTCCCAGTAGCATCTCCGCCACTAGAAAATTCAAAATCGGTTCTCCGATTAGTGTTGATAAAGTCCGAGTCGCTCGTCTCGAGACCGAAGCAAACGAGACCGAGAATGCGATCGATTCTTCTACCCAAAATGATTCTGCAAGTGAAGCTACTGTTGAGAGCAGCTCGAGTTCTAAATTGAAAGGTAGTAACAACGTCGCGAGCGGTAACAAGAGAGGGATAACGAAAGATGTAGCTCGAAAGTTCAGTTTCAGAAGAGAAAGCATCGAGCTTGAGGGTTTGTTTGTGAACAATGGAGAAATGGATGTGAACTATTCCGCAATCAAGCCCGGTTTGAGTTTAGAGCATTACAACGGTATACTGAAACGCCTTGAGAGTTGCAGTGACACTAACGCCGTCAAGTTCTTCGATTGGATGAGATGCAAAGGCAAATTGGAAGGCAACTTCGGAGCTTACAGTTTGATTCTCAGAGTTTTCTCAAGGAGAGAGGAATGGGACCGAGCCGAGGATCTCATCAGGGAGCTGTGTGGATTCCATGGCTTTGAGCAGAGTTTTCAGGTCTTCAACACGGTTATATACGCATGTTCTAAGAAAGGGAATGTTAAATTAGGCTCGAAATGGTTTCAGATGATGTTGGAGTTTGGTGTTAGACCAAACGTGGCTACAATAGGTATGCTCATGAGTCTTTATCAGAAGAACTGGAACGCTGATGAAGCGGAGTTCGCGTTTTCTCATATGAGAAAGCTCGGGATTGTGTGTGAGTCTGCTTACTCTGCGATGATAACGATTTACACGCGTTTGAGATTGTATGTTAAAGCAGAGGAAGTGATTCATTTGATGAAAGAAGATGGAGTGAAGCTGAGACTAGAGAACTGGTTAGTGATGCTTAATGCTTATAGTCAGCAAGGGAAGATGGAGCAAGCTGAATCTGTATTGGTCTCTATGGAAGCAGCTGGATTTGCTCCGAGTGTGATTGCGTACAATACTCTAATCACTGGTTATGGTAAGGTTTCTAAAATGGAGGCAGCACAGAGCTTTTTCCACCGTCTGTTTGATATTGGACTGGAGCCAGATGAGACAACGTACAGGTCCATGGTTGAAGGATGGGGCCGTAATGACAGTTACGAAGAGGCAAAGTTTTACTATCAAGAGCTGAAGCGGTTGGGATATAAACCTAATTCATCAAATCTTTTCACTTTGATCAACTTGCA
The DNA here is from genome assembly GCA_902728155.2 of Microthlaspi erraticum. Lineage (NCBI taxonomy): Eukaryota > Viridiplantae > Streptophyta > Magnoliopsida > Brassicales > Brassicaceae > Microthlaspi > Microthlaspi erraticum. The sequence goes on along the minus strand of CACVBM020001396.1, from coordinate 32,648 downwards.
GGCTAAATATGGAGATAATGATGGTGCTGTTAAGACTATTGAAGATATGGTGAGTGTTGGATGTCAATATTCGTCGATCCTTGGCATTGTTCTTCAGGCTTATGAGAAGGTTGGGAAGATTGATGTAGTGCCTTATGTTCTCAGAGGCTCTTTTCATAACCATATCCGTTTAAACCAGACTTCTTTCTCTATTTTGGTGATGGCTTATATCAAGCATGGTATGGTTGATGATTGCTTGGCTTTGCTGCGAGAGAAGAAGTGGAGAGACTCAGCGTTTGAGTCACACTTGTATCATCTGTTGATTTGCTCTTGCAAAGAATCTGGTCGAGTTAATGATGCTGTGAAGATATACAACCATAGATTGGAGTCTGATGAAGAGGTAAGTCTGCACATTACATCCACAATGATTGACATTTACACTGTGATGGGCGAGTTTGGTGAAGCGGAGAAGCTTTATTTGAAGCTGAAATCTTCTGGAGTTGTGTTGGATAGGATTGGATTCAGTATTGTGGTGCGGATGTACATGAAAGCTGGATCTTTGGAGGAAGTATGCTCTGTTCTGGAGATCATGGATGAGCAGGAAGACATTGTTCCGGATGTGTTCTTGTTCCGCGATATGCTTCGGATATATCAGAAGTGTGGTCTTCAGGACAAACTCCAGCAGTTGTACTACAGGATTCGGAAGAGTGGGATCCATTGGGATCAAGAGATGTACAATTGTGTTATAAACTGTTGTGCACGTGCTCTTCCGCTTGATGAACTCTCAAGAACCTTTGAGGAGATGATTCGATATGGATTCACTCCTAACACAGTCACGTTTAATGTGCTTCTTGATGTATATGGTAAAGCCAAGCTCTTCAAAAAGGTCAACGAGGTTTTCTTGCTGGCGAGAAGACACGGAGTTGTGGATGTGATATCTTACAACACCATCATAGCCGCATATGGACACAACAAGGACTTCACAAACATGTCGTCGGCGATCAGGAACATGCAGTTCGACGGGTTTTCTGTGTCTGTTGAAGCTTATAACTCGATGCTGGATGCGTACGGGAAAGATAAACAGATGGAGAAGTTCAGAAGCATTTTGAAGAGGATGAAGAAGTCTAGTTGTGAGACGGATCGTTATACATACAACATCATGATTAATATCTATGGAGAGCAAGGATGGATCGATGAAGTCACGGATGTGCTGAGAGAGTTGAAAGAATCTGGACTTGGTCCTGACTTGTGTAGCTACAACACGCTGATAAAGGCGTATGGTATTGGGGGTATGGTTGAAGAAGCTGTTGGGTTGGTGAAAGAGATGAGGGCAAGAGGGATAACACCTGATAAAGTGACTTACACCAATTTGGTCACAGCTTTGCGGAGGAACGATGAGTTTCTTGAGGCTATTAAGTGGTCTTTGTGGATGAAGCAAATGGGTATATAAACAGAAGAGTTTTCCAAAAACACACAGCTGATTCTTTTTTTTGTATTAATGTTTTTATCTATAGTTGCTGCTGCTTTTGAGGCATGCTTGTACAATCTGATCAGTGATCAAAAGTCAATGAATAAGTCTCAGTCTTTCAGAGTGTAGATTTGTTGAAAATTGATTCTTGATACGTCAAAAAATGTAAGACTGAAGCAAATGGGTATATAATACGTTCTTAGGTTTCCATTAAATAATAAAAGATTTCTGTAATTATTCCCCAAATTGATACTTAAAGAATCACATAACGCAAGAATTGGTTACTTGCATCCCATACCAACCTCTGGTTCTAGTCTTGATAACTTGTGGACCAAGAAAACAACCTGATAAACTGTGAGTCTTTTGCATTTCTCTTGAATAGATACTTACACAGACAAAAATAAAGCATAGAGGAATTCACAAGATGATGTTTGCTGTAAATGTCACTCAAAAGACAATCTACAACGAAAATTTGAGAGCTTTATACAAAGAGTTACATACATATTTCAACTTTAAGCAAGCAAAAACAGAACAAAAATGACAAACACTCAAAACAATATATATTTCACCTTTTTCTCTTTGTCTCATAGCCAGAAGTAAAGCATTGCCTGTTTCAATAATTATGTCAAATGTTTGTAAGTACTAATAAAAGACTGAGATACAAATTTATCATTTAATAAATCCGAATGCATATATACCTCTTGAACAGAAACAATGGCTGGGTCAATCCAATCTTGTACATTCTCCATTGTCTTCAACCCCTTTACTTCAGATGATTGCACAGAACTTATCCTCTCCTTCACTTCACTCACTTGAATAATCTCTTCCCGCTTAACCACTTCACTAGTCTCAGGCTCTGTCTTCGTTTTTCCCCTCTCAAGCTTCTCTACTCTCTGTCTCAAACGCTGCAACTCAGCTTGATACTCTGCACGGTTTCTCTTACCACTTCTGTCTCTTGTCTGCTTAGATGGTTTCTTTTCCATCTTCGTCTGCTTTGACACCTTTATCACCATAGTCTCACCACTTTTACTTTTTGCTTCCCCATTTCTTTTTGTGTCTTCTTGAAAGTTTGATGAGCTTGCAACATCTTCTCCTTCTTCTTCTTCTTCTCCCTTGTTTATTCCAGACTCAGACAAAGAAGTCTTGTACTGCATGGAATCTCTAAACTCTGTAAGCTCTTTCACTTTCTCGTCCAGTTTCTTGATCTGCTCCCAATACACATCTAAAGAATCCTTCTTCTCAAGTCTTCCTGATTCCAAGCTCTGCTCAATCACTTCCTTCTCCTCGGGAACCGAAAGATCGTCGAACAATTCTTGAGACGGTGTTTGAGATCTATCACACAATGACAAATCCTCTTGAAGGTTAACATCTTCTAAGCTAGTGACATCGCTACACCCCAAGCTTAGAAGCTGGCTTTTATAAGCTTCGACTTGGTACTCAAGAGCATCGACTTCGATCTCTTTCTGGCAGATCAAATCCTCCAAAAGCGCAAAGGACATCTCAGCGTGAGACATTTGCTCTTCGACCATTCTCTTGTACTGACCAGCTTCCATAGCCAGCTCAGCTTTCTCTCCTTGCAGCTTGAGAATCATTGTCATGGCCTCGCTAGCTGACGTGGCTGATGCTTCTCTCTCTGCGTTTAGCTCATCTTGGAGCCTCTCCACTACTTCTTTGCGCTCGTAAAGAGCGATTCTTAGATCGTTTGTCTCGGCTCCTGGAATCTTAAAGCTTCGGCTTCGTTCCATGTTTCTTCAAAACATTCAAAGAAAACAGATTTATTAGAGACGAAAGATTCTGTAATAAATTCAAAAGTTCAGGACAAGAATTAACCGCAATAAAGTTTTATTTTTCCGACAAAAAAATGTGCAGCAGAATCTTAATGAGGTGAGAAAGAATCTCATTGTACCAGAAAAGTTTCGGAATTTGATTGATGAACTTGCAGATCCTATGAGAGTGATGACTCGTTTAATCTCTTGAACAGAGGAAATGCTTCAAATAGAAGAGATGTATATTTCTGGTGAATTTACAAAGAAATATTTAGCAAATCGGAGTGGAAAATAATTATCTAAAAAGGGAATATAATCACTCACATAAGACACACCAGACAAATATCATTATGGTTCCGTATAGACAGATTACGAAAATATCTCAGATCATAAACACGACAAAGTTCTTCACCTTTCTCTCAGAATAAAAAGCAATAAAAAAATCAATTTCGCAGTTCGAATCCTATAGGAAAACGAAGAAAAATAAACTTAAAAAGAAAGGGTCTGTATCAAGAAAACAGTGAATAGTCTTGAAAAATAATGATGAAATGCTGGAATATCTCAAAGAAAAGAGCTGGAACGTATTTGGTGAAACAATCTTTGAATGATTAAAGCTTAATGTGACCTTTAATTTTGCGTGGGGCATGTCATCTCATCTTTGATTGTGGTTTGAATACTTCTTCTACTAAATTCCTCTTAATGTTTTAAAAGAAATGATAAAAAGGAAACAAAACGAGAAAGTGATTCAACGGCTCATTACAGGGCCAAGTACAATATTAGCTACGGTGGGACCTACGGCGGCCGACTTCATTTCTGCCACGTGTAAGTAAGACACAGGTCTGAGGTTTTGATTTGTGTATACACACCACCAATAAACGATTAAAGACGAATTCAGAAGATAAATCCCAGCCAGAATATATCACTGAATTAAGATGAATACAAACTACATTGCAATAAAGATCTTCATATAATGACACTATGAGTCGTCTATGAACACATTCCTTCATCTTCTTCCCTCTCAGCATCCATCACCACCACCTTCCCCAATTTCTTTGGTGTGACCCACAGATTTATGAGATTCGCTGATCCTTTTGTTTTACTAAGGCCTTGAGAAGACTGCAATTGATTCCCACTCTAAGCTACATATCACATCCTGCATAATCCAATGTACCAGTTTAAGAAAACACACACTTGATAATAAAAGTAAACTAGTAGGTTGAAACAGAATTTGGTGATGTTATCACCTGTGGATTTTGTCTGTCGATGTCAAAACTGTTAATGGCACAAGGTTCAGCAAGAAGCTCAATCGGTTCTTCTCCTAAGAAACGATGGCAAGCAAGGACAAAGTAAAAGGAAACATCAGTTTGGTAATCTCATACAAGAAAGAAGAAGAAATAAAGTGGTGGAAAGGCCTAACTAAGCACCTTGCTCGATGACACCAAGGATTCCATCTTCAGAGCAGGTCATAACAGGGAGAATCCTTGAGGACGAGATGTTGGATGTTGTGTACGAGTCATACTGAACCTCCCACACCTCACTCTCAGACAGAGGGTTGTTTATGCTCTCACTTACTCCAACACCAGAAAGAACGATTGGCTGCTTTGGCCACCGAAGATCCCAAGCGAAAACAGTACCTGAAGAACCTCCAGCCTATATACACCACAAATCAAGATAAAGTTATGGTTACACCGAACTTTTGTTTGGTGACAAGGTGGTTTAACATTATAACACAGGACATAACCAAATGATTTACATTCGACTCAGAAGAAAGAAATGTAAGGTTACTTTTTCCAAATATCAGCAGAAAGGACAAGATGAAGTTAAATTACCAAAAGCTAAGTACTCAAAATTTGGCAAAGATTGAATAATTACACTAGAAATTCACATATTCATCAATGCATGGTGAAGAAGATGCTCAAACTACAAACAAATATTAGCTTAAATCAAATTTCTAACACACGCCATACAAAAATACTTACAATGCAAGTGTGCTTTCGAGATGGATGAATGTCAATAGAGTGGACAATTGCAGACGTTTTGCCTTGAAACCTGCAATGTTATCATCACATGAGACACAGAATATGCTATTCAATCAAAGGATCCACCTTTCCTATTCTCAATTTCACTTGCTAAACAGCTCACAAAAATCTAATGATAAGAGTGTGATCTAAGTTCTAACCCAAATGAACAAACTTTCACGTTCTATATCATTGCCGAGCAAACAAGCCAAGAATTCATAACCATTAAGAGAAATGAAAACTCACCAGTTTCCTTTGAGCTGCGAGACAGCCTCACCAGGCTTCCTCTGATCCCACAATTGCAAACCAAAACCATATCCTCCGGTGACAAACTCAGTCGGAGACGCCCATTTCACAGCTCTATAAGCCACCAGCCCGTTCCCATCAAAGACCCTCCTGTGTCTCAAACCTTCACCATTCACAATCGTCACTACATTCACTCTCCCATCTTCCCCAACGGTCACACACTCTCCTGCCTCCCTCCAATCCACACCTTCCACGCGTCCAACATGGAACCTCTCTCCCTCCGCCGCGTAAACCTCCTCAATCGCAGCTCCTTCCACCAGATCAGCCATCAGAACGTGGAGAGAACCGGAAGACGTACCTACCGAGACCACAGGTTTGAAGGAACCGCCTCCACCGCCGCTTCCGGCGACTTCCAGCGACGAGACGCGAGAAGGTGAAGTCCATGAGGATAACGACTCGACTAACGGGTTATTGGTTGGGTTCCCTCTTGGATTCGGGTCGAGCGACTGGATCTCGATTGACGAAGAGTCAGAGTCCGGGTCGTAGAAAGCTGCTGCGAAGAAACGATTCAGAGCAGAAGCTTGTGGAAGCCATCTCACTCCATCTACGTACTTCGATTGCGGTATTCTATGGACTTGGAACGCATCCTGCATCTCCATGGCTCCTGAGGTTTCTAGGGTTTTAGGATCAATCTCCACTCTCCGGGAACAAACACAAAAACAATGGTGGGAAAATTAGAAGCTTCAGAAAATGTAAGGTTATTTACTTAAATACCCTTTTATGCTATTATCACAAAATCAACATTTCCCTTATCTTCTTCTCTCTCAATTTCTCTATCTTTGGTTTATGGGAAAGTGAAAATGCTGACCTTACAAGTACAACAACACAGTAGCTTCATCTCTCTTAACGACAAGCTCAGAAGTTTTGGCAATGTCTTCAAGAGAAGTGGCGGCGGATTAGTAGTCACTGTAATGTCCAAAAAGAGAGACTTTCCGGAGAATTCAAACGAGAAACGACCCGTTTTGCAAATCAAAGTCCCCAACACAATCCTCGCTCGATCTGCGATCGCTGTTCTTGGTTTAGGATTCGTCGATGCAGGGTAAGATTTTTTCAACCCTCAAAGCTCAAAAACAAGGCGCGAAAATTGCAGAGTAAATAATGCTTTAATATCTCTTCAGGTATAGTGGTGATTGGTCAAGAATAGGTGCCATCTCCAAAGAAACAGAGGAATTGTTGAAGATTTCTGCTTTTCTTGTTGTTCCTCTCTGTATCTTTCTCGCCTTATCATTTTCCAATGAATCAACTGATTAGAGGTTCCTTGATAATGGAATGTAGAAGCATAAAGCTCAATACTTGCAAGAGAAAGTGACTGATTACTGTGAATGTTGTGAGTGTAGTAGTACATTGCGAATCCGCTTCATCTATGGGACAAATACATTGAATGAAATATAACTAATAAAAAACGTTATACAATGTGCTGCTTTCGGATTTTTCAAAAGGCACAAGAAGGTGAAGCCCGTCGGAAATCCATGATGAGAAGAGAGGCAACACTATGAGCAAGAGCTCCTAAGACTACGAACACATGGAATATCTGATGGCTATGTCCTGCAATATCAAAAGCTCCAGGCTTCCATCTCTCTGGTATACGGCTAACGTAAAACCCTGCTCCTGTTGCGTACAGCACAGCCATCGCAAGCTCGTAAACGAGAGCGACAAGCACGTTAGGATGATCTTTATGAAGGTAGAGAACGTGTGAGGCGGGTATGACGCCGGAGAATCCCATTGTTAGGAACAGGGCTGCTCTGAAAGATCTGAAACGTGGAGCTGAGAGAGCTGGAGAGAGGAGGGTGAAGATTGCGAGGAGGCCGAGGATGGAGATGGAGGAGAGGTAGAAGAGACGCCAGTGAGTGTGGCAGGAGAAGGCGTAGTAGATTGGTGCGAAGAAGGAGCAGACGATCATGAGGGAGATTCCTGCGTAGTCTAGTCGCCAGAAGAAGAGGTTGAATTTTCTTGAGTGGCATGCGAAGAGGTGTGACATGGAGCTGCAGATCAAGCAGATCATTGCTCCTGATAGGAAGACGATCCATGGCCATTTTGGAATTGTTTCGTAGTCCACTTCTCCTGATAAGTTCAGGAATGAGCTTGTGTGTGTCACGTTCGAGTCCTGCCAAGAGACACACCACAGAATCATGAGTTTAATTTGACAAAAAGACCAGACTTTTTAAGTTGAGTCCGTTGAAAAATCTTGTGATTTGGGAAAGTTAGGTGAGCACAGAAAAAAAAAGTCTGCAGAAACTGACAGTGAGAGAAAATCCAAGAAAGATTAGATACATCAACTAGTGGGAGGCAAGTTACAAGAAGAATCTTACGTGAGTTGTGCAAGAAAAAAACAAACTTATTTACAAGGAATCGTAAGTCCATTGTTTCCTTATTTCCCGTAGAAAAAACATGTGATTTCAAAGTAGGTAGAGCATAAAGCAAGTCTAGTCAGAAACTGAAGTATCTATTAACCAAAGGTTAACAAAAAACAATTAGATAGAGAAAATCCAAAGAAGGTCAGAGAGATCACGTGGTGGGTGAGAGTATCCACATAATTAGCAACTACAGCAAATTGCAATCAGAATATCATATAGTATTATGACTTTAAATCTTAATTATGAGCACAAATGTTTACATTTTGTAATGGAAAGTGACTTGCATGTCTACTTCTATTAGAATAAACAATGTCAGAGGAAGAAAAAAAGGTTTGAGAATCTTACGTGATACATAGTATGATCGCTGGAGAAGTTAAGATCTTTTGCCATTGGCATTGACGGCCATGGCCAGCGAATTGTTGCTCTGTCATTTGGACCCACACGTTCCAGAAAGGTTGAATTTTAAAATCCAGAAAAATAAAAGGAAAATGGAACTGAGAAATTACGATTTTGACCTCGGAAATTTCTTACCCGGAGAGCATGCTAACGAAGCCGGCGAGGCCGACCTCCGTCGTTTCCATGGAGCTCACCACCATCATCCAACCGAATATCAGAAACCCACCCAAGTGCCTGCCGATTTCAACATTTCAAAATTCAAATCTCCGAAAACCAAAAAAAACTCATAAACGCAACAGAGGAAATTGAAAATTGGTTGATTTATAAACATACGTCCAGATGTTGAGAGTCTCATTGTGCCATGAGAAAGCGCTGAGGAAAGTCTCCTTGAGAGACCATTCACATCGATAGTGATTGTGTATGAACTCGTTGTCCTTGAGATACCGAGGCAACTCCTCGAACTTCATCAATCTCGTCTCACACCCCTTCTTTCCGCCGGAATCCGAGCATTTCCCATTTCTCACCGCCGTTACCTTCGAAGAGTCCCTCACCGTCCTCCGTTTCTGCATGATTCCCCAGAAGAAGAAGAAAAAGGAGGAGAGATCGAGGATCTGAAAACCCCGGCGAGATTGAGCTCCGGAGAGGTGAATCCGGCGAATCAATCACCGATGCCTTCTCTCTCTCCGATCTCGTCAATGTTCAGATTCTGTTTAATCTTACTTTTCCGATGCTCATGGACGCTTAAAGCTCCTACTTATACGGAGAAGAAACCTTTTTAAATTTTTAAAACGAGCAAGCTTCGTGACTTTCGCGTCCCCGTCTTGAATAAAAACCTACGTGGCGGCTTTGACCGGTCCTTGTTGATACGTGGCGCTTAACTATTGAGTAAGCTGGTTTTGCTTAGTGTGAGGGGGATGCAGCTGATTAATTTTACCCGCCGTGTCAGTTTCAAACAAATAATAAAGTTACAGTTGGAAGGTGAGAAATGCATAAATTGTGGTGTCTTAAACAACATTTTAGTCTTTCTTTTCAAAGTTACACAAGTGGAGTGACGTAGTTAATTAAATCCCAAACCTTGTTTTTACCCTAAGGTTTTTCATTTATTGCCTCACCTAATCTACATTTCTAGAAACCAACTTGTGATTAACTCTAAATTTCTTGTCGTATTTGAATTTAATCATAAATAATCATATACCAAAGTTCCAGAGTTGGCAGACTTTCAAGTTTCGTGTTCGGGCCAATACTACTGAAAATAGACTTGGAATTCTACTAAAGTTTCACTCTGATTAATTGGGATTCGGTTAAGTTAGCCATTATTGAGTAATTAAATTTCATGTTTATTATTAAGCATTTATTCGTTTCCGTATGATTTATATATACGAGGGAGTGTCTATGAAAACAATCAAACTATGGGACAACGAGGTAGACTGAAAGAATAAGTAAAATTCGAATTGGTTACATGGCATAGGATTCTCAAAGGAGGATTGATTCATAAGACAAAACAACAAGTGCATCTCAATTGTATTGCATGATGAATTCATTATTAAATTAAACTGATTATTATTATGAAATACGTCGAACATTTTAGTATAGTTTTTTTTTTTTAAATGAATGAATGGTTCGCTTACCGAAAAAATACAGTTGGCCCAGAATTTGATGTTGGCATGTACTTACTTGACAAAATACTAAAGATGGTTGTAAACGTCTGAATAATTATTTTAAGACCATCACCTTTTTTTTTCCCTCGATGACAACCTAAGATTTTCATAAATGACATCAATTGAGATATAATAAAAAGCTGTCAAAAAAGGAAAAAAATATAGATTATTATAGAACAGTTTCATGAAAATGTCGACATCCTTTCTTTTGGATACTACGTGAACAACACAAGCACATTAAGCCCCTTGAGAAACATTAAAAAAAAAAAAAACAAGAATGATACGGAATCGAAAAATGTTGTATAAAATATAGCTTTTGAAGTACGAAAAAGAGCTGGACAGATTGTATAAGATTGGACAGTAAAGTTGATGAAATCCGATTCCTCTCAATCGAGAATGATGGCGACATTTCAGTGATCCTAAAGTATGGAATCCGACCAAAACACTTTTACTGCAGACGATCCGAGGGATTATAAAAAGTTAAAAACTAAGGCGAGTGTTCAGGGATTATATCATAAAATCGAAATTAGTTTATACTTAAGGCGTATATAATATAACTAAGTTGTCGTGCAGTGTTTTAAGAAAAAAAGGTTGTCGTGATTCGTGAAGAGAACATATATATCATCTAGTTTGCTTTGTTGGTCCGTTTTTCATCTAAATCGGTTCTTAGACGCCATGAATTTCTTGCGACGAGGATTAAGAATAAACAATACATGGAAGAGTAGTTAACTTGAATATTATTTATAGATTAATCATATCTTATTTTTGTAAAGTGTATAAAATAGGTGAATATTGCGGTTACGTGGTAAACTGAAAACTTTAAAACTATATTTTAGTAGGTTTTGCTGTTAAGTACTCCTCCAGCAAAATAGAGTTTGAAAAATCAATATGCATACAAAAACTGTGATATAGATTTTGTGTTAGAAGGGTTGAAAAATGTTTTGGTATATTTGTTGTAAACTATAGTTTAACAAAGCAATAGACATACATATGCTGTGATATGTAGATTTTGTGATAGATTTCGACAATATTTTACGGTATTTTGGATCATAAAAGTCTAATACCGCACACTGCACAAGTGCAATTGGTCATCAACTAATTTTGGGTTAACAACCGGTTTTTTGGTTTCTTTTGTTTGTTTTATTTTTTTAATTGTAGGGTTTCTTCAACGTTTGCCCAAGTTTTGATTAAAGTTTTTGTTTTTGGTTTTCAGGTTTTGTTTGAGTATAGACAACAGCATATCCACTAACCTAACCTATAAAATCTCGATTAATCACGTTTGTAGATATAACAATAATAATAATATTTCAAGCTTTCAATACGATACCATTATGTATGATAAACTTTCAAATACAGAGTTCCAATTTTATCATATGTACCCCAGTGGACAAAAACATTTACAGCTTGTATAAACTTTTTTTCTTAGTTCGTGTATAAAAACAACTAGAAATTGTATACAATATTTACCTTTAAAAGTTTAATAACCCTATATGACAAGAACTTTAAAGGTAAATATACAATTTCTAGTTGTTTTTATACATGAACTTATATACTTAGAAAAAAGTTTATTCAAGCTGTAAATGTTTTTTTTTTTGTTTGGAACAATACAAGCTGTAAATGTTAATTGGTTTTATTTGCACAAACGGTCTAATTACATGGAAATACAATCACTAATTATTTCAGATTACAAAAAACTGAGTAATTTTACTGAGACACAACTACAGATATCTAATTCGGTTGAATTGGACAAAACCAAACTAAAATCACATGAAAACATGTCCCCAAATACGATCCAAAATGTATTTGCTTGTAACTAACAAACCGAACTCTAAGTCAGATATACCTCCAAATCATGGTTTGGTTAATTTTTAGCAGTCCGTTACAGTTCGGTTTTAACTTTTAACACATTTGTAATTGCGTGTAGCACTGTTATGATGGGGTGGTGGTAATTGGGTTAGATATTGTAATATATGAGCTTTTTAGGTGTTGGAATAATTTAACAAGTATATTAAAAAAGTTTGGGGCTTTTACGGAAATACTTGAAATAAAAAGACCTTCTCTATCAATTTCGAGAAAAATGATAAATCGTCGCGACGCTACAAAATCTCCCGCCTTAATTTCCCTCCATATTTTTCATTTCGCTTTCTTTCTCATTTAGCTTTCTTCTTACCAAACTAAACTGTCTTTCTTCTTCTGCTCTTGGCTCTACACAGTTAAAGATGTTGGATCTGGGAACCATGTCTATGTCCGCATCTGTTGCTCTCACCTGTTGCACTACTTTTCTTCCGGCGGGTTCAGGGCCTGAATTAGCCAAATCCATCGAGTCCCCGGAAGACGTAGCCGGAGATTGCAACCAGAAAGAGATGCCGAAGCTTCCCCCACATGAAAAGGTCAGAGATATTAGCAATGCTAATGGAATCTCATCTTTGATCGGAAAACAGAATTCGCACAACAGAGGCAAGAAAGGGCTGGCTCTGGAAGATCACGTGAGAGATTGGGTCAAGAGGAGAGTGGATTCCGGAGTTTCGGAGTCGAAATGCTTCCTCCCTTTTCTAGTTGGAGCCAAGAAAATGGTATTTTTTTTTTTTTGTGATTTCTGTTTAGATATTATCAATCATTGAATTGTTTCATGTGAATTTCATCAATTTGCTGTCTCGGAATCCATGAAAGATCAGAGTTTCGTTCATTGAATAGTGACGTGTCAAGTTTTCATATTTCTTACTATATGGGATTGGATTTGGTGTGTCAGGTTGAGTGTCTTGTTTGCCATAAGCCGGTGAATCCAGGAGAAGAGTTGCTGTGTACTGTTAACAGCTGTCAAAGCGTTTATCATTCGTCTTGTGCGAAGGAAAGTCTCGGCACTTCTAAATTGGCAAAATTTAAGTGTCCTCAACATGTAAGATCCTCCTCAAACCATTGTTTTGAATCAAAAAGCATATCATATATGTCTAGGGATTTAGTAAAGAAACTGTGATTAGGTAGAGAACTGAGTTTGGAATAGTTTTGATTGTGTGGTATCTGATAGAATGGAGTAATGCAGGAGTGTTTTGTCTGTAATAAAAGACCTCAATGGAGGTGTGTGAAGTGTCCAATGGCTGCTCATGACAAGCATGCTCCATGGTCAGATGAAGTGATTCATCTGAAAGACCAACCAGGAAAAGCAGTTTGTTGGAGGCATCCAACTAATTGGCGACTAGACAGAAAGGTTCGTGTTTTCAAGTTTATGATTTGTGTGGTTTCCACACAGACTCACTCACAAGACTGACACTGTTGTTTCTTGGTTGAGCAGCATGCAGTTGCACAGAGTCAAGTGGAGGTCAGTGTTTCTCTGGCACATGTGAAATTAGGTTTTGTAGTGATTCTTACAAAAAAGGGAAGAGATCGGAAAGCTGGATATTGTTGTTACTATGCAAATAATTTCATTTACTTTCATATTCAGGATGTCTTTAGCCAGTTGCCTTTGCCGTACGTTGAAGAGGAGTTCAAGCTTGACATGACATGGAAAGAATCTGGTGCCAAAGAGGAGCTGCCTTCTTATGTTCACATTAGGCGCAGTATCCTTCATAGTTTCCATACATAGCTTTCTTTCAGTTCGTTATTAGTGCCATAGCATGATTTTTTTTGTTATCTATCCTTGACTGAGTTAAAGATGTTTACTTGGTAAAGAAGAAGCGGGACGATGCTAATGATGGTGTTGGATGCACAAACTGTGGCCCTATTTGCTGTAGAAGCTGTGTTTGCAGGTATACTCATTGATTAAACCATTTCAACCTCTTCTCTGTGGAAAAGAAATGAAATTTTGTCTGAATCATGTTCCATCTTTGAAACAAAAATGGCAGGTCTCAATGTATAAGCTGTTCAAAGGGATGTGGATGCCCTGAAACTTGTAGCAACAGACCATTCCGCAAAGACAAGAAGATCAAAACTGTTAAGGTAATTTTAGTTTGTTCTGATTTGTACGTGACACACCCTTCTTTCTTGTCTTGACATGTCAACTTATTGTTTTTCACAGACTGAACTTTGCGGTTGGGGAGTAGAGGCAGTAGAATCTATCAACAAAGATGACTTTATTATTGAATACATCGGTGAAGGTAAACTGTGTAGACATTTGCATTTGAGCTTTATGGATGTGGCGGAAAGAGACATAGTGTTTAGTGGTTGTTCTTACTCAATTTGCAGTGATTAGTGACGCTCAGTGTGAGGAAAGGCTTTGGGATATGAAGCATAAAGGCACGCAAAACTTTTACATGTGTGAGATTCAAAAGGACTTCACAATTGATGCCACCTTCAAAGGGAACGTTTCTCGCTTTCTGAATCACAGTTGCAACCCAAACTGTGTATTGGAGAAGTGGTAAACCATAGATTACATCATACTAAGAGAGAGTGTTGACTGTTGAGTCAGTCTAATTCTTGTCAAATTGTGTGGTTGTTTCAACAGGCAGGTTGAAGGTGAGACCCGTATAGGTGTCTTTGCAGCTCGTCAAATAGAAGCAGGAGAGCCACTTACATATGATTACAGGTCAACTTTTTTAATCATTTGAGTCCCTATGAAGCTAGAGCAAATCTGAGATTCTGATATGTTGTTCATCTTTTGTTTTTGGCAGATTTGTGCAGTTTGGTCCTGAAGTAAAGTGCAATTGTGGTTCTGACAACTGTCAAGGTTTTCTTGGGACGAAGAGGAAGGAACCAACCCCTTTGGTTGAATCTTGGGGAGGGAAACGCAGAAGAGTGGTGCACCGGCCAGTGACCCACAAGTTGCATCCTGAAAAATCAAATCCAAAACATGAACAAGATGAAGCACCATAGTTTTGTTTGTTTGAGTTACAATTTGAAAACAATCTTTTTACGTTTACACATTACACATTTGTGAGATTATGTATTCATTCCGGTTCTGGACAGTGGCTTATAGAACCACTTTTGCTTGTAACCGAAGCGTAACAATAATATGTAACTGAAAAACAAATGGTGTATTATATATACAGTGATCGTTTGGTATTCTCAGATTTTCAGTCATACCACATGAAACCCTAATATCATGACAGATTTTGGCTTCTACGCATCCTCAGGAAAGAGAACTCGACGTCACGGATCATGGAGGGATACGGGAACGGCTCTGATTCGAAGTGATGGATGCGGTGTTCAATTGTGTTGTAGTAGCGACCAAGACGTTGCCTTGCAGCTTTCTCCATCTGACGGCGACGCTGCCTTGAAGTTTTCTCAGTCTGATCAAATCTCTCGGTAAGGTGTCCTAGTTGCTTCTCGTCTTTGTTGACGGTATCACTCGTGTGATCAGGTAGAGTAAGAGGAACACGTGATGCGCAAGACAACATAGAGAAACTGATCAAGACCAAGAGAGTGACGAAACTCATTGTTGTTGAAGCTTTTGCCATCGTTGGGAAACGAAAAGAGAGGGAAATTTGGTTTGTGACGTGTGTATGCGTTTATTTGTGGAGAAAGATGTTAGGGTTTGTGTAGAAGACCGACCTTATTTCCTTTTTTTCTGTTGTAAATTCAGTCGGTTTAATTATCACGTCTAAAATCCAATCTCCAAATATAAATAAAAAACCTGAGCTAAGTTCTCATTAAACAACTCGTTTGACTGTTTCAGTATTTTGTTGAAGTTACTTGCACAGAAAGTTAGTTAACCTACTTTAACATGACAAAAAGCCGTCACAAATAGGATGATATAAATCCCACAACTTCATTAACTGTGTGTACTCAAAAGGACTTGTCGAATCAGAATAATAAAAAGTCCAGATAATGATTGATTAAATAATGTATATGTTGTGCATTTATATCCAGATAATGATTGATTATATAATTATTGGAGGAACATTGATTAAAGACCAGATGGTTATGTGATTAACCCTTTATATGTACTGTGTATGTTGTAACTTCCTTTTTCTATTGGGAAAATATTGAAAACTATTCTTTAGTCACAGCAATATTTTGGTTTGGAATTGTATTCGGTCATATCAAACATTTACAAACTTGTTTTTTTGTAGACAACAAGAAAGATCAAAAGGACAAAAACACAAGAGCCTAAGAGAGAAGATATTTACTCACTCCAAACTAACTTGAATATATTCTTACTAGCCGCTCCACATATTACATTGTTGCTTCGATTCCTCAACATGTCTTCTTGCGCTGACACATTCCCATCCTTCAAACCAAAATGGAGAGAAGATTAATTCTTGTGTACTTCAAGATTGGTGTTCTTAATGATAATGAACAAGATTCTAGGCAAAAAAAGGCTTACTAGATGAGAATATGCATAAGCAAGAGACAAAAGTGTTGGGTACATATCAAGAACCGCTATGGCTATTTCCTCTGTTACCTGCGGTACCTGTGCGTACCAAAAAAAGTTTCAGAAAGTTGCAGAGAAGAATCCACATTACTTATCAAACTCCCATTACAGAGAATAGACAAATGGCAAAAGGCTTTAAAAAGGTAAGAGAGTCAGTACCTGCATAAGCTGAATTGCAAATACATCACTGATTGTCATCTTATCGAGGTCTTGACATCTTTTGACAAAACTATCAAAACAAGTATACGATGCTGCAACTCTGTTCTGTTCACCATTCACCCTCGACTTGTAGTATTGGTGTATTGATTTTGTTAGGTAACCGTACTTTCTTAGCGTCTCACCAAGTCCGTTAGTCCTAATCACATCAAATCCCTCCAGAATCTCCGTTGTGAAACAACTACAAGCATATAGATGGAAACTAAGTTTGAGGTTCCAAATCTCAAAGAAGACTGCACAACCATCTGAAAAGGAAGAAATTCTTACGCTGTTTTAATGCTGTCTGCTGCATCACAATGGTTTGGATCCCCTTCAATTATGTACATCAACTTCTTGAATCCCGATCTCTTTTTAGAGGTGCCAATTCAAGAAGAAAATGAGAAACAGCCTCAGCAAAAGATAAGAGTAAGTAGAAAACGTGGCAGTTGAGAATTTACACACCTGGAGTCTAAGTTTTTGGTCCCTATAGCGATTATCTCTTATTGACGAGCGCAAATCATCAACGTTCTTCCTCTCAACAATAAAGTCCAGGACATATTCAGCCCCAAGGCACTTATGCCGAGCAATCCAGATACAATCCCCTACTGGTAATCGTCTAACCTACAGATTCAACACCATCTTTCCAGTTAATTTGAGTAATTTGGAATCTGAATGACTTCTATTTCAGGAAAACAGATGCAAACCTCAATCTTGATCTTGAATTCCGAGCATATGTAATCCACTATTTTCCTGGATCGTGATCTGTGAATAAGAAGATATGGGTTTAAGTGTTATTAACAAGATAGACTATTATCACACTTTCATAACTATTTAAACCATAAGAAAACTCAAAGCAAGAAAAAAATGAGTAAATGTTCCACGAACCCTTTGGTGGCAAACTGTTCTCGGTCATCCAGTATCAAGATCACCTCATATGCTTCCTCAAACGCTTCTCCAAATATAAGAGGAGGCAGGTGTGGAATAACTGAAACTCCTTCGGTTCCATCTGAAGGTAACTTTGTAACCATGAAACAATAAAAAACAAATAATGCTGATTAGCAATTTAGTTGCTGCTGATCGTAATAGATAAATCTAATAATTTACTGAATGCAAATGGTTACATACGGAAGAGGAGCAGGCTTTCAAAGCATGGCTCGAACCGGATGAGCATGATTTCAAGGTGTATCCATCTTTGCAAGAGCGGGACTTCTTAGCACGAGATCCCTCAAGATCAACTTGACCTGTAAATTTGTATCTAAGTCTTTAATAAAATGAAATATCCAACCTTTAACAGGCGCAGAACTTAGGACATTAGATCATATGGTTGCTAAAGAGTAAAAAACCGTACAAGTTTGCGCTTTTGAAGGTCCTGCTGAATCTTTTCTTCTATTCCGAGAGTCCGAACAGGGATTATAAACTTCTGCTTGACGAAGATGGCACATTACAGATAGCCAGAGAGTTGATGGATCTTTGTCCTGAGATCCATCTGAAACCTCTCTGAATGCAGCAACAACTTGTTCCTTGGTATAGCCAAACGGTGTAAACTGTTGAAGAAAAAGAAAGATAACAATTAACACTGAAACAAAGTATTGTCACCTCACCACCAAGCAACACTGTATAAGAAAGCTCCAAATGCTATTTTGAAGGAGTACCTTTTCAAGAATATCACTTGGAATGGCTGGTTGTGCCCTAGATCTTGGTTCAGCATATGGTTGTTCTTCTCTCATGGAAAAAGAGGAGGTGGAATTTTGATTAGATGTTTCCTTTGGTTGCTGTGCAGGATCCATTTCTTCATCGGATATGATGTCAAGTGCAGGTAATCCAGACCGCGTGATACATTCATTTGCTACTTCCCGACCTTCACCTG
The DNA here is from genome assembly GCA_902728155.2 of Microthlaspi erraticum. Taxonomy (NCBI): domain Eukaryota; kingdom Viridiplantae; phylum Streptophyta; class Magnoliopsida; order Brassicales; family Brassicaceae; genus Microthlaspi; species Microthlaspi erraticum. Next base: position 14,334 of record CACVBM020001396.1, on the reverse strand, counting down.
TCAGCATGTACCTATGAAACAAACAAAAAACCAATATCTCATCATATGTCTCAAGGTAAGGTCTACTTCGCTACACATACTACATTAGGCCAAAATGAGTTGTTACTTTGCTGGGTTGCTAGATTTCACCACTAGTCCCTTCTCTATAAGTGTTTTCATGCAGCTCCATCCGCTATACCACTCCCTCTTAGAGTTTCCAAGTCCTGCTTTCCCTTTTCCTTTCTCAGGCCTAGTCACACAAATGGAAGAATAAATCAGAGAGCAATGATTAAGTACAAACCGTCAGGTTAGAGATGAGGAAAGTGATTGATTCATACGCAACAGGAGCGTGTGAGAGACCACTCGCGTCAGCAGCATCAATAAGCTCTTGTTTGCGCATGAATTCTTTCCCATTTGAAGTCCCTCTGGTAAACGATAACAAAACGTTCTCAGAGAAATGTTTACTAAGGGGAAAAAAAGAGCACATTGAGAGGAAAGTAAAAATCTAAACAACCTGTGCAACGTTATTAGTAATGCATAAGACACAGAATTTCTTTGTGGAACGTAACGTTTGCTTCCCTTGGCCTTTTTCCCTGAACAGAAATCAAAAGCACCTTACATTAACATATTACATTGATCAATCATGTGAACAATGTGATATTGGATACAGCTTTGGACACAGCAGACACCATTACCAGCACAGTTTTCAGGTAAATCTTCTTGCTCAGAACTTCCAGCCCCAGTATCGAAATGTCCTTTCATGAGCTTAAGCATCCACTTGCCAAAGCCCCTATGCGATAAATCCAGCAAAAATCAAGAATCAGACACTTGGGTGTGTATACAAGCAAAGCCACCCAAAAACTAAAATCACTCGCCATTTGCACCTAAGAAACCAAAATGGATATAAACAAACACTTTCCCTGAAACAAAGATATATACTTTGATATTCTCTGATTGATTACAACGATAATCAGATTCTATGATTTTGGAAAGTCTCAGTCTTCATGACTTCAATCAGATAAAACAAGCACAAAACCTTACCAAAAATCTAAATTTTCAGGAACAAACAATGTATGTGAAGTCTATAAAAACGATGCACTGATGATTATCTTCTTACTCTCTTAGTCGCTGAATCAATTCCACCACTCAAATACTCAATCAATACTGAAAAAGCGAAGAATTTCGAACCAGAAACACAAAAAGGTCCCATCTTTCCCATCAAATTTTGGAAAAAGGCAACTCAAACAAGAAAACGACTAAACCCAGCAAGAACATAGAACCCTAGGAAACAACATTTCCCCTAAACCAAAATGCCCATAGAGAAAAGAGAAGAAAAAGGAAAGCAAGAAGCATACTTGATCTGCGACAAGTCTTTGAGTGTGTTAATGGGATCCTTGGCGTCGCAGACATTTCTATACGCCTTAACAAATGTCCTCTCCAGATTTTCCGACAAACCCTTGGGCTTATCTGCGTATTCTCGCTTCGTCTGCAGCACATAATCCGCTAAACCTTGGTTCTCTGGACACAGTACCCTTCTCTCGTCATCCATCACCAACCCACTAAGAAAAGAGTCTCAATTAAGCAGAAGAACTTCAAATCCTCGATGTAGGCTTGATCTTCTCTGCAAAGGCTTGAATGCTTGATCTTTCGTTTGCCGGATAAGTGGGAATTTCAAAATTTGGGGATTCGACTAAACAACGCCGGTTAAGGTTACCAATTCAATGACGTCATGACGCGAATATGAAGCATGCTAGTTTTGTATTTTGAAGTTATGGTTTTTTTTTTAGTTTTTGGGGAACTTATATGTTTTTTTAAAGAATCAAAGCTTTTCTTATTATTATTCTTCTGTCAAAACATACTGCTAATTTAAAAAAAAAAAATCGTTGGTTTTTGGATTTTCGGGGATTTTATGAAATTATTTTGGGATTTTTTCGAAATTTAATTTAATTTTTATTTAATACTAATATTTAATTGTTAAAAACATAAAAATATAACGGAAGTTAAGTTTCTGTTAGACCGAATGTGTTAAATGGGTACGGTTTAAAAAGTGTAGGTATTAAAATAGACAAACATAATAGTTGGGGTATTTTTCTGGGCACAAAATTGCTAGGGTATTAAAAAGCTCTTCGGAATTTAGTTGAAGTATTTTTATGGAATTTTTCCGTTTCCTGACTCTACACTAAAAATATCATTTATTTTCATTTTCCCCTAGGTAATTTATTGCTCCTTGTGCAAGATTGAATATTATCTTCAATAAGATTTTCTGAATCTCTCTATTTTATAAAATATTAAGTGATTCTCCCATGCCTTGTGCGGGATGTATTGATATTTTAAAATTATTGTTTATTAATAATAAATTCTTCAAGATTTTGTATTGTATTTTCTATAAATTGCTAAATAACTATGTTACTAGGATTTAACCCGCACAAATGTACGGGGAAAGCGATTGTTTTTTTTTTTTATATAAGGGAACTATGACATTGTTATTGAAATTCTGAAACTTATAATTCCCTATTCGCACAATCGAAAGAGGGTGGTGAAAGTTCAATATGTTCATAAATAAATAGAGAAGCAATGGATGAGGTAGTTGAAGTAATGTTTGTGGACATTGAAAAGAATCTTGTGAAGACGTTAAGATCTTGCTCCTCATAAAATGCGATATCGATTATGAGAGATGAAGTCTGCTTTTTTGGTGTTAATATAATTCTCTCTTAGATAATGTTTAACATGAAACAAACACGAAACAAAGAATAAGCCCTGAAAGAAATGTTTAACATCTTGGGACATTCTACTTAAGAATAATGATGCCGATCAAATCTTATTGTCACTTTTACAGCTATTGAAATAATCGTAGATTGTTACATCATCTTCTTCGCTTTCGCTGTCTTGTGCGGAAGTGTTCATGCAGAGACGCATAACAAATCATTAAGTAGTGTAATATTAAACTTTTAGTGTTTTCATTATAATAAAGATTAGAGAGAGTCATAATTATGATACTTACACTATATCAATGAAATAGTCAACCTCATCAAAGCCAGTAGGATTGAATTCAAATGTAGAAGTCCCTTCTTCACTCTCGAAGGGATACTTACATTATTTATATTTTAAAATTATTGTTTATTAATAATAAATTATTCAAGATTTTGTATTGTATTTTCTATAAATTGCTAAATAACTATGTTATAGTCAGTAGTCTTATACGATCATATTTGTGTTTTTTTTTCTTACGCTTTATTTCAAGCAAGTAATCACTGACTTTTTCTTCTTTGAGTTTTACATCTTTTTTTTCTTTTCTTTTGATTTCCAGTTTGTATTTGGTTCTTGTCTTTGTCTTTTCCTAATTTCCAGTGCCTCATTTTTTTATTGTTCTTTTTTTTTTTCATTTTCTTCATCAGCTTTGATTTCACAAATTCTTCTTCTTTTTATGTTTTTTTTTTCTGTATATTCTTCTTCCATAACTGATAACTCTTTGTATAACACATTTAAATGTCTTTGTCTTTTCTTTTACCCTTTTTTTTCTGTAATAAGAGCAAATTGGTTTAGTCGAAGTCAAGTAGGGATCTTATATGAACTTTTTAAAAATTAGTACTTTGATGGTAAAGTCAGTGATTTTGTTCACTTGTAAGTTGTAGCTCTCCCTCTCTTCCTAAACATAAAAGTTGAAAAGAAAAACCAGAAACGATTGACAAATATGAATGCATAAATTTTCAAAGCGAATAATAATATTATAAAGTGATATAATGGAGAGTTGCATGACTCTCTGATTCCCCATCTAAATCATTGAAAGAGAGATTTTTGTATACTCTTTACAAATGAACCCCCTTTTTAATCAATTGAAGTATAGCTTGGGAGTTCTCTGTCAAATCCAGTAAGGTCAAGATAGAGACATCAAGAATGCATGAAACATAAGTGAGCTAAGCAAATTCGAAATAGTTTTGTTTTAACAACCTAAATGAACATAAAGCATAAGATAAAAATGCAAGAGATGAAAGAAATGCAAATGGAGGCACTTGGGATGAGGGTCATTGACCTTGGGAGATTCTCAAGTCAGTTTATGATGCTCAAACAGTTTAATGATTGCTAATCCTTAGGCAAAGAACTCATTAACAAGACTAATCCACTCTCATGGTACTAATCACTTTGCTAATTACCAATTTCAAGAACTAATTCTCATTAGTGAAATTTAAAGCAAGCATAAGATTCAGTTCTAGAAAGCCAATAAACACCCTAGACAATCACTCTCATGAGCTAGGAATGTAAATCCTTTAGATGGTTGGTTCAAGCATTTCATCAAACACTTCTGGTGCATGAAATGCCTAAGATCTAGAATCAACTTGATCAGAGAAGATCTAGCATTAAGACCACCAAATAAAGAAGGATTAAGCAAATCAAGTCCTAAACATCAAGGTTGACCATCAAATCTCCCTAAATCTAACTCATCCCATGAGCCTAAAGAGAACTACTCAAAAGACATGAGAAATTCGAAATTAAGAGAAACAAGATGATGATTATGATAAACTAAGATAAATAAGAAAGATTCAAAGAAGAAGTACTTTCAAAATCATTAAAATCAAACCAAGATCTTACAAAAACGAAAATAAAAGAAAGGAGGCAAAGAGAGAAGTTTTTGATCAAGGAAAAGATCCAAGATGCCTAATAAAATTAGGTCTTCAGCTATTTATAGTAAAAGATAAGTGAACCCTTGGTCAACTCCGTCCCTGTTGACTTTGTCCTTTATGACGGTCTTGAGCAAACTTCTCAAGTGCTTTGTTCTTCTTGCTCAAGTCCTCTGGTCTGCGAATTTCTTGAACACTTCTGAGCTCTGATCAGCTTCTAGCTTCTCTGTCTTGCTCCAGTCACTACCCCAACTTGCTAAACGCCTCAAACACCTAGGAAAACACTCCAAATGCAATGGAAAATGCAAAATGCTATTCTAAAAGCTAAATGTTCCTAAGGAGATGAAACTTACACTAAATGGTATGAATGAGACTCAAAGACATACAAAACCATGCAAATTATGATGCTAAAAATATGCAAATATTGAATACATCAATCATCAAATGAAATCATGTTTGATCAAGTATAAAAAAACTCTGCAAAACTCATTCATTTGATAGGAAATTTGATTTAAAGTAAATTGATATCTATACTATTATCTTTTAAATTAACTAATAATCCGAATTTTAAACAAATTAACAACCACTGAAAAAGGTTAATTCAGCACAAAATCATGCAATCATCTTTCCAAAGATAGGAGAATTGTGTGAGAGACAATCAAGAGAGAAAACAATAGATAGATGGATTACATCACGAAATCTTGGACCAATTAGTCCATGTGGACAAACCCATGTTGAGGAGAAGCGGTAATTCTACTCGTAGTCCAACAAATATTTATTTTATTAAAACTTAGAAAAATCGCAAAGAATTTGCTAAGGGATTAAATAGATGATATAAATGTATTAATTTTAGTTATTGGATTTATCATGTTGCCTAATTTACTGAGTTTCTAATTTTAATGTTAATCTTGTGGGTCATTTTTAAGAAAATCAATTAAACGATTATTATAAATAAATAAAAAATTAAATAAATTTATTAAAATTATTTATCTCATTAGTAAGAGAGGTTCATTTTCCAAAATCACTTTGCAAATAATAGTATAGACTTTTTCTCTTTACTTTTTTCCTTGTTATTATTTTTTTTATTTTTATATCTACTTTTTTACTAAAATCGTACAACCAATAAACTACAACAACAAATTATTCTACAAACAAAAAGCTAAAGCTAAATAAAAAAGAAACTTGGGACAACAAATTAATTTTGCTAAATCATCAATACAATTCGGACATACAATGGATATGAGGGTGCGTGCTGAAATTCATCAAATACTTGGAATGAGTAATGTAGGCGGTATGAGCAATTATCTTGGAATCCCAGAGAGTCTGGGGTTGCTAAGACAAAGATATTAACTTTCTGATTGACAGACAACACAAACGAATTCACCATGTACTGGTTAAGTCTGTTCTTTCAGCGATGTCAATACATGTAATATCATGTTTTCGCTTGCCTAAAGGGGTTACAACTAAATTATCTACCGCGGTATCAAAATTTCTGGTGGAACAGTAACGGGCAAACACGAGGGATGCATTGGCTGACTTGGAAAAAACTTTGCAGCCATAAAAAATATGGGGGATTGGGATTCAGGGTGATCGAAGACTTCAATACAGCATTATTGGCGAAACAACTATGGCGGCTAATGGACAATCCAAATTCATTATTTGCACGGGTATTCAAATGAAGATATTATCGGAACACAAATCCTTTGGATCCCATTAAATCATACTCTCCCTCTTACGTATGGCAAAGTATGATATCGGCTCGACCTCTGGTAAATAAATGACTCATCATAAGAGTTGGTTCAGAGAGTTGATGATCCTTGGATTATTCCAGCTTCTCGCCCGAGGCCAACCTTAGGACTTGGGGTTCAATTTTACCCTCATCTTTGAGTGAGTGAACTAATGACACCCGGTACATCAACGTGGAATTTACCACTATTAAATCAAATTTTTGATAGTAAGGATGTTCCCATTATTTTAGGAATCCCGACATCACAGCTTAGTAGGACGGATTCCATGGGATGGTTCTTTACAAAGTCGGGCCGATATACGGTTAAATCGGGATACACAATTGCACAACAAAATATGGATGACGCTAATACTACATTCATTGGCCCAGATATAAGGTGCCTTCAAGCACATACATGGAAAGTAAAGTGTACTAAAAACTACAACATTTTCTTTGGCAATTTTAACAGGTGTATATCAGTAGGAGCACGGCTACGGAGCCGCTGCATTCAGATAGACCCTCAATGTGTGCGGTGTGGTATGTCTACTGAAACACTTAATCATATGTTATTTGAATGTCCACCGGCGCTACAGGTTTGGGCTTTATCTCCAATTCCTACAGCCTCCAACTGTTTCCCAACAGGAGGTTTATTCACAAACATTTCTCATTTGTTCTGGAATCTGCCGGATGATGATAGAATGGGGATGTACCCTTGGTTGATTTGGTTTATTTGGAAAGGTCGAAACGAAAAAGTTTTTTCTAACAAGGATTCGAATCCGAATGATATTATCAACCATGCGGCAAGTGAGGCAACAGTGTGAAAGATGGCACAGGAAAAACAGGAGATAAGATTATTGATTTTAGAGATCTCGGTGGGATCATCTTTTCAGGGTGATAGAGGTCAGGTGGATGGATCATGGAAAGCATCAGATCCTAGGGCAGGACTGGGCTGGTATAATTCCAATAAATACTCATGGGTACGTGCAATTTACGACGGGTTTATCGCCACTTCAAACAGAGGTTGAGGCGTTGTTATGGGCTATGCAATGCTAAGGCAGAAGAAGTTAAAGATATTGTTTGAAACGGAGATGGTGTATAAACCTGAGGACTGACCAGTGTTCGCAACGATACTTGATGAATTATGCAGATTTAAAAGAGGTTCACTTCTTTCTCTATTGTGCATATATCAAGGACATATAACACGAAGGCTGTTGACAAAAAAAAAAAAAAAACTTTTTTTTACAGCAATAAAAAAGAAACTAAGGGCCTGATTGGTTGTGTCTGTAACTTTGGATTTTTTGCTGTAGAATTTAGGCTGTAGATTTTTTTGTTGTGGCTGTAGATTATAGTGCTGTCGAATTTTTATTATAAATAATTTCTTATAAAATATCATAAATGTATCATTAAACAATTGGAACAAGAGGTAAGGAGTCCGAAATGTACCTCTGTGACTCCACATTGTGGAAACTCACTTGTAGTGTATAAGATGAACTAGATGGACCCATACTTACCCAAACATGGATTAATAGGTTCTACACATGACTATGAGGACAAACATGAGTGAAACGGTCTCAATCCAAGGGAGGAACATCAAATGGACCTAATTTGGGAACCGGAAGAGGTAAGGAGTCCGAAATGTACCTCTGTGACTCCACATTGTGGAAACTCACTTGTAGTGTATAAGATGAACTAGATGGACCCATACTTACCCAAACATGGATTAATAGGTTCTACACATGACTATGAGGACAAACATGAGTGAAACGGTCTCAATCCAAGGGAGGAACATCAAATGGACCTAATTTGGGAACCGGAAGAGGTAAGGAGTCCGAAATGTACCTCTGTGACTCCACATTGTGGAAACTCACTTGTAGTGTATAAGATGAACTAGATGGACCCATACTTACCCAAACATGGATTAATAGGTTCTACACATGACTATGAGGACAAACATGAGTGAAACGGTCTCAATCCAAGGGAGGAACATCAAATGGACCTAATTTGGGAACCGGAAGAGGTAAGGAAGGATGTCCGAAATGTACACTCTGTGACTCCACATTGTGGAAACTCACTTGTAGTGTATAAGATGAACTAGATGGACCCATACTTACCAAACATGGATTAATAGGTTCTACACATGACTATGAGGACAAACATGAGTGAAACGGTCTCAATCCAAGGGAGGAACATCAAATGGACCTAATTTGGGAACCGGAAGAGGTAAGGAGTCCGAAATGTACCTCTGTGACTCCACATTGTGGAAACTCACTTGTAGTGTATAAGATGAACTAGATGGACCCATACTTACCCAAACATGGATTAATAGTTCTCCACATGACTATGAGGACAAACATGAGTGAAACGGTCTCAATCCAAGGGAGGAACATCAAATGGACCTAATTTGGGAACCGGAAGAGGTAAGGAGTCCGAAATGTACCTCTGTGACTCCACATTGTGGAAACTCACTTGTAGTGTATAAGATGAACTAGATGGACCCATACTTACCCAAACATGGATTAATAGGTTCTACACATGACTATGAGGACAAACATGAGTGAAACGGTCTCAATCCAAGGGAGGAACATCAAATGGACCTAATTTGGGAACCGGAAGAGGTAAGGAGTCCGAAATGTACCTCTGTGACTCCACATTGTGGAAACTCACTTGTAGTGTATAAGATGAACTAGATGGACCCATACTTACCCAAACATGGATTAATAGGTTCTACACATGACTATGAGGACAAACATGAGTGAAACGGTCTCAATCCAAGGGAGGAACATCAAATGGACCTAATTTGGGAACCGGAAGAGGTAAGGAGTCCGAAATGTACCTCTGTGACTCCACATTGTGGAAACTCACTTGTATAGTGTATAAGATGAACTAGATGGACCCATACTTACCCAAACATGGATTAATAGTTCTACACATGACTATGAGGACAAACATGAGTGAAACGGTCTCAATCCAAGGGAGGAACATCAAATGGACCTAATTTGGGAACCGGAAGAGGTAAGGAGTCCGAAATGTACCTCTGTGACTCCACATTGTGGAAACTCACTTGTAGTGTATAAGATGAACTAGATGGACCCATACTTACCCAAACATGGATTAATAGGTTCTACACATGACTATGAGGACAAACATGAGTGAAACGGTCTCAATCCAAGGGAGGAACATCAAATGGACCTAATTTGGGAACCGGAAGAGGTAAGGAGTCCGAAATGTACCTCTGTGACTCCACATTGTGGAAACTCACTTGTAGTGTATAAGATGAACTAGATGGACCCATACTTACCCAAACATGGATTAATAGGTTCTACACATGACTATGAGGACAAACATGAGTGAAACGGTCTCAATCCAAGGGAGGAACATCAAATGGACCTAATTTGGGAACCGGAAGAGGTAAGGAGTCCGAAATGTACCTCTGTGACTCCACATTGTGGAAACTCACTTGTAGTGTATAAGATGAACTAGATGGACCCATACTTACCCAAACATGGATTAATAGGTTCTACACATGACTATGAGGACAAACATGAGTGAAACGGTCTCAATCCAAGGGAGGAACATCAAATGGACCTAATTTGGGAACCGGAAGAGGTAAGGAGTCCGAAATGTACCTCTGTGACTCCACATTGTGGAAACTCACTTGTAGTGTATAAGATGAACTAGATGGACCCATACTTACCCAAACATGGATTAATAGGTTCTCCACATGACTATGAGGACAAACATGAGTGAAACGGTCTCAATCCAAGGGAGGAACATCAAATGGACCTAATTTGGGAACCGGAAGAGGTAAGGAGTCCGAAATGTACCTCTGTGACTCCACATTGTGGAAACTCACTTGTAGTGTATAAGATGAACTGATGACATGGAAACATTACTACTATACCCAAACATGGATTAATAGGTTCTACACATGACTATGAGGACAAACATGAGTGAAACGGTCTCAATCCAAGGGAGGAACATCAAATGGACCTAATTTGGGAACCGGAAGAGGTAAGGAGTCCGAAATGTACCTCTGTGACTCCACATTGTGGAAACTCACTTGTAGTGTATAAGATAACTAGATGGACCCATACTTATCCAAACATGGATTAATAGGTTCTACACATGACTATGAGGACAAACATGAGTGAAACGGTCTCAATCCAAGGGAGGAACATCAAATGGACCTAATTTGGGAACCGGAAGAGGTAAGGAGTCCGAAATGTACCTCTGTGACTCCACATTGTGGAAACTCACTTGTAGTGTATAAGATAACTAGATGGACCCATACTTATCCAAACATGTGTGAAGAATTAGCGTACAAGCTACTCAAAAATTGACTTTCATCAATTAATAATGACAAATGACCCCATAAAAGTAAAGTTTTATTACAAAAATATTTGAACTTCTTTTAGCACCAAAACTGATGAAAAAACGTTAACACTTCAAATAAAGAGGAGGTTCTCATTATCTAATATGTTGTGCTATGTTAATTGTGAATGTCCTGGAAGTTTAGCTACACCTCTAACATCCATCAATTTTCGAAATCTCTGAGCATCTGTAAATCTCCCACTACCACAAAAAACGTTAGAAATAAGCACATAATCTCCTCCATGGCCTTTCTCCAACTCCATTAGCTTCCCACCAACCCTCTCAGCCATCTCAGGATCATCATAATCGCGACAAGCTCCAAGCAGCATTCTCCAAACCACAGCCTTTTGGTCAATCGGAATCTCCAAAGCAATCTTCTCTGCTTCAGCTAATCTTCCTTTCCTTCTCAGCATATCTACTAAACATCCATAGTGCTTCACATCCGGTGTGATCTTGTACTTGCTCACCATCTTGTCAAAAAACTCAAGAAACTCTTCCTCTGCTAAGCCTCCATGGCTACAAGCGTTCAAAACACTGATCATCGTCACTCTGTTCGGCTTCAACCCGAATCTCTCCATGTCTTTGAACACACTAACCGCTTCTCTCCCCATCCCGTGCATTGCAAACGCCGAGATCATCGTCGTCCATGACACGAGATTCTTTCTTCCGTTTGGAATCTCCAGGAAAAACCTCAACGCGCTTTGGATACACCCACATTTCGCGTAAGCGTCGATGAGAGAGTTTGTCACACGGATGTCAGATTTCACAAACCCTCTCTTCGCAACGTAACCATGAACCGAGTCGCACATTCTTTGATCTCCGAAGCTCCAAACAGCTGGAAGAATCGCGAGAATGGTGATCTCGTTGGGCTTGATTGCGTCACAAGCAACCATTCTCGAGAACAAGAGTATAGCTTCCTTTGGTTTGTTTACTCGTGCGTACCCGTCAATGAGAGTGGTCCAAGACACCACCGTTCGATTCGGCATCTTCTCGAGAAAGCTCAGAGCTTTTTCGAACTCTCCGAGATTAGTCAGGCCGGTGATCATCACATTCCAAGTTACAGGACTTCTCTCAGGCATTTCATCGAACACTTTATAAGCATCATCAATCGTGTTTCCAGCGGCAAGATAAAGACCAATCAAAGCTGTCTGCACGTGGACTTGAATTCCAAAACCCAGTTTTACCGTCAAGCCATGGATTCCGATTCCTAAGAGTAGATACGGGAATCGCGGATTCGAAGTCGCTTTCAGGAGAAAGAGATAAGTGAAGCTACCAAAAGGAGGGAGTCTCTGGGTCTGTTGGTGATCAGAGAGGAAATGGAGCTGCTGGAGTTGGTCGTAGAGGAAGTAAGCATGAAGCGGAGATTCGCTCAGAGAATAGCATCGAAGCAGAGGATTGAATAGGAAAAGTGTATCAGAGTTTTGCTTCGGATGAAGGAGAAGAAGCCCAGTAGTGGTGAAGTGAGAGTGGAGCTGGTGGATGATTCTCGGGTTCGATTCATTTTTGCGCAGAAGAGAGTGAAGGTGTTGAATCGTGATGTTGTTCTCACGATGCTTAACCTGAGAAAGCAAAGTCGAACAAGAAGAAGAATGCTTGATGGTGTAAGAGCGAAGAGCGATGGGTCTACGTGAAGCAAACAAGAACATAATTTGTCTCACAACTCCAGCAAGAACTTATTTTGAGAAAGCAATATATAGCATTGACATCTGGAGCCATAAAAATTAGGCCACCGATTATTTATTGAATTTAATCTCTTACTCAGAAGAATTACATGAAATCCTGTAAAGATAACAATCCTGTTAGTGTTTATAAATCATCATCATTCGTTTGGCTTGGCTGCTCCAGGATTTCTGCCAAACTGGATTATCATTGGTTTTCCTTTGAACACAAAGCCATTTACAAGATTCTGCAAAATCACAAAGAACAACACATCAGTCACTTTCCTCCGTCTGTGGGTAAACTAAATAAACACGTGTGTCTGATCTTCAAGCACAAAATGCTTGTCAATGGTATAAACATCTTATAAATAGTGTTCAGACTGAAATCCACATTTGAACAGAGCAAGAAGGTGTCAGGGATTATAACCAGAGAACGATGTGCCACTTCAACAGATGGAAATGTCAAAAAAGCTTGCCCTCTCATCCTCCCTTCCTGTAATATCATTAATTCTCACATTAAAATCATAGTCGAAAAACAAGAAGACTGATAATAATCCAAGCCAAGTTCCATTAATGACACCTGCATCAGCCTCACGCCAAGACTGGATTTAGCTGCTTCGATGCTTCCAAATTGTGACCCTACATCAGTGCCACAATATTTAGCTATGAATTGACTTGCAGAAAGATAACTCGTAAGTTAACGACTCTAGATTTTTGATTTAACTAACAGAGCTACATCTTACCAAATATGTAATAGAAATCATCAACAGTAACATCTTTGGCAAGGTTTTTGATATACAGCACAAGCGATGGATTCCCAGCTGTGTAGTTCTGCACACAACAAAACCAAAAACCATTTTCCTCTCAGTGAATATGTTTTTCAAAAATATGATAACCTGATCCTAATATCCATACCTTGAACATAGGCAGTGAAAGAATATCATGTGGAGACAACCTTCCTTTCTCCAACTCCTCTAAACTCGCAAAGGGTTTCAAATCTGAACTTTCTTCCATGATCTCTTCTGCAGGGCCATCATTCTCAACATCCTTTCTGTTTTCGTCTTGACCAACTTTTGGCGCAATCTTGATCTAGCGGACCTTACAAATATCAGCACAAATACACAGCATAATAAATTGAAAGGTAACTATGGACATTAGGATACCTGCATAACATGTTTATTCTTTCTTATTCGAGGGATCTCCTTTGGGGTCAAGGAGGAGGGCTTCACTCCAACAGTCTCATGTGTCACATCCTTGTCCGTACCAGGACCAACAGCAGTTTCATGCCTAGCACGCTTCCTTCCGGATTTTGATTTACCTGTATCCTAAACATAATGTCATCACAATTCTTACCCCGAGTACTCAATAACAATGAAATATAAAGAGCAGAGAAAACACTAATAACTTCCAAGGACATATTTACATTGATTATCACACAGGTTCACACACACAAAAATACGAGAAAGAAACAACCAAAATGAGCTTAGCATGAAACTATTTGACTACATTCATAAACTGCATGACGAGTCATACCTCATCAGATTCCATCTCTGACTCGCTACTAGATGGATGCTCCAACTCAGTTGGTTGGGGAGCTGCTTTAGGTAGAGGTGGTATGGGCAGGGCCAGACGAAAAGGAGGTGGAAGATTCATTTTGTTCATCAGATGCAACACCTGTGATCAAGAGCTTTATGATTAAACTTTCTTGTACTTTTCTGCACTCCACTATATAGTTCATATCCACAGATCATAAGTTATATCCACCGGTTATACACAGTGACAGTAAAGCTAACCTGGGTGTATAACGGTGGGACAGCGATAAGGGCATTAGTAATGTTGGCTAGTATATTTGCATCGGGTGGTGGGTAAGCATATCTGCAAAATGAAATATGAATCCGATCAAACATAGAAACATCTGAAGTTGGCAAAATGATTAGAAGAATTCTGATTCTCTTGGACTGTTCTTGTGTCTTGATATAGTGTG